>JBBMOL010000072.1:2807171-3407171 GCA_037954665.1 Laguncularia racemosa
ATTATAATAACACATAAACATAATTCATTTGCTAATGTTAATTAATCATATATTAACAACTAATTAATAATTAATTAACAGTAACTGCTATTTCAATAAAAATTGTGTAGTACATATAATTAGACGTATTTTTTTCACAATTATCCGAAGTAGTATAATAGCAAAAAAAAAATTAATTTTTTCTTAAGAAAACATATCGAGATCTTGCTTTGATGAAGATATTTCCACACATGTACTTCAATAAACTAAAACTCGCGTGAAAAAAAAATTATCAAAAGCAAAAATTTATAAACAATGACATAGAGCGAAATTTGCAGGGGAAATTGAAAGATAGAAATATGAACATATGAACTGAGGATTTGTATTTATATTACAAATTGTCAGTGCAAATTTTTTTCTTTATATTACAAATCACATGTTATGATACTATGTAAATTTACTGTATCACTTTTATAGGTTTGTGGTATTACTTTTATAATAATTTTATAAGTTTATAATAAACTTTTTTTCATGATTTTTATAGGTTTGTAGATACATCATGGTAAAAAAATTAGTAAAATTTGCATTGAAGGCGCATACTAGATTTGTGCCTTTAGTTTAATTTTTTTTTTTACACTAAAGTCGCAAACGACATTTACGTCTTCAAGCCTATTTTAGGAAAAATTATTGTGAGTACAATATTTATGTAATTTTTCTTAAAAATAAAAATATTTATGTACATAACCCCACTTAAGCACACTTAACTTTAGATTTTTTTTTTTTTTTGGTATCTTGAAACCATAACACCAACTTATATTTTTCATGTTTTAAGTTATATTTATGACACTCGTTAAGAAAAAGTGAACATTAAGTTGGTATACTTTAGAAAATGTTAGAGTACATTCGTGAAAAACTCTAAGTACATTTATCAATCTAGTCTATACATCCCAATCATTAAGGTGCAATGGAATGTCTAAGATGTCCATTGTAGTAAAAGAACATAACGCATCTTTACAGGGGACTATACTTTGCAAAAGTCAATAAGTCAAATTCCACCTATACTTAACGTATTTTTTGAATTTTTTTTATCAGATTTTGTTATTAATATAAAATTTCCTCCATATCTTATTTATTTATGGATGCTCAATTAAAAAGATAATTACTTGTCTTATGAAGGGCATCTTAAAATCTTAACTATTTAATCTGTCTTTAACACAAAGATTTAAAATATAGTAAGCACATCATATGTAGAAAAAGGTCTCACTTAGAGTAGGTTAGCATAATGCTTGAAGTTTTCCAATGGATTCAGTGCTTACAATCGCATTATCAAAATCAATTAAAAATATATTTCTTTGTTAATGAGTGTTCACAAAAAATAATACTTATTATTTGGAAAATATTTTGTGCTGATTAGCATTCATTAAATATCTTAAGAGCTATTAGTCTTTTTTGTACTATCATGTCTCTTCTATCTAATGACATGTTATTTTCATATAAGAATCATCCTGCTCTGAGTCGATTCATATATCTACACATATAGAAACTTGCGAACCAAGATGATTAAATGTAGCAATTAATTCATGTTTACCAGTGTGATAAAGCTTTAAATTGATTTGTTGCATAGTTTTCTACTTAAACTTTTATAAGCTTTGATTAAGAGCTTCCCATTCATAATCCAAGTGGTGAACAGAAAATACATAGCTCCATGATAGGTGACATTTTGCTTATATTTTATGTAACTCCCTAGAACTTGAGTAGCACTATTGCTCACCATGTGTCCTTATTATGTAAGGACACATTAAGGCTTTAGAGCTACTCTGATACCATTAAATCTTGTAATTTTTGTAACCACAATTCAATATACTCAACATATCAAACATTATATAAATATAATCTAATTCATCCTTCAAGCCTTGAAATAAGTATGACATTGATTTCATAATCAACATCTATCACAACGGAATGATTATTAAAACACTAATCTATTTCCTCTATTATCTCAACGTTCACTACATCTATATAACACAATTCTTCCAATACTCTAATCACCATAGTAATACTGCAAATCTTCTTCCTCCCCCTCTTGTACTTTCCTTCCTAGTCATCATCCTAGTTAACATATCCCTCTATGCTTGCATCTAAAAAAAATATTCTCGAAAGAATGAGCTAATTCCTAGTACACATAATACAACCACACAAGCATAAACAAACATGGACATATTTCACATACATTATGTAGTACTTAGGCAACAAACCACCAATTCATGATATACTTTTAAATCCATAAGCAACAATAGGGTACTCATAATCCTCTTAACACACTTAAACACTTTATAATTTAATTGGTGTTAAGAACTGCCATTATGGGCCCTACACCCATGATCACTTAAACCCTTAGACTTGGTGATGGGAGCTACCATTATGGGCCCCACACCCATGAACACTTAACTACTTAAACTTGATGATGGGAATTGCCTCTATATGCCTCATACCCATGAACACCTAACCAATTAATCTTGGTGTGGGAATTACCACTACAGGCCCTACACCCATGAACACTTAACCACTTAAACCTTAACCCAACCTAGATCATTTCCAAGCATGACTCTATTAAGGGTAATGTCACACGAAGATCATTAGTGTGCTCCCTAACGATTTATCACTATAGGCTCTTAGGCCGAGCTAAACACATACAACAAAAACTTAAACACTTAGGCTAATTAATTTAACTTAATCAATTCAATACATATACTAATTTAAACAAGTATAAAACTACATACAACTTATACATACTTGTTATCGCAATCTTAAGCACAACCGGTCTTGGACTTAAAGCTAATCATGTAATTTTTCAAAACAATAATGATTCACTCTTAGTATAATCTAAGAATAATCTAATCCCTTAATTCTCTTATCTATTAGATTTTCCAAGGTCTTACTAGTAATCTAGGTTGTGTGGGAATTAGCTTAATTAGAATTTAAATAGGCAAACAATTAGGTTATGTTTCACTCAACATAACCATGTTGGGGGTTATGTAACTCAACATAGGATAATACACAGTTGTGCTAAAAGCTGTGTACCTTTTCGCATATGATATATTTTGACATGGGGTGGGATACAGCCATGTTGGGAGGTTGTGTACCTTTCTGTAAGGTCTAGGCTTAACACTGGTGAAACATGGCCGTGTTAGGAGGCCGTGTATCTCTCTATACAGTTAAGGTTTAACACGGGTGAGACATGACTGTATTGGGAGGTCGTGTATCCTTCTATACAATCTAGGTTTAAAACGATCAAAACACGACTATGTTGGGATGCTGTGTATCTCTTGATACCCCTTTTCAAACCTTAATTTCTCTCTTACTAACTCATCCTACTTCTAAATCTATTGCTCCTAGATTTAAGTTAACCCTAAAACATGAAATTTCTAATTATTTTACATGGATTAGCATACTTACTTCTAATTTTCCATTAATCGAATCCTCAAATGGGTTGATTTGTCATGTTTCGCTCCTTGATCCAGATTCTAGTGAGTAAAATGATGGAAATTGATTTATTCATAAATTCTTTATGCACAATAACCCTTAATTCATGAAACTTCTTACTCGATTGGCTTGTACTCATTCTTGTGGTTCACTAGGTCATTTGGGCTTTGAAGAGTGTGTAATACTATAAATTTTTATTTTATTTTTATTGTATATATATTGCAACAAAAAGCTAAGGACAAAGACGAGGACCTTATAAAAATCGAGGGGCAATTTAGACATTTCACAAAAAGGAGTGTTTAAGCCTTAGATAACCTAACGTTCCCCTCTTTTGTCACTTTAATCAGTAAACAAAAAGAACAGAGACACTTTCTACAGGAACCTAAAGCCGACTGAAGGAAAATAGTGTGGTCTAATTCTAATTACAAGAGGTAAGAATGTTCTACAAGAATTTCAATTACAATTTTTAGATTTAAAACTTATAGTTATCACAAGCACATTGAGATTAAAATTTTTGAGGAAAGGACGTAATGGGAATGAGACTCAATGGCTTAAGGATTCAATTCATAGAAATTTTGATGTAAGTACCGTAATCTTTGTAATTAATTTTTAATTACGTGTTCTAGGGTTGAGTTAAGCCTAGGAATAAAGAGAATCAAATTTAGGAGAATTTGGAGTAAAGAAAATAGGGTTCGTGAGAAGTTACTGAGAGATACACAACTATGTTTTGACCATGTTGAACTGAGAGATACACGGCTGTATTCCAATGGTGTTGAAGCCAAAACTCACCGAAAGATACACAACCCTTAACATAGTCGTGTACTAGCTTGTGTTGAGCTATACGGCCTCCAACATGGCCGTGTTAAGTAAAACATAATTTAACTATATATCCATTTAACTTTTACTTAAGCTAATTTCCACGTGACCTAGATAGCTAGTAAAACCTTAGAGAATTTAAATGAATAAGATTAAGAATACTAAGAGTTGATATTAATCTTAGATTAAGTACTAAGAAGAGCTTGTTGTTAGTATACACATTTCAATTTAGCTTAAGTCCAAGACCAAAAGTGCTTAAGGCTAGGATTCAAGGTAAGTGTAACTTGTGTGTTGACTTGTGCTTATTTGAGTTAATGTATGTGTTGGATTTGATTTAATAAGAAGAAATGGCTTAAGTATTTAAGTTGTATGTTGTATGTGCTTGGCTTGGCCTAGGGGCTCGTAGTGGGAGATCCCTAGGGAGCACCCCAATGATCCTTGTGTGACTTTGTCCATAGCGGAGTCATGCTTGGAAATGATCTAGGTTAAATGTTGGATTAAGTGTTTAAGTGGACATGGGTGTAGGGCTTGTAGTAGCAATTCCCATAACTAGGATTAAGTGGTTTAAGTGGACATAGGTGTGGGGCTCGTAGTGGCAGTTCCCATCACTAAGTTTAAAGGGTTAAGTGAACATAGGTGTGGGGCCCGTAATGGCAGTTCTCATCACCAATTCATGTTCTAATGTATTAAACGTGTTAAGGGGGTCATGAGTACCTTGTTGTTGCTTGTGGACTTAAATTGTATCATGAAACAGTTGTCTATATTTAAGTATTGCATGATGTGTGTGATACTTTATGTTTATTTATGCGTGTGTGTTTATGTTATACATATTAGGCATTAGCTCACCCTTCGGGGAATATTTTTTTTTTAAATGCAGGTATTGAGGGAGATGATAACTTAAAAGATAACTTGAGTTTGGGTGAACCACAGAGAGAGGAAGAAGATAATTACCATTACTATTATGGTGATTAGAAATTGAGAGAATTCTATTAAATAAATGTAATGGATAATATCATTTAGAGAATGTTAATTTAGAGTTTATAGACTTCCACAGTGTTAGATGTTGAATATGGATTTATGAAATTTATTTTGAAGTTGTGGAATGTATTGATTGCCTTTATGTAGGAATTATAGGACAAAAAGGTATTAGAGTTGATTCAGAGCCTTAATGTGCTCTTATGAGATATGGACACGTGACAAGCAATAGCGTAGCCCAAGTTTCGGGATTTTATAGCTAAGGTGGTATTAGAGCCTAGGTTTATGATCTTTAGGGACTTAAGTTTGAATCTATAGAGAATAGGTTGATGATCCTTATGACTTAAGTTTTGATCTATAAAGCATAGGTCATTGATCCTAAAGAGCTTAGGTAATGATTCTTAGAACTAAATGATGATCAATAGACATAAGTTTTAAACAATAGAGCATAAGATATGATCTTTAGTGGAATTAAGCACTTAATCTATAAGATAGTGAGATAAGAAAAGAGTGGGAAAATATGGGGCGTCTACTTAATTATTTAATTAATTTCTTGTATTATTACTTTACTTGTATTTTTCTAACTGCTAAGTTGTATATATGAGTGGATCTATGTGTATATACTTACACACTATGAAACTAACCATGACTGATGTTAACTTAAGTAAATCCAGTTGTCTCTTCTTAAATAGAATGCCTCCAAGAAAAATCACCAAATCAGGAGTTAGAAGGGGTATTAAACGTAACAACCCCAATGAGGAGGAGGTTCAAAATCCATAGACATAAGGGGAAAGAGGTCAAATAGCTGAAGAGACTGTTCAGCTGCTACATACTGTGAACCACTTGTTGGGACTACTGGCATAACAACAGCAAGCCCCTAATGTCTTACAGTACAAGAATGCTAATGAACCTATCAACTTTGATAAGTTCATTAGAGTAGCTAAAGAATTTAACCCTAGAGTAGATGACCTAATTGAGGCTGAGGATTAGGTATAGGAAATTGAGACGACATTTGCTGCATTCTAGATACCAAAAGATAGGAAGGTAAATTATGACGCATTCATGTTGAAGGGAACAACAACAAAATGGTAGGCTTCGGTTCCTAGACTCATAGGAGAATGCATGAATTGAGTTGTATTTAAGAAGCTGTTTTATTAAAGATACTTACACAATAGCTTTAGGGACAAGATGGAGAATGAGTACTACAACTGTGAATAAGGGGACCAAACAGTTAAAGAGTATGAGGTAGAGTTGAATCGCCTCATCCGATTCCTTCTTGAAAATGTGGGTAACGATGATAGGTCTTGAGTTCAGAGATTCCTAATAGACTTATAATTGGACTTATAACTTGCAGCGGGGACCTTTTAGCTAAATACATATGCTAAAATGGTGGATAAGGCTAAGTATCTCGAGTAGAACAAGATCATTAAAGAATAGAGGAGCCACAGAGTAGCAATAGCTTTGGGAAAAAGACTTGCCTTTAGTGGAATGGGGCAAGACAGGGATAAAAGACATCATGTGTTGTGAAGTAGAGCATAGAGTGTTACAACACCTCCTCTCTAGATCAGACAAGTGCCTCTAGCACTCTCTACACCAAGCTCAACTGTTAAATGCACTAGATGTTATAGGCCTCATGAGCTGAGAAAGCACACATGCCCAAAGGGGGCATGCTTCTCTTATGGGAAGATATGATACATTAGTAGACATTTCACTAAGAGGTCAGCCCCCTTAATTTTTTATCATGTATGCAACCAGAGGGGATACAAGGCAGTCAATTGTCCTCAAGGATAAATAAGAAATTAAGTAGACCTAGTCCAACAAGCAGCCAAACCTCCAATGGGAGGATAGAGAGGTAGACCATAGATAGGGGGTCTCAGACAAAAAGTTCCTACCAGGGTGTTTGCCATTCACTAGCAGTAGCACCGGGATATCCCTAACATAAACAACATCATAGGTATATTTCCAATACACTCTTGTAATGCATATGTATTGTTTGATATCAGTGCGTCTGTATCCTGTGTGTTGGAGAATTTTGTATGCGCATGTGCATTGAATCTTGAAAACATGAATGACTGTCTGGTTATTAGTACTCCCTTGGGAGTAGGAGGAAGAATAAGTAGGATATGCAAAGGAGTGAGAATAAAAATATATGGTAAGGTGATGCTAACAAACCTTATAATATTGGAAATGATAGAATTTGACATTATTTTAGGTGTCAATTGGTTGTAAAAATATCATGCCACCATTGACTGTCATAACATGGTGATGTAGTTTAATATATTAGGGGAGGAATATTTTAAATATAAGTTAGAAGTATAGAGACCCACTAGATTGCCCACTTATGAGATGTAGGGAAAAAGTATGTTGGCAACTATATTTGTTGAAACTAGTGAAGAAGTTAAGATGGAAGGGGTATTGGTAGTGAGGGAGTTTCCTGACATGTTTCCAAAAGACTTTTCTGGTTTACCCTAACCAATGAGATAGAATTTAACATTGACTTAGTATAGGGTATGGTACCCATATCAAAACCAGTCTATAGGATGGCAACAATGGAATTGGAAGAACTAAGAAAACAATTATAGGAGCTATAGGATAAGGGTTTCATAAGACCCAATGTCTCTTTTTAGGGGTGCACTAGTCCTGTTTGTGAATAAGAAAGACTCTATATAAACTATAGAGAGTTAAACAAGGTCACAATAAAGAACAAATATCCTCTTCCCAAGATTGATGACCCGTTTAACCAATTGCAAGGAGCTTAGGTGTTCTCCAAAGTAAACTTGAGGTTAAGCTATCATCAACGAAGAAGATATCTAGAAAACAACATTCAGGATTAGGTATAGGCACTAAGAGTTTTTGGTAATGCCCTTTAGACTAACGAATGCACCAGTTACATTCATGGATTTAATTAATAGAGTATTTAGGGATTTTCTAGATAGATTTGTAATCGTCTTTATAGACGATATCCTAATATACATTAAAAGCACTAAGGAGCATGAAGAGCACTTGAGACCAGTATTAGGCAAGTTACAAGAAGAAAAGTTATGCTAAATTTAGTAAATGTGAATTTTAGTTAGAACAAGTAGTCTTCTTGGGTCAAGTAGTTAATAGAGATGGGATATCTGTAGACTCGAAAAAGATGAGAGCAGTAGTGGACTGGCACCAACTGAAGACAGGTACAGAGGTAAGAAGCTTCCTTGGTCTAGCAAGCTACCATAGGAGATTTCTAGAGGGGTTTTCTGATACACTCAAATGTATATATAAAATAGGAGCGTAAATTGCAGCAAGTGCACTGGTCGTATCAAGTAATAAAGTGGTAAAAAAAAAATGTCGATTCCATGAGGACTACAAAGTACTAGACTTATACTAGCTCAAATTGATATTTAGGCAATGGAAAGAAGGCTAATTTCACTATTTGATTGAAGACTAAAATAAAATGCAAATTGATGATTTTTGAGAATCTTGAACAAATAAACTTTTCAATTAAGAAGGTAGGAATTAAGAATTCACCCTAGACAAGTTAGTCAAATTGCCATCATGCTATAATAATCCTTAATCATGTGGATATTCATACGAAATTAACAAACCCCCAAATTAATCTATTAGCTTCCGCTATACAAATTAATAGAGGACTCATATTTACAATCATAAACTTTCCAGTTATATGAATGACTAATACCCCAAATCAATCTCTCCTAATCCCTTAGAGAAAAATCAATTAGAAGCATTGCATTAATATTAAGATAATTTCTAACAAAAGTGACTAACTCAGCTTCCGCATATGTTAATTACTCATTATCAAGAATTTCTTATGAACCCTAATTCCCCTTCCGAGTCATCAACGTTCCTATAAATCTGATTCAATTAAGAAATAAAGAATTATAGCAAAAAGATTACAATATGAATATTTCCACATGCCTAATAATTATATAGCATAACTACAATTATCATTCTACCAGTCTAGGGTTTCATCCCCTTCCCACCAAAAGAAATTAGAACATCATGGAGATTACAACAGAATAACAATTGATAGAAGCACATGCAATACGATTCATTGTAATTGATAATATATTACTCAATTGCATAAATAATCAACAATTTAGAGATCACCAATCTGGTAACACAATTGTTTGAAGATCCTCAATTGCAAAACTTCCCCAAAGCTTTAAGAATCAATAACTCAATCTCCACAAATGATTTCTCTCCACTCAATTGAATCAATTCAGGCTTGAATACAAAATTCTCCCAGAAGAACTCTTTCTAGGTCGAAAAATTAGCCAAAAGGTCCCTCTCTTTGTTGCAACAAGGCTATTTATATCAAAGGATAGACGAGACAATTCGTCAGAAAGAAGGCCGGCCCAAAGCCGGATAAAAGCCGGCGGCCTTGGATGTAAGCCGGCTGTGAAGGCCGGCGGCCTTGGATGTAAGCCGGCTGTGAAGGCCGGCGGCCTTAGATGTAAACTGGCTATGAAAGCCGGCGGCCTTAGATGTAAAAATTAGTTCAACTTCCAACTTCCAATGCTTTCCATGCCATCTTTCTATGTGCTCTGCTTATATCTTGAATCTAAGTCCTCAAAGACCTAAATAATCAAAATACATCCATTAAGTACCATCTTCCCATGAATTCCATAGAATCCATTGAATTTCATCATAAATAATACTATAAAATATGAGTAAAATGTGCCTTTATCATTTTCCAAAATAGTAGCTCCTCTCACCAGACTGATAAAGAAGAATGTGAAATTTGAATGGGATGATAGATGTGGAGCAAGTTTTCAGATGCTCAAAGAGAAACTTGTGTCAGCACCAGTTTTGACCTTGTTTAAGAGTGGAGAAGAGTTTACAGTGTATAATGATGCCTCAGTTTAAAGGTTGGAGTGTGTGCTGATGCAAGGTAGTTAAGTAATAGCTTATGTATCTTATCAATTGAAGGCATATGAAAAGAACTACCTAACTCGTGACTTAGAGTTAGCAGTTGTGGTACTAGTTTTGAAGCTATGGAGGCATTACTTGTATGGGGAAAGGTACAAGATCTTCACTTACCATAGAAGCTTGAAATACATATTTACATAGAAAGAGTTGAATATTAGACAAAGGAGATGGCTAAAGCTAATAAATGATTATGACCTAGAGATATAATACCATATAAGAAAAGCTAATGTGGTGGCAGATGCCTTTAGCAAAAAGAAACAGGGTAATGTAGCCACTCTCATTGCTTAGTAGAAGGAGTTATTAGAAGACATGTGCAAATTGGAACTAGAAATTTTAACACAAGAATTAGGAGCAAAAATGGCTATCTTAAGGATATAGTCAACCATAATGGATAGAATTAAAGCTAGTTAGAAAGAAGGTAAAGATATCCAAGACATCAAGAGTAGAATGGAATAAGGCAAGGCTCTAGAATTCAACTCCAATGTAGAGGGGACCTTAAAATACAAAACGAGGTTATGTGTGCTAAAGGATGAAGAATTGAAGAGGGAGATATTATGATGGGAATTTTTCTAGCAACCTAGATGTTTTCAAAACTGAATTTGGAAGATGATCTAAATCACTCATATTTCACCTTATTTCTTTTATCTAATAAATGTTTGAGTAATATCTTACAAGTACAATAATATTTCTCTACGGGATGCCAAATGACTTACATTTGTTGATCGCTACGGGATATCATCAGATTATCATCCAATAACCTACTGTGATTGACATCACTTCGATATATTAGCTCTTTAAGGATTTATATTATTTTTGTATTTTGTAATTGTTCTTTAGACCATTTATGTTATAATTTTCTTTTGGGACACTTTCATTTGCTTGTAATTATCTTTAGAACCGGCCAGCCTAAAAGTGGCATAATTGTAATTTTGTGAACCTTTTAACCCTAAAGGGAGCAAGTATAAATACTTGCTTAAGTAGGGTTTTAAACAGCTTTTGACATTTTGAGAAAACACCCCTTTTGTTGCCGTAAAGGTACTCCTTACTTGCAATTGATCTCTTATCAATTCCATCCTTAAAATTGTGGTGAGAACTGACTTGAAATTGATTGTAAGTAATATCAATCATTTCTTGTTATTTACAAATTGTACTTAGTGAGTCATATCTAGGTGCTATTTGTTGTTCCTTTCTTTCATGTGAATTAGGGTTCATAGTTTTCATATTTGAATTCAATTCAATTTGATGGGAATTCTAATTCATCCATATCTAGTCTATTGTTCATTTTGCTATTACATTGATCCATATCACAATTTGGTATCATTTCCATTTGAATCCACGTGAATAGGTGTTCTAGTCAATTGTTGTTGATCATGCCAATTATGGAATTGCTCCCGTTTGTTATTTGATTGTGCTTAGTCTTTTTAGGCACATCATATTGAAAGAGGTACATTACTCCGCCTACACAATAAACCTTGGAAATATCAAAATGTACAAGGACTTGAAAAGTTGTAATTGGTGGAAAAAAATGAAAAGAGAGATAGCGGAGTTTGTAGCCAGATGCCTTACATGTCAATAGATCAGAATAGAACATCAGAGACCAGTAGGAGAATTACAACCTCTTTTAGTACCAGAGTGGAAATGGGAGCATGTGATAATAGATTTTGCTATAGCCCTCTCGAATACCAAGGAGAAGCAGGATGCAGTTTGGGTAATAGTGGACATATTGACCAAGTCTACTCATTTCATACCTATCAAAAGTAAGATATAAATTGGAGAAACTAGCTTGGATATACATACAGGAGATAGTCAGATTGTATGAAGTGATAATGACAATCACTTTTGATAGAAACACAAGGTTTGTCAGTAGATTTTGGAGCAGCCTACACAAGGCATTAGGCACCAAATTGCAGTTTAGTATAACATTCCACCCATAGACAGATGGTCAGTCTAAAAGGACTATACAAATATTGGAAGATTTACTTTGGGTATGTGCACTAGACTTTAGAGGGAATTGGAATGAGCATATATCTTTGGTGGAGTTTGCCTATAATAACAGTTACCAGACAACCATCTAGATGGTTCCATATGAAGCTCTTTATAGAAGAAGGTGTAGATCCCCACTACACTAGGATGAAGTGGGAGAAAGATAGATGATGAGACCAGAGTTAGTATAAGAAGTAGTGGACAAGGTGAAACTAATCAGGCAAAGAATTTAGATAGCCCAATCCCAACAGAAGAGCTATGCGGATAGAAGAATATGCCCTTTAGAATTCCAAGTGGGAGATAATGTCTTATTAAGAATTTCTCCAATAAAAGGAGTAATTAGATTCGGGTTAAGAGGAAAGCTAAACCTAAGGTATATAGGCCCGTTTGAGATATTGGAAAGAATAGGTATACCCCAACAAGAACCTATTAACGATAAGGAATCGATTAAAACCACACTTTAAAGCAAATCTAGAAAGATAAAAGTAAGAACTCAAGAGGGAAAGATCAATTACCTTAGCTAGAACCTCTATATCCCTAGCATCCTTATACTGGTCATAATAAGGAGCTATCGTCATAATACGGTGTCCATTGCCCTATACAAGTTAATAAATTTCATCTCTATAGCCAGTTGAAATAAAAGTTTAACCTTATTAGAACTAGCATGGTTTTTTTCTTTGTATATTTACTAGCTAATTCTATAAACATGCAGATTTGCATTTCAAAACATAGAGAAATAAGATACAAAAGGAAACATCTTTAGCTAAGAATGAATGAATCTAAGATATACTTATAGACAGAGCTAGAGGAAGACTATCAAAGGCATTACCAAGCCCCTTGGTTTTATTCCATGGGCCAACTTCTACTCCGATAAATACAATTATCATCCCATTATCAAGAAATGGGAAGTTTAGAAGCACTTACAAAATAGATGGAAAAGGATGGGGTCACTCAAGACATTCCAATCAAAGAGAACAAGAAATGAGGAAGCATTCCCTTAGATGTTTGAAAACGAAAGAATCAAGAAAAAGGAAGAGACACTAAAAGTGCCTCTCCATCATCACTTGAATTGGAAACAGAATCAAATATGTTAACAAAGGAAACTTCAATTCCCATTTTGGAATAATAACGAGAGCCTGCGAAACATATGGGGATGAAGTTTCAAATAGGTAGGAATGACAAAAAAATAGAACTACACAACCTAGTAATGAATTTATTCCCCTTTTATCCATTTTATATTAATTTTAAAATTCCACTATTTTATTATTACCTAATTGATTTTTGGAAAGCCCTAATTGAATCATCCCATAATAAAACGTTATAAAATTTCATAATCATTTCAATATTGCATCTTATGCATGATCAAATTTAATCAAATCAAAGACAAAAAAGAAAAAAAAAAAAAAGAAAACCCTGTGCCTTTGTTTTCTCATCATCCTCTAAGACCCACCTAGTTTACTTAGTCAACTAATCAACAACATGAAGTATGACAAATAAAGCTGGATAGATGTATCTATTATAGTTTATGAAAATACATACCTTGGGTATGAAGATAGAAATAGGAAATAAAAATCATAAAATGGTCATAACCTTATTCATCATCTTGTTGAGCTAACATCTAAGAAAAAATAAGTAATAGAGAGAGAGAGGAAGTACCTTGGAGGGGTGAGCTAGAGGTTGTGGAGCACAATAGAGAGGTGAGAGGCAAGGTGGGTTTGTAGTTCTTAGGGTTTTGTTTTGGCAAGCTTTGGCAGGATTTTTTTTTTTCTAAAAATTCCGTATCCTTACCTTTTGTTTTAGTGGAATGTCTAATTTTATTTTTTAACTCAACTATCCTATAATCTTATTAAATTTTACTACACGTGTGATATTGAATATCTAGAAGTATGGCGGCCGTAAATTAATTTGGGAGTAATTGGAGATTTTTTTTTTCTTAATTTGAAGGTCATTTGATTTTTATAGAGTGAGTAAAAAATATTTAATAGGATTGATTACATTTAATTTTAGAAAATTTTACAAATCAAATAACATGTATATGTCTTCCAAATTTATTTATAAACATTACTAATATTATATTTTTTATAACGTTTAATAAATATTACTAAATTTTTACAAATCATTAACATTTGCTAAAAATTCTTTTAGTGCATGCTAGACCATTAAGAAATTTATTCGAATTGTTTACAACTTTTTTGGGTTATGAAATTTGATAAAAACATTAAAAAACTTTTATGATTGTTTCTTTAAAAAAAAAATTGAAAATGTTATTGTATAAGTATTTATCAATACAATGTTCATAAGATATTAAGATAATGAAACGTAAATAATGAACATAGATATTTCTCTAGGATTTGGCTTTGTTCATTTACATAGGAATGGGGATAAGGGTGGTTATAAGAGGTTAATTAAAAGAGAGAGAGAGAGTGTGAATGTGTGTATAGATTGACACTTAGATTCTTTTTTATTGGTTACATAACATGGGAAATAAATGCTAAAGACACCCTTTCACTATAATAATATAAATATAGATATAGATAATGGATAAAAAAATAGAATATGAAAATGTAATGGCTTCCACAATTACATATTTTGATAGATAGTAGATTACAATTCAAAGATTATGTGTGCTCTATGAAAAGGAATAGCATATGTATAGTCCAAGAAAGAAACTTTGATTGTGTCATCTTCTTGATGCAATTACATAAGTCTGCAAGAAAGAAAATATTTTTATAGTAGAATGCCACTATAGTTCTTCCATTGCATTGGATCACTCATTTAAAGAAGAATAACATAAATCTTCTTTTAGAAACACTACAAGAAATATTGGTTTTAGAGATATAAATTTCTATTTGTAAAAGTAATAATTCTACTACAAAAGACCTTTAGTGATAGAATTTTTATCATAAATTTCTATTGCAATAATCATCACCACTAATTCAATTTGGGGACAAATCGTACACCTAATGCAAATTTGTAACAAAAAATTGTAACAAAAACAAATTAATTTCATCAAAAAGTTAACAAAATTAGCAACAAAATATATTTAGTGATAAAAAAATCCATCAAAAATAGAAGAATTTTTTGTTCCTAAATCTCATTAAATTAATTAAAAATTCAACAATTTGATGGGAGCTCTCTACACCATGGGAATACTCTACTTAAGCACACCTAACTTCAAGTTTTGTGTATCTTATAACTACAACACTAACTTGTATTTTCTCATTTTAAGTTATAACTTTTTTATATCTAATAACGAATAAAAACATATTAAATTATAATAAATTATATATTACAAAGACATAACATGATATCATATTTATGTAAAATAAATTATATATTATAAATATATATTATGTATTATTACATAAATATATATAATAGAATCGCAACACATATATACTTAATTTTTTATTATTTGATAAGTAATTTATAAGATATAAAAATATCAAGTAACAAATAATATTATACATAAGATATTGCAATATATAATATTTATTTATGTACCAACATTATTCACTTCTAGAGACAAAGTTTATCGATCTCTAAAAGTTAAGATTAACATTTTCCACTACTTTTAATAGAGATTGACTTGTAAATAAATTAAGCACCTAAGACATTAATTAATAATATATCTTAAATTCTCTTGTAAATTCAACGGAAATTTTTCACATATAAATATTTATAGAAATGGAATTTTTCAACGCAAAAATTTAAGTTTATATTTTTGACATTTAGATACGAATTTGCAACAAAATTATTTCCCTCGCAAATTCAATGGTAATCAATCTCAAATTCCATTACGAATACATATTTTTTTTCTTGCGTTTCAAAATCATCTCAAATTTATCACTAATCAATATTTTTAGTGACAAAAAACTTATGTCTCTAAATTCTAATATTCTTGTGGTGAAAATAACACTTGTTATATTGGCGTATACATGAAGATAAAATTATAGTTAATCATGAAAGCGAGACAAAGTAATACCCAGCTATTCTTAATACTATCTAAGCAAAACACATGAGGAAGTTTATGTTATAAAGGGAAAATAACAAATATTGTTCTAAATTTTAGAACTCTTACTAAGCGAAAAACACACCTTTTCTCCATACAAATCCTCTCTCTTCTTCTCAACACTCAATCTCTCTCTCAAAAGATCATCTATTAGTAGATAATCTCTTGAGAGAGAGAGTGAATGTGGAGACATGAGGAAGCTATAATTTTGAAATTGGAGATGGAAAGGTCGGGCAAGCTATGATGAACACGAGATTTTTCTTTTTTCCTTTAAGGATTCTAAAATTGTTATTTATGAATTTGAGTTTGATTTTTGAAGGCTAGTTTTTGATCTAAGAGGAAGTCTTAGAGATTTAATGATGAATTTTTTTAAGTGATGGGGAATAATGCACAATAGAAGATATAAGTAAATCTTATTTTATTTAGGTTAGATATGGCTTTATTATTATCCTAATTTTTTATTTCAAGGATTTGGTTACTTTGTATCTTATTCTTAAGATAGTAAAAATCTTTTATTTTCTACTTTCCTTAATAATTAGTTTTCTATAATATTAGGTTTGTGATGCCTATAAATAGATAGCATATAATTTATTATATTAGTTACATGATAGAATGATTTGATGTATATTGAATAAATTTAGTGTATGAGAAGTAAGTGTAATGCCTTTTCTTCTCTTTAACGACATGATTCTATTATTGATCAAAGCGTGGTATGTAACATGTAAATCTTCAATTGTGTGAGACTAGATATATTTTCCTTTAAAAAATGATTTCTTTGCATTCCTAATAAATTTATTGTTTAGTGTTTAGATTATATTGTATTATTTATTTCCAAGTTTTTCATAATATACCATTACTTCAATGTTTCCTTGGCATTTTTGCTTTTGCTATCCAACGTCGTAATAGATTAATATTAGTTTAAGCACAAATAAAACAAAGAAAAATATATTTAAATAATATTGCGCCACAAATAATTATTTTGTTAAACTATGGTTAGGTAACATCATTGTATACGTGTTATTAATTAGTCTAATGTAGAGTTAATGGAAAAATCAAAGTTTTAGGGAAAAAATCACTTGAATATTCAAGCAGATCCAACAATAACACCTTCACAAACAAATATAATAGATAAAATTTAAAGAGATAGAATATGAAAATTCATTGTGTGATCTTCTTGATACAATTACACAGCTTGCAGGAAAGGAAATTTTTTTATAATAGAAATACTACTAGAGTTCTTCCATTCCTTAAGATCACACATTTAAAGACGGAAATTTCTCTCTAAAAGTGATAATTTTGATGCAAAATACTTTTAGACGCTGAATTTTTGCTGTTAATTTATGTTGCAAAAATTATCATCGCTAATTCTATTTAGTAACAAATTTTACGTCTACTCTAAATTTACATAAACAAAAAATTCCATCGCAAAACAAACTGATTTCATCATGAAAAATTATTAAAATTTACAACAAAATATAATCAAAGTTAAAAAATTTCAATGAAAATAAAAGAAATTTTTGCCTCTAAATCTCATTAAATTAATTAAAATTTTAACTATCCAAACAAAGCTCCGAATGCCATGGGAGTGCTCTACTTGAGCACACTTAACTTTAGATTTCTTTTGTATCTTGAAACCACAACACCAACTTATATTTTCACGTTTTAGGTTTATATATATATATATATTTATCAAATACCAAGCAATAAAATATTTAATTTATAAAAAAATTATATGTTACAAAGACATAACATGTTATTATATTTATGTAAAAATATATATAATATATTATAAATATATATTTTATGCATTATTATATAAATATATATAACATAACCATAATACATATATGCTTAATTTTTTATTATTTAGTAAGTAATTTATGATATATTAATATATAATTTTATATATAAGATATAAAATTGAAATAATATTACTCATTACAATATATACCATTTATTTACGTACATATATTATTTACTTTTAGAGACAAATTTGATTTGTCACTAAAAGTCATGATTAACATTTTTTGCTACTTTTATTAGAGATTAATTTGTAACAAAATTAAGTACTTTGAGGATTAATCAATAATATACTTTAGATTTCATTGTCAAAACAAATAAAATTATAATAAGTCTTTATTTTTTATGCCGTTGCAAATACATCTCAAATTTGTCATTGATATGTATTTTTGGAAACGGCATTTTTCATCACTAAAAGTTAAGTTCATATTTTTTTTAGTCTGAAATGAGTTTGTGATGAAATCTTGGAAATATATATATATATATATATATATATATGTACAACGCCAAAATATACTAATTTCCATAATAGAATCAAAGACAAATTTGCAACAAAATTATTTCCCTCGCAAATTCATTGGTAATCCATCTCAAATTCCATTACAAATACATATTTTTTTTCCTTGCCTTCCAAAATTCATCTCAAATTTACCACTAATCAATATTTTTAGTGACAGAAAATTTTTGTCTCTAAATTCTAATATTCTTGTGGTGAAAATAACACTTGTTATATTGGCGTATACATGAAGATAAAATTATAGTTAATCATGAAAGCGAGACAAAGTAATACCCAGCTATTCTTAATACTATCTAAGCAAAACACATGAGGAAGTTTATGTTATAAAGGGAAAATAACAAATATTGTTCTAAATTTTAGAACTCTTACTAAGCGAAAAACACACCTTTTCTCCATACAAATCCTCTCTCTTCTTCTCAACACTCAATCTCTCTCTCAAAAGATCATCTATTAGTAGATAATCTCTTGAGAGAGAGAGTGAATGTGGAGACATGAGGAAGCTATAATTTTGAAATTGGAGATGGAAAGGTCGGGCAAGCTATGATGAACACGAGATTTTTCTTTTTTCCTTTAAGGATTCTAAAATTGTTATTTATGAATTTGAGTTTGATTTTTGAAGGCTAGTTTTTGATCTAAGAGGAAGTCTTAGAGATTTAATGATGAATTTTTTTAAGTGATGGGGAATAATGCACAATAGAAGATATAAGTAAATCTTATTTTATTTAGGTTAGATATGGCTTTATTATTATCCTAATTTTTTATTTCAAGGATTTGGTTACTTTGTATCTTATTCTTAAGATAGTAAAAATCTTTTATTTTCTACTTTCCTTAATAATTAGTTTTCTATAATATTAGGTTTGTGATGCCTATAAATAGATAGCATATAATTTATTATATTAGTTACATGATAGAATGATTTGATGTATATTGAATAAATTTAGTGTATGAGAAGTAAGTGTAATGCCTTTTCTTCTCTTTAACGACATGATTCTGTTATTGATCAAAGCGTGGTATGTAACATGTAAATCTTCAATTGTGTGAGACTAGATATATTTTCCTTTAAAAAATGATTTCTTTGCATTCCTAATAAATTTATTGTTTAGTGTTTAGATTATATTGTATTATTTATTTCCAAGTTTTTCATAATATACCATTACTTCAATGTTTCCTTGGCATTTTTGCTTCTGCTATCCAACGTCGTAATAGATTAATATTAGTTTAAGCACAAATAAAACAAAGAAAAATATATTTAAATAATATTGCGCCACAAATAATTATTTTGTTAAACTATGGTTAGGTAACATCATTGTATACGTGTTATTAATTAGTCTAATGTAGAGTTAATGGAAAAATCAAAGTTTTAGGGAAAAAATCACTTGAATATTCAAGCAGATCCAACAATAACACCTTCACAAACAAATATAATAGATAAAATTTAAAGAGATAGAATATGAAAATTCATTGTGTGATCTTCTTGATACAATTACACAGCTTGCAGGAAAGGAAATTTTTTTATAATAGAAATACTACTAGAGTTCTTCCATTCCTTAAGATCACACATTTAAAGACGGAAATTTCTCTCTAAAAGTGATAATTTTGATGCAAAATACTTTTAGACGCTGAATTTTTGCTGTTAATTTATGTTGCAAAAATTATCATCGCTAATTCTATTTAGTAACAAATTTTACGTCTACTCTAAATTTACATAAACAAAAAATTCCATCGCAAAACAAACTGATTTCATCATGAAAAATTATTAAAATTTACAACAAAATATAATCAAAGTTAAAAAATTTCAATGAAAATAAAAGAAATTTTTGCCTCTAAATCTCATTAAATTAATTAAAATTTTAACTATCCAAACAAAGCTCCGAATGCCATGGGAGTGCTCTACTTGAGCACACTTAACTTTAGATTTCTTTTGTATCTTGAAACCACAACACCAACTTATATTTTCACGTTTTAGGTTTATATATATATATATATTTATCAAATACCAAGCAATAAAATATTTAATTTATAAAAAAATTATATGTTACAAAGACATAACATGTTATTATATTTATGTAAAAATATATATAATATATTATAAATATATATTTTATGCATTATTATATAAATATATATAACATAACCATAATACATATATGCTTAATTTTTTATTATTTAGTAAGTAATTTATGATATATTAAATATATAATTTTATATATAAGATATAAAATTGAAATAATATTACTCATTACAATATATACCATTTATTTACGTACATATATTATTTACTTTTAGAGACAAATTTGATTTGTCACTAAAAGTCATGATTAACATTTTTTGCTACTTTTATTAGAGATTAATTTGTAACAAAATTAAGTACTTTGAGGATTAATCAATAATATACTTTAGATTTCATTGTCAAAACAAATAAAATTATAATAAGTCTTTATTTTTTATGCCGTTGCAAATACATCTCAAATTTGTCATTGATATGTATTTTTGGAAACGGCATTTTTCATCACTAAAAGTTAAGTTCATATTTTTTTTAGTCTGAAATGAGTTTGTGATGAAATCTTGGAAATATATATATATATATATATGTACAACGCCAAAATATACTAATTTCCATAATAGAATCAAAGACAAATTTGCAACAAAATTATTTCCCTCGCAAATTCATTGGTAATCCATCTCAAATTCCATTACAAATACATATTTTTTTTCCTTGCCTTCCAAAATTCATCTCAAATTTACCACTAATCAATATTTTTAGTGACAGAAAATTTTTGTCTCTAAATTCTAATATTCTTGTGGTGAAAATAACACTTGTTATATTGGCGTATACATGAAGATAAAATTATAGTTAATCATGAAAGCGAGACAAAGTAATACCCAGCTATTCTTAATACTATCTAAGCAAAACACATGAGGAAGTTTATGTTATAAAGGGAAAATAACAAATATTGTTCTAAATTTTAGAACTCTTACTAAGCGAAAAACACACCTTTTCTCCATACAAATCCTCTCTCTTCTTCTCAACACTCAATCTCTCTCTCAAAAGATCATCTATTAGTAGATAATCTCTTGAGAGAGAGAGTGAATGTGGAGACATGAGGAAGCTATAATTTTGAAATTGGAGATGGAAAGGTCGGGCAAGCTATGATGAACACGAGATTTTTCTTTTTTCCTTTAAGGATTCTAAAATTGTTATTTATGAATTTGAGTTTGATTTTTGAAGGCTAGTTTTTGATCTAAGAGGAAGTCTTAGAGATTTAATGATGAATTTTTTTAAGTGATGGGGAATAATGCACAATAGAAGATATAAGTAAATCTTATTTTATTTAGGTTAGATATGGCTTTATTATTATCCTAATTTTTTATTTCAAGGATTTGGTTACTTTGTATCTTATTCTTAAGATAGTAAAAATCTTTTATTTTCTACTTTCCTTAATAATTAGTTTTCTATAATATTAGGTTTGTGATGCCTATAAATAGATAGCATATAATTTATTATATTAGTTACATGATAGAATGATTTGATGTATATTGAATAAATTTAGTGTATGAGAAGTAAGTGTAATGCCTTTTCTTCTCTTTAACGACATGATTCTGTTATTGATCAAAGCGTGGTATGTAACATGTAAATCTTCAATTGTGTGAGACTAGATATATTTTCCTTTAAAAAATGATTTCTTTGCATTCCTAATAAATTTATTGTTTAGTGTTTAGATTATATTGTATTATTTATTTCCAAGTTTTTCATAATATACCATTACTTCAATGTTTCCTTGGCATTTTTGCTTCTGCTATCCAACGTCGTAATAGATTAATATTAGTTTAAGCACAAATAAAACAAAGAAAAATATATTTAAATAATATTGCGCCACAAATAATTATTTTGTTAAACTATGGTTAGGTAACATCATTGTATACGTGTTATTAATTAGTCTAATGTAGAGTTAATGGAAAAATCAAAGTTTTAGGGAAAAAATCACTTGAATATTCAAGCAGATCCAACAATAACACCTTCACAAACAAATATAATAGATAAAATTTAAAGAGATAGAATATGAAAATTCATTGTGTGATCTTCTTGATACAATTACACAGCTTGCAGGAAAGGAAATTTTTTTATAATAGAAATACTACTAGAGTTCTTCCATTCCTTAAGATCACACATTTAAAGACGGAAATTTCTCTCTAAAAGTGATAATTTTGATGCAAAATACTTTTAGACGCTGAATTTTTGCTGTTAATTTATGTTGCAAAAATTATCATCGCTAATTCTATTTAGTAACAAATTTTACGTCTACTCTAAATTTACATAAACAAAAAATTCCATCGCAAAACAAACTGATTTCATCATGAAAAATTATTAAAATTTACAACAAAATATAATCAAAGTTAAAAAATTTCAATGAAAATAAAAGAAATTTTTGCCTCTAAATCTCATTAAATTAATTAAAATTTTAACTATCCAAACAAAGCTCCGAATGCCATGGGAGTGCTCTACTTGAGCACACTTAACTTTAGATTTCTTTTGTATCTTGAAACCACAACACCAACTTATATTTTCACGTTTTAGGTTTATATATATATATATATTTATCAAATACCAAGCAATAAAATATTTAATTTATAAAAAAATTATATGTTACAAAGACATAACATGTTATTATATTTATGTAAAAATATATATATATATATTATAAATATATATTTTATGCATTATTATATAAATATATATAACATAACCATAATACATATATGCTTAATTTTTTATTATTTAGTAAGTAATTTATGATATATTAATATATAATTTTATATATAAGATATAAAATTGAAATAATATTACTCATTACAATATATACCATTTATTTACGTACATATATTATTTACTTTTAGAGACAAATTTGATTTGTCACTAAAAGTCATGATTAACATTTTTTGCTACTTTTATTAGAGATTAATTTGTAACAAAATTAAGTACTTTGAGGATTAATCAATAATATACTTTAGATTTCATTGTCAAAACAAATAAAATTATAATAAGTCTTTATTTTTTATGCCGTTGCAAATACATCTCAAATTTGTCATTGATATGTATTTTTGGAAACGGCATTTTTCATCACTAAAAGTTAAGTTCATATTTTTTTTAGTCTGAAATGAGTTTGTGATGAAATCTTGGAAATATATATATATATATATATATATGTACAACGCCAAAATATACTAATTTCCATAATAGAATCAAAGACAAATTTGCAACAAAATTATTTCCCTCGCAAATTCATTGGTAATCCATCTCAAATTCCATTACAAATACATATTTTTTTTCCTTGCCTTCCAAAATTCATCTCAAATTTACCACTAATCAATATTTTTAGTGACAGAAAATTTTTGTCTCTAAATTCTAATATTCTTGTGGTGAAAATAACACTTGTTATATTGGCGTATACATGAAGATAAAATTATAGTTAATCATGAAAGCGAGACAAAGTAATACCCAGCTATTCTTAATACTATCTAAGCAAAACACATGAGGAAGTTTATGTTATAAAGGGAAAATAACAAATATTGTTCTAAATTTTAGAACTCTTACTAAGCGAAAAACACACCTTTTCTCCATACAAATCCTCTCTCTTCTTCTCAACACTCAATCTCTCTCTCAAAAGATCATCTATTAGTAGATAATCTCTTGAGAGAGAGAGTGAATGTGGAGACATGAGGAAGCTATAATTTTGAAATTGGAGATGGAAAGGTCGGGCAAGCTATGATGAACACGAGATTTTTCTTTTTTCCTTTAAGGATTCTAAAATTGTTATTTATGAATTTGAGTTTGATTTTTGAAGGCTAGTTTTTGATCTAAGAGGAAGTCTTAGAGATTTAATGATGAATTTTTTTAAGTGATGGGGAATAATGCACAATAGAAGATATAAGTAAATCTTATTTTATTTAGGTTAGATATGGCTTTATTATTATCCTAATTTTTTATTTCAAGGATTTGGTTACTTTGTATCTTATTCTTAAGATAGTAAAAATCTTTTATTTTCTACTTTCCTTAATAATTAGTTTTCTATAATATTAGGTTTGTGATGCCTATAAATAGATAGCATATAATTTATTATATTAGTTACATGATAGAATGATTTGATGTATATTGAATAAATTTAGTGTATGAGAAGTAAGTGTAATGCCTTTTCTTCTCTTTAACGACATGATTCTATTATTGATCAAAGCGTGGTATGTAACATGTAAATCTTCAATTGTGTGAGACTAGATATATTTTCCTTTAAAAAATGATTTCTTTGCATTCCTAATAAATTTATTGTTTAGTGTTTAGATTATATTGTATTATTTATTTCCAAGTTTTTCATAATATACCATTACTTCAATGTTTCCTTGGCATTTTTGCTTCTGCTATCCAACGTCGTAATAGATTAATATTAGTTTAAGCACAAATAAAACAAAGAAAAATATATTTAAATAATATTGCGCCACAAATAATTATTTTGTTAAACTATGGTTAGGTAACATCATTGTATACGTGTTATTAATTAGTCTAATGTAGAGTTAATGGAAAAATCAAAGTTTTAGGGAAAAAATCACTTGAATATTCAAGCAGATCCAACAATAACACCTTCACAAACAAATATAATAGATAAAATTTAAAGAGATAGAATATGAAAATTCATTGTGTGATCTTCTTGATACAATTACACAGCTTGCAGGAAAGGAAATTTTTTTATAATAGAAATACTACTAGAGTTCTTCCATTCCTTAAGATCACACATTTAAAGACGGAAATTTCTCTCTAAAAGTGATAATTTTGATGCAAAATACTTTTAGACGCTGAATTTTTGCTGTTAATTTATGTTGCAAAAATTATCATCGCTAATTCTATTTAGTAACAAATTTTACGTCTACTCTAAATTTACATAAACAAAAAATTCCATCGCAAAACAAACTGATTTCATCATGAAAAATTATTAAAATTTACAACAAAATATAATCAAAGTTAAAAAAATTCAATGAAAATAAAAGAAATTTTTGCCTCTAAATCTCATTAAATTAATTAAAATTTTAACTATCCAAACAAAGCTCCGAATGCCATGGGAGTGCTCTACTTGAGCACACTTAACTTTAGATTTCTTTTGTATCTTGATCCGTCGAAAGCTCTGACCACCGTAGAGCTAGGTTTTATGTTGCTTGGATCGACCCCCAACAAGTCGAGCGTTGCCAATGAGCAAACGTTGAGGGATGATCCTTTGTCGATGAGTACCCGGGAGACAATGGTGTCATTGCACCTGACCACTATGAATAATGGTTTGGTATGTTGGTCTCCCTCCTCTCTTAGCTCTTCCGGAGAGAAAGATATCCGGTCCATTGTAAAGATGGAGTCCGCCATGTGACCTATTTTGTCTGTAGCGATGCCCTCTGGAACCTGAATCTGTTTTAGCACTTTATAGAGTGCTTCCCTGTGGGGCTCGGATGTTGTGAGAAGGCCCATGAGTGATATCTGTGCTAGAACTTTATTTAATTGTTCCATGATCTTGTATTCACTTGCCTTGACCATCTTTGTAAATGCAGCGAGTCCCCCTTCCTCTTCTTCTCCTTTCTCCACATTGGGTTCTTCAGTCGGGCCTTTATACTTTGGATCGTATAATCTCCCAGAGCGGGTGATGCCTCCCACCATAAGAGGCCGCTCTTGTTCGAGGACCCGATAGTCGAACGGTGCAGCCTTGTAATTCTCTGCCGCTATCGGGACATTGAATACAAATCTTTTTCTTGGGATTTGTACCTTAGCTAATTGTCCCTCGTAGCACTGTATAACCCTGGGCTTCTAATGAGAGTTGATCATGTTGATAGTCTTCCCCTCTTCCTTTGACGGGTTGTCTTCTTTCTCAAATTCTGGTCCCCATCCACTAGGCGGCCCCTGCTCAGTTGGGGTATAAGAATAATTTACTAAATACTGAAATTTCCCGTATGATTCTCCCAGAGTGCCGACCGTTGGGTCTCTGGCTAACCACCTATTTTTAATGTGTGCCTTTGATGCTTCTTCTGGAGCTTGATGGGATTGCTTCTTTTGCTGCTTCGTCGTATTCTGCTTAGGGGCTTCTTTGGGAATCGACTCCTCAGATGTGATCATATTAATGGTGGGCTTGTGATTGGGCAGTGGATTGGTGTTGACATTGGGTGCTGGGGCGTTCACGAAATCCAGCTGTATGATTCCTGCATCAATTAAGTCTTGGATTTTGTGTCAGAGCCTCCAACACCTATCTGTAGAATGCCCCTCTTGTCCTATATGGTAGTCACACTTGAGGCTTGAGTCGAAATTCTTGGGCTTGTACCGGTCATTAGGGAGCTCGAAACTAATCAAGTTGTCTGCCCTCAACCGAGCGAAGACCTGACTGAGTGGTATGGGGATTGGAGTGAAATGCCTTGGGGCCCTGGCGGCCTGTGCGTGACCTGTCATGGGTTGTTGGGCTGGGGTACTTGTGGTCTGGAATGTCACACGAGTCCCAGATTTTTCTGCCTTACCGGAGTGGACCGTGCTGACAATGGAATCTTTAGCTTTGTTTCCTCCTAAAGGCCTTTGTGTCGGTGTGACCCTAAGAGGCTCCATTGTTTGGAGTCTGCCGGTGGTGATGGCATTCTCAATCCTGCATCCCGCAGCCACTACCTCTGCAAAACTGGATGAGGTCTGGCCTACTAAGTGTGAAAAGTAGGTCCTGTCCAGGGTATTGACAAATATGAATGTCAATTCCTTCTTAGATATCGGGATTGCTACCCTAGCGGCCTGGGCTCTCCAGCGCTGAGCATACTCCTTGAATGGCTCAGCATGCCTTTTTCGGAGACTCCCCAGATCGATCACAGATGGGGCGACTTCGATATTGAACTTATATTGGTCATAAAACGCCCGGGCTAGCTTCTCCCAGGTGTTGACAATGTTGAAGTCCAGGTGGGCATACCAGACCAATGCAGGGCCTGTGAGGCTATCTTGGAATGTCTGGAGCATGAGCTGGTCGTATTGAGCATACTTGCTCATTTTCCGGGCATATAGCCTGGTATGCATTTTGGGGTAGCCGGTCCCATCATACTTTTTGAACTCTGGGGTCTTGAACTTCTCAGGGTATACCTCTTCCCTGTATGTTGGCAAATTGGTGATTCCGGCTTGTTTAAAACCATCGGGGCCCTCAATCGTTTTCATCTTGTCATGGAGCTGCTGGAAGAGTCGCTTCTCCATCTCCTTCTACCTCTCTTCCATTTCCCTTTTCAGGTCATCGGAGGTCGGCCCCTGGTTGACCTTCGGCTCATATTCGAAGGCTGGGTTAAGGTGGGAATTGATCTCTTCATATTCCGGAGGCTGTCCCTCCACTGCCTTCCCCTTTCTGGCCCCTGAATACTCTTCTTAGGTTGGCTGAGTGTTGCGTAGGAGGTCGATGCTTTCAGTTAAGAGGTGAACCTGGGCAGCCAATTGTTGGACCGTTTGTTCTAGGGACATGATCCTGGAGTCCGAGGTAGCTTCAACATTGGTGTTGTTGCGGTTGTCGCTGCTGTTGGCCATTTTTGTTCTTGAACGTGTGAGAATTGGACTTCTGGGAGGGTTTGGTTGCTTGGGAGCTATCTTGATACCTGGGCGCGCATTTTGTTTTTTTTTTTGTTTTTTTAGTGTGATGTATGCAAAATGATATGCATGTGTCACGCGGATGCTAAAAATAAAAGGGTTGACAATTGATTGACAATGTAATATTGAAACTTTACTTTTATTAATATTGAAAATTTTGGAGTTCGATAATCAAAATAAAAGATTACAAATAATGATCTATTTCCTAGCTCTTTTAGTCTTCTGTTGTGGAAGCTCAGACTTCCCATTGATGACAGCTTCTAATTCTTTGACTTTGGCTTGGGTCTTCTCCAATTGTGCTTCCAAGGCCTTGTTCCTTTGGTCGGATTCTTTGAAACGTCCCTTCCAGATGTCTTTCTTATGATCTGCAGCTTCAAAGTATACCTCCATTCGGGCCTTGACCTGTTCTAGGTATACTTCTGTCTCTGGATTGATCTTGTCTGGTCTTGGTTGGGTGACGTCTGGAACCCAGTATGCTCTTTCCCCTGTTTGGTATAGCTGACGGATTACAAACTCTCTGGTGGCTCGGTGTTGTCCCACTTCACCATCTAACTCCTTAAGGTCCTCATTCGGGCTTTCAATTCTGGCTTCCCAAAGTGCTTTGACCTCTGCCAGCTTAGCAAACTTCTCGGCTACCAACAGGTTCGAATCTTGGTACTCGAAGGTGACTGCTTCCAGCGAGGGCCGATAAACTATATCCTGGATGGTACCAAATTGGCGGACCACTGAGTTGGGGTGATATCCAATACATCCGCTGATTTTGATTAAAGGTACTGCTTGGAAGTTACTGCAGGTCAAGATGTTTTTGTCACAGCAGCTCCACCTGGCTGTCCACAGAATATCCTCGGCACTGAAACTTCTAAGTACCTCTACCTAACTGTGGCTGGTAAGGTCATCGGGTAGCTTCACCTTTTCTATACATGAGTCTATGAGATCCACCTGCTGGGCTAAGGTTTTTCGGACCATGTTCAGCCCGAAGCACTTAAGGTGGCTTACAAACCATATCAGTAGAAGGTTGAGGCTTGAGCGAAGGATCCCATGGCCTTTCTTCTTGAGGAAATTCAAGTTCCGGATCTGTTCAGCCAGTAGAGCCGGAATGTAAGATCTTCCCTCCAGAAATTGAGTCACCAGCTCTACAACCCGGTAGTGAATATAGAAGGTCTTAGTGGGGAACAGTATGGTGGCGAAGGCTGTCAAGATCAAAGCGTTCACCCTTCTCTGTCTGTAAGTTTTGGGGTCCCCACACAGTATGTCCTTCCTATCCCCATTATCCTATCGGGCGATGAACCAGGCTTCCAAATCATCCATACGTATGCAATATCCATTACAGTCTGTTAGGGTTTTGTTGACTGTTGTCTTACGGATGCCTAATAATCTGCTGAAGGTACCGGCTGGCCCGGCCTCAAGGTCTGGTGCATAGATTTGATCAGTCAGTGTTGGAGCCTGTAGCAACTGGGTGTACTCCTCTAGGGTAGGGGTGATCTCATGCGGCCCGATAAAGAAAGCAGCGGGCTCGATTTCCCATAATTGGAGCATGGCCCGGACTAAAGGCAAATTCACCTCTATCTTTGTCAGTGAGAGGATGGAGCTGATCTTTTACTGGATGAAGGCCTGCTCCTCTAGGTTGTACAAGGTAAACCAATGGTCCAATACCAACTTTGGGTCCAAAGGTTTGTACACCCGAATTTCTTTGTGGAGGAGGCGGTCGACTGTGGTGCTAGCCATCTATTACAATAAGAAATTGCCTAATTGCAAACAGAACTATGAAAACATTACAGGGAAACAAAACAATAAACCATTACATTGTCATCAATTATCAACCCTTATGATGCTATGTATGCAAGTGGGTTGGTTCTAATGGGTCCCCAAGCTCTATGGCCTCCCGCATTCTTGGAGAAATGGATCTCAGGCCATATCGAAGCATTGGGTGGGGTAGCCTAATCAGTCCCGAACGGTGATCAACTCACTTTGCCCGAAACCTACACAATGGCTCCCCGACTTAGGTTTCTAGGACGGTCCGGGTTCGACCGCATCTATTCACACAAACTTATGCATGCAAACCCTACAGTAAAGAAAACTAAAATCTAACTAATCCCTGAAAAGTTAGTAACAGAATAATAATTGAAACTTAAAAAGGAACAACTTGAGGAGATTCAGGTGGCTAACCTACTGGAATGGTTCCCCAGTGGAGTCGCCATCCTGTCGAGTCTAATTTTTTCTCATTCCCATTCCTAATCCGATCTAGACTAGACCCTATGCTCATCTAATGTAGATCCTCGACTTGAGTTAGGAATTTCGTTTGATTTTTGGAGTCGCCACCCAACTATTGTTGGGAAATATTGAATTAAGACTAAAGGAGCGGATTAGTCTTAATTTGGACCACTAGTCGTGATGAGATCCGGGATGAGAGCCAAGCTGGAAGAAGAAATGTGGATCCTCTTGAAGTGCCGCCTGGACTGATCATAAGAAATCGAGCAAAACGATTCAAGGAAGCACTTAACGAGTTGATAAAGGTTGTCCATGAAGCCGGAAAGGATTGGAGCAATCATGAAGTTGGAACGGATTGGAACAACCATTGGAAGACCCTTGCTTTTGTACAAGTTATACTGGACACGAGTTGAAGAGGGCGTGTATTTTCAAGGCACGGCCATGTATGGAGTCAAGCAAATCCACAGAAAGATACATGGCTAAAGTACACGGGCGTGTATGTTACCAGAAGTTGCACAGAAAAGTACACGGCCAAAGTATACGGTTGTGTACACGGCCGTGTATCCCCTGTCGGCCAACTTGTTCTGTTTCGCGTTTTTATGTCACTTAACTAAACTACGTCGTTTTGGACTTGTTTTTTACACGAATTGTAACCCTAGTATAAAAGCTCCTAGGGTTTAGAACAACTTAGAATATACATCTTTGAACATTAAACACTTTTGAGAGGCACCTCTCTTGGTTCTTCAAGAACTAATTCGAACTTATCGGATTGATTTCTGTGGCGTTCATCCCGACTTATCAATCGGTCTTTCATCCCGACTTATCAATCGGTCTTTCATCCCGATTGTAGCATCTTCATTTTTATACCAAGGTTCTTGTCTCGCTTATAGACAACAGGTCGCGGTTTCCACTTTAGGTGTTTGGGCATCTTAGGCAACGAATTTTCCGAACGTATTGGTATTGGGTTTTGTCACGGGTTGGCGTGGTTCATATCAGTTTGGTATCAGAGCTTAGGTTTGTTAAAACATCAAGTTCGGTTGAGGAAGGTAATATCAAAAACCCTAACTCCAATCGTTCATATCCATTGTTAGCATTCAATTCCACAATATTAATTGTCTTTTGATAGTGTAGTATTTACTAGTCGATTGTAAAAAAAAAAAAAAGAGTAAAAAACACGACCAAAAAAAAAAAAGAAGGGAAAAGAAAAGAAAAGAGAAACGTGATCAAAAGCCAAAAACAGAGACAAAAAAAAATATCGGATAGAAAAATAGAGGAAAATTTTACGAACCCTAGAGTTGGTTTTGAATTCTACGGAAGGAAATTGGTATAGTTCGGGTTAGTTCCAAGAGAATTGAGAAGAGGAAATTGGTGAGTGATATCATCGTTGTTTGTGAGAATACACGAGTGACTGTGTGATATCATCATTTGAGCGAAACACGTAAGGGAGTATGTCGTGAGGTTTAATTATATATACATTTGTGTCAGTACTAATCTTTTCTGCAGGAACTATGTCGAGGCAACATTCTCCGGAAGGTCAGAGGGGAAGGTTTGATGCTAGGTTAGTAATTGAGGCATTGAGGGGAGAAATGAAGAGGATGTTCCAAGAGGGAATGGAACAAATTCATGAGACGGTAGAGCAAAGACTAGAGCAATCCACAAACGTATTCCAAGGGCGTAAGAGGGAGAGTCGTTCTAGGAGAGTACCGAGGAGTGGAGATGAAATGTCGGATGATGATTTTGATGAGCCTTCTGTCGAGAGTTATAGAGGATATAGTGGTCGGAATAGAGGAACTAGAGATTGGGAAGATAGAGGAGATAGGAATAGAGAGGATGATCAATTGAGTAGCATAAAGATGAAGATTCCTCCTTTCCAAGGGAAGAATGATCCCGAGGCGTACTTAGAATGGGAGAAAAAGGTGGAGATGGTATTTGATTGTCACAACTATAGTGGGAGAAAGAAAGTAAAACTTGCTGCCATTGAGTTTTCGGATTATGCTATAGTGTGGTGGGATCAACTAATGTTGAATAGGAGAAAGAGTGGCAAGCCACCTATTGAGTCTTGGGAAGAGATGAAAAGAGTGATGAGAAAGCGGTTTGTGCCTGCGTATTACTATCGTGAATTGCACAACAAGTTGCAAACTCTGAGGTAGGGAAGCCGAAGTGTGGATGAGTATTTCAAGGAGATGGAAGTCACTATGATTAGGGCGAATGTAGAAGATGATAGAGAGGCTACAATGGCTAGATTTCTTGCTGGGTTGAATAGAGAAATCCAAAATGTTGTTGAATTGCAGCATTATGTAGAATTGGAGGATATGGTCCACATGGCTATAAAAGTTGAGAACCAGCACAAGAGGAGAGGTAGTAGTAATCCACGGTTGCAATAGGGTAATGGTTCATCCACTTGGAAGAATAATCAATGGAAGAAGGAAGAAAAGCCTTTACCCACCAAACCAAAAGGGGAGCTGAGGCAAGCGGGTTCTACTCCTGGTAATCAAGGTAACCCTGAATCTTCTACTTCTAGAAATCGTGACATTAGATGTTTTAAATGTCAAGGTAGAGGCCATATTGCTAGTCAATGTCCAAATAGGCATGCGATGATTTTGTGTGGTGATGGAGAGTATGAGACTGGGGGGGGATAGTGAAGAAGAGGATATGCCTCCATTAGAGGATGCTAGTGATGATGAGGAGCCTGCAATGGGAAGGCTAGTGGCAGTAGTGAAGAGAGCTTTGAATGTGCAGGTGAAGGAAGAAGAGGAGGTGCAAAGGGAGAATATATTTCATACTAGATGTTATCTAGGAGATCACATTTGTAGTTTGATTATTGATGGGGGAAGTTGCACCAATGTAGTGAGTAATTTTATTGTTGAGAGGCTGGGGCTCAAAACTATTAGACACCCTAGTCCGTATAAATTGCAGTGGTTGAATGATAGTGGTGAGACTAAGGTGAGTAAGCAAGCCTTGATTGGGTTTCGCATTGGTAGGTATGAGGATGAGGTGTTATGCGATGTAGTGCCAATGCAAGCATGTCATGTGTTGTTGGGGAGGCCATGGCAATTTGATAGGAAGGTTGTGCATGATGGCTTTTCTAACAAGTATACGCTTGTTCACCAAGGGAAGAGCTTTAATCTTAAACCGCTAACACCTAAGCAAGTGTATGAGGACCAGTTGCAGCTACAACAGTCTTTTGCAAAACATAAGGTGAGTGAAAAGCAGAGTGAGAGTGAGAGAGCAAAAGATAATGAGAAGAAAAAGGAATATAAAAGTCAAGATCAAAAGGAAAAGGAGAGGAAGGCTGGAAAGAGTGTGAGAGGCCAAGTTGAAGGGGAATCAACTTTAGTGGTGAGTGAAAAGGAGGGGGTAGCCTTGCAAAAGGAGAGTTGTGTGGCAAGAGCGAGTGTAGTAAGGAGAGCGTTAGTGATGAGGCAACCTATGTTGTTGCTGGTTTTTAAAGAAACATGTTTGACTACTAACGAATTGTCTAACTCTTTGCCTAGTGTGGTTGTGTCTTTTGTGCAGGACTTTGAAGATGTCTTTCTTGAGGAGATTCCAAAGGGATTACCACTTGTTCATGGTATTGTGCACCAGATTGACCTTGTACCCAAAGCATCGATTCCAAACAAGCCAGCTTACAGGAACACCCCGGAGGAAGCAAAGGAACTCCAAAGGCAGGTTGAAGAATTAATGGAGAAGGGGTACGTGAGGGAGAGCATGAGTCCATGTGCAGTGCTTGTGATTTTGGTGCCTAAGAAGGATGGGACATGGAGAATGCGTGTTGACTGCCGCGCCAGCAACAACATCACGGTAAAGTATCGTCATACTATTCCTTGCTTAGATGACTTCTTAGATTGGTTATATGAGTATAGTGTCATTCCTCATGAGCCTTGGATAGACATGTCCATAGATTTTGTGTTAGGATTATCTAAGCCTAGGCATGGTCGAGATTCTATTTTTGTGGTTGTGGATAGGATTTCTAAAATGGTTCATTTCAGTCCTTGTCATAAAACTGATCATGCTATACACATTGTTGATTTGTTCTTTAGAGAGGTAGTGCATCCGCATGGTATACCTAGGAGTATTGTTAGTGTTCGAGATGAGAAATTTTTTAGTTATTTTTGGAGAGTCTTGTGGGAAAAGTTGGGAACTAAACAGATTTTTTGACTATCTGTCACCCACAAACTGATGGGCAAATTGAGGTGGTTAATAGGACGTTAATTCAATTGTTAGGGGCAATCATAGAGAAGAACATTAGGACTTGGAAGGATTATCTACCATTTGTAGAGTTTGCATGTAATAGGGCTTTAAATAGCATTATTCATTGTTCACCATTTGAGATTGTGTATGGTTTTAACCCATTGGTTCCTATTTATTTATTGCCATTGCCACTTAACAAATCTGTGAGTTTTGATGCTAATTTTAAGACAGATTTCATGAGAAAGCTAAATATTGAGCGAAGAGCGGAGCAATATGTGAAACAAGCCAACAAGGGTTGTCAACAAGCTGTTTTTGAACCTGGAGATTGGATTTGGGTTCACATGCGCAAAGAGCAGATTCCCGTACAGCGTAGATCTAAATTACTTCCTAGAGGCGATGGACCAATTCAAATTCTTGAATACATCCATGATATAGCATACAAGAAAGATTTACCAGGTAAGTATCCAGTAATTGTCACGTTTAATGTTATTGATCTGAGTCCATTTGATGCAGGAAATGATTTGAGGACAAATCTTTTTCAAGAGGAGGGGAATGATGAGATCCAGGATGAGAGCCAAGCCGGAAGAAGAAATGTGGATCCTCTTGAAGTGCCGCCTGAACCGATCATAAGAAATCGAGCAAAACGATTCAAGGAAGCACTTAACGACTTGATAAAGGTTGTCCATGAAGCCGGAAAGGATTGGAGCAATCATGAAGTTGGAACGGATTAGAACAACCATTGGAAGACCCTTGATTTTGTACAAGTTATACTGGACACGGGTTGAAGAGGGCGTGTATTTTCAAGGCACGGCCGTGTATGGAGTCAAGCAAATCCACAGAAAGATACACGGTTAAAGTACACGGGCGTATATGTTGCTAGAAGTTGAACAGAAAGATACACGGCCAAAGTACACGGACGTGTATGTTGCCAGAAGTTGCACAGAAAAGTACACGGCCAAAGTACACGGTTGTGTACACGGTCATGTCTCCCCTGTCGGCCAGCTTGTTCTGTTTCGCGTTTTTATGTCACTTAACTAAACTACGTCGTTTTGGACTTGTTTTTTACATGAATTGTAACCCTGGTATAAAAGCTCCTAAGGTTTAGAACAACTTAGAATATACATCTTTGAACATTAAACACTTTTGAGAGGCACCTCTCTTGGTTCTTCAAGAACTAATTCGAACTTATCGGATTGATTTCCGTGGCGTTCATCCCGACTTATCAATCGGTCTTTCATCCCGATTGTGGCATCTTCATTTTTATACCAAGGTTCTTATCTCGCTTATAGACAACGGGTCGCGGTTTCCACTTTAGGTGTTTGGGCATCTTAGGCAACGAATTTTCCGAACGTATTGGTATTGGGTTTCGTCACGGGTTGGCGTGGTTCGTATCAAGTCGTCGTTATTTCCTCTTCTCGTTTTTGAAAAGAGGAAAAGGGAAAACCAAAGTTTCTAAGTCCGGAGGCTAACCTATTAAAACCTTATGGTTACCACCTAATCTCCTAAAATTGTTCCTATTTAGAAATGTGTTTTATTGTGTTTCTGTTACTTTTTATTATGTTCTTGAATTATTTCAAGAAAATGATTTTTTATTTCATTTTATGGGTTGACCCGAATGGGTGCCTACGTACCTGTTATCCAGGATTAAACAAGCCGTAGTTCACTTTTCTGAAAACTTTAAGTATGTTTGTGAATTTTAATTTTGAAATCTCTTTTGCTTTATGTTTTTACTATTTTTTTTTATTTTCTAAAAAAATCTAAGCCTAAACTTTTATCTGATTTTTGAAAATGGTTTTTAGGAGAAACATCAATTTTGGATTTATTTGAAGAAAATGATTTTTCTAAGTGATAAAATTCATTTTTATAATTTTTTGATTTTTTTATGAATTTTCTTATGATTTTTATGATTTTTTATGATTTGTTTTATCATTTTTCGATTTTTCCTTATTCTTCTCCAATTTTTATAATTTTTATGAGTTTTCATGATTTTTTTTATAATTTTGTTATTTATTTATTTTTTTTTATATTATAATTTTTATTAATTTTTCATAATTTTTGTTAAAACTTTTATCCTAAATTATTATCTATCCTATTTTAAAACCTAAAGTTTTATTATTATTTTTCTAATATTTATATTGTTTTTCTACATTTTTATTATTTTTTATTATTTTTCTACATTATTAAATCCTAAAGAAATCTAATTTCTAACATTTTCCTATTTATGGAAATGTAAATAAAACATAAATAAATAAATAAATAACAAACAAATTAATAATAAATGACAAAATAATAAATCAAATCGGAATAAAAACAAATAAATAAAGTAAATAAATAAATTAAAAAAATCGGGAAAATCCGACTCACTTAGATCCGGGTCGGTGCGCAGGTGAGGTCGGTTGGGTCGAATTGGATCGGGTCGGACACAGTGGCGGAGGATGCTTGTTCACGGCGTTCCGGCGGTCTTTTGTCACGGGTGAGGTGTCGAATCCTAGCTTCTCGAGGGTACTGAATCTAATGGTGGTGGTGGTTTGCTCCCAGAACGTCTCCTGGTGGCGGCTTGGCTCCGATCGGCGGTTCGCAGTTTTGGGTTTCCTCTGATGCTCTCCGAATTTGCTCTCTTTTCTCACTTTCTCTCAATTGTGATTCGTGATTTGGCTTCCTCCACTCCTCCTCTATTTATAGGCGCTTGAAACCGAGCTGGATAAGCTCGGATTTCCTCCGATCGAAGCTAATCGGATTTTCGGTCAAAAAAAAAACTCCGATTTGTGTAAATCCATCGATTTGTTGCGATTTGATTCCAATTGGATGATGTTTATCTCAATTCTATTGAAGATCTGTTGGATTTGTGTAAAAAATCGAATCGAAACGGCCGAAATTTGAATTTTTCCTTCGCCGGCAATCTCGGACCCGAGGTAAGAGATGATCACGCGCCCGGCGCGTGCGTTTCCTCCAGCCAATCGGATGCTGCCACGTGTCCTGGATAAGTAAAAAAAAAAACTCAAAACGCGGAAACTGCTTCCCCCGCGATTCGAACCTGCGACCGAACCCTCTTGTGTGCGCCTTAAACCATGGTCCGGACCAGCTGGGCTAGCCCATTTTCCTGATTTTATTAATTTCGCAAATTACATATATGCAATGTGATTTTTTTTTTTTTTTTGAAATTTCAAAAATTTGTAAAAAATTATTTATTATTCATTATTGCCATTTCTGAAATCATTTTTCAAAATTGATGTGTTTTCCTATTTATTTTTATTTTTTGAATATTTTTATTATTTATGCTAAATTAGAGAAAAATTGGAAAAAATTTGAAATTGATTATTATTGATTATTATTCATTCCTAGGGCAAAAATGGGGTGTTTACAATATTCATGAAGACCTAGCAGATTTGAGGGTAAATCTTCCTGAGACTTGAGGAGTTGATAGGGATCAAATTCCTACAGGACCAATCACTAGAGCACAAGGCAAGGGATTACAAAATCTAGCGATGAGGGTCCCCTATGAACAATTAGAGCCTGAGGATGTTGGTTTAGTATCTACTTTTATATTATATAACTGTTGTGCATTCTAGTAGGTACATTTATCGGTTTTACAAGATGGCAAATAAAATACGCTAAGGATCAAATTGTGGGACATTCTTGGACTTACATCCAATGGTCCACAATATGTTCAATTGAAGTGAAGAACCAGTCACTTGAAGACCATTTGTACTTATAATTTGTTGCTTTTGGAACCGACCACTTAAGTGGCTTATTTGTAATTTTGTGTTATTTTTACCCTAATTGAAGCAAGTATAAATACTTGCTAACTAGGGTTTTGAGGTAGCTTTGGAACATTTTTGACATTAGACACTTTCTTTGCTATGAAGAAGATCCTTACTTGCAAAAGTCTCTTATCAATTTCTCAAGTGAAATTATGGCAAGATTAACTTGAGTAAATTGTGAATAATATCAATATCTCTTTTGTTGTTTTCAAATTGTATTTAGTGCGTCATATCTAGGTGCAATTTGTTGGATACTTATTATTATCCACATGAATTAGGGTTCATCCATTTCAGATTTGAATAACTTCAATTTAAGTGAAATTCTAGTTCATTTCTTTTGTTATCCATTACTACTTTTACAATTGCTTTGTTCCTCATTTCAATTTAGCATCAAGCCTTTGAAATCACGTAAATTAGGGATCATTGGTGAAGTTAGTGATCATGCCTATTGTTGATTAGATTTTGTTGATCACACCATTTGTGGATACCTTTACAATTCAACTAGTAAGGCACATCATTCAAAGTATATAATCTCCGCAACTATTTCTGTAAGCACAATAATACAGAGTGAAAGTATGTTGCATCAAAATTTCCCTTGGGTTCCTCCCCTATATTCTATTTGAAGTTTTCATTAATTCCATTTCCTATATATTTTAATTAAAATTGATAGTGGGGATTAAAGCTTGCTCTTCTGAGTAACTAAGATCCGCCCATATCAATCAAATTTGTTATTTTAACAAACTATTTATTTGAATGGCCTTAAGAGGGAAAGGTTTTTTTCTCCATCTTTTCTTTTCTTTTTCCTTTCCTCTAGATAGGATTTTGCCTACTTCTTTTAAGCCTTAATCTAGAAAGATATTCAAGAAAGGATTCCAAGTGAAAAATCTCATTCGCCCATTCACCAAATATTATAGCGGTTCTCAAAACTTTTGAAGAGAAAATATACATCCTAGTAATGTTTAGGTATTGAACCAATTAATGTTTTACTAAGGACCTTAGTCTAATCCTAACTCTAAATTTCATCCTTAAATAACAAGTAAACTTGCTTCACAACTATTTCATCCTATAACTTTGACCAAGTATTAGTAATCCAAAGAAGGCATGAGTGAGTGTGCATAGCATTCTTTCAAGAAGAATTTATTTACTAAGAGTTAACATACTATTTAATTGCAATCATGATTCAAAGTCCAATCATCAAGCAAAAATTTAGGAAAAATGGGAAATTCTTTTGATAATTTTCTATATAACAACACTCTTAGTACACTCTTTTCTTCTAAATAGTTCTTACTTTCTTCCCCCAAACTTAATTGGGACATTGTCCTCAATGTCATATCATGAAAATTCAATGAGATAAAGAAAATAGAATGAAATAATTTATGCATAAAGGAAAGAGAGAAACCGATATTGCCTTTTTAGTTAGATTAAATTAATTGAGATCACGTACATGTCGAAGGTTGTGAGAATAGACTCAACTATCAATGCCTTTTTAGACCCATACACCCTTAGATATGCCCCATATGGAGGGGCATATGGATTTATCAACAAATTATTTTTTTCCATTTTTTCTAAAAAAAATTCAAAGTGTTGTTTGTCTTGACATGATTTAGGCTCTCCAATTCATTCTTCCTACAAATTAAGCATAAATCAAGATAAGTACTTTCACTCTATGAGAAACTAAACTAACAAAAGCAAAAAGAAAGAAAGAGTCAGTAATTAGGCATAGGTTGCCTCCTAAGTAGCACTTTGTTTAACTATAATACCTAAAAAAATTATCTATTGATTCATTTAATAAATATATTATCACAAAGAGCTAAAGACGAAAATGGAATTTTAGAAAATTAGAAGGGAAATTTGGACATTTTGCAATGGGGAGTATTTAATCCTAAATGACCTAACATTCCTTCTTTTTCAACCCTCACAGTAAAATAGCAAACGAAAACGCTCTCTAAACAAACCTTAAGATGAAAAAAGGAGACAATGCGACCTAATTCCAAGTACAAAAGGTAAGGGATCTTATACGGACTTCAATTTAGGTTATTAGAATTGGAATTGGAAATTATAAGTGTCGTTTGTTCATATAGAACACAAAGTTTGAGAAAGGATGATAGGAGAAAGGGGAATCAACGGCTCAAGGATATGAACGTGGAATTTGGAAGTAAGTAATCTAATACGTGTAATTTATTTATAATTACATGTTTTAGAGATATAATTGACCTTAAGAATATATAGGATTGAGTTTTAGAGAAATTGACGTAAAAGAATTAAGGTTTGTGGAGATTATCGAGGGTAACATTACGTACCAACATGGTCATGTTTCGACCGTGTTGAATTCGAAAGGTATACTAAGAGATACATGTCATCCCTACATGGTCGTGTTTCGACCGTGTTGAGTTAAAGGTAACACGACCTCCTAACATTGTTGTGTTTAGACTGTGTTGAGTGTGAAAGTTGCACCAAAGAATAATTATCAGTGGGGCAATAATAGAGGCAAGCAAAAAGTGGCAATAAGTATGAAGTAGATCTCGTGACCACTTTAGTGGTGAAGATGGAAACTCTCAGTCACTAGGTTTTTACCCTCAATAATCCCCAAGTATCACAACCTCATGTAGGAGATGCTAATGAGAGTATGAACTTCCACGAGCAACATAAGCAAGTAGATTACCTTGGGAGTTAGAATAGGTATCAATATAACCCGTACAGTAACACCTACAATGATGGGAATCAAACCTTTAGACCTAGCATTGGGAAGCCTACTTGAACCAAATGGAACCCAAACATTCACATTTTATCTTTATTTATTTGTTTGTACATTTTAACAAGTACATTTTATCGGTTTTTACAAGAAGACGATCAAACACATTAGCAATTGGTTTGTAAATGGATCACGGTCCTTTATGAACCAAATTGAACCTACAAAGACAAGTGGAACCAACTTTCATTTCATTTGCATTTTATCTTGAGAAGAACCGGCCATCTTCACTCTCTTTCACATGGAGAATCGGTTCTTCAAGTGACTCATAGGACTGGTTTTTAACTATTTGGCATTGTTTGTAATTTCCTTGTTTTGGAGTAGGGTATAAATACTTGCTAATTAGGTTTTGTAAGGGAATTTTGATAATATTTTTACAACTACCTTTGTTCATGTGAAAAGGGTGTTCCTCTTCACAAAATACTCTTATCAATTCAAGCTTAGATTGTGGCAAGTAGGGCTTGGGATTTGTTGTGAGTAATATCAACAAATTACAAGTTGTAACTAATTCTACTAGTGTGTTATATCTAGTAAGGAATTGGGATTCTTATTACTTTTCATTTCATGTCAATTAGGGTTAGTATCCAGTTAGGGTTCACACTTAATTGATTGAGGATTGTTAATTTGTTCTTCTATCTTTGTTATATTCTTGCAATTAGAAGTGAAGCACATCATACAATCCTAGCTGGAGAAACCATCTTAACCTCTCTTGTGGCAATTAGAATGTTCAAAGATCTAGTTTTCTTCCACCAAAATTGCAGAAGCAACAAATGCCACCTTATCAGCCTATGCCCCATCCATCAGTACAACCATCTCAGTAGGAGAAGAAGACTAGTTTAGAAGATCTTATGAATTAAAGTTCCGAGGTAAGACATTGGAATCAAGAGGCTTTTATTCATAACATTGAGAAGCAAATTAACCAAGATGATGTCTGAAAGGCAACCTAGCTCTCTTCCTTGTAACATTGAGAATAATCTAAGGGAATAGGCAAAAGCCATAACCTTGAGGAGTGGGAAGGAACTATGAATTGAAAAGGAACCTAAGAAAAAAAAAAAAAGATGGTCAGTCTTTTGAGAAGGAGAAGGTGGAACTTAAGAGGAAAGAACCTAAAAGGAAATCACCACCAGTTGTTAAAGAGTATGTGTCAAAATTTCCATATCAAGCTCACCTCAATCAAAACAAAGACAAGGAGCAGTTCAATAAATTCATTGAACTTTTCAATTAGTTGCATATTAATATCCTATTTATTAAGGCACTTTCACAAATGCCGAAATAAGTTAAGTTCTTGAAGGAATTCTTATCTAACAAGCGGAAGTTGGAAGATGTGTCTATAGTAGAAGTTAAAGCAAGCTACTTATCTATCATTTAGAATAAACTTCCTCCAAAGCTAAATGATCCAAGCAATTTTACAATTCCGTATTTGGTCGGTAATATTTCAGTTGATAAAGCCCTAGTCAATCTTGGGGCAAGTATTAATCTTATACCATACTTTTTCTTCAAGAAATTAGGGTTAGCTAACCCAAAGCCTACCAGAATGAGTCTACAGCTTGCTGATCAATTCATGAAAATCCCTAAGGGGCTCATTGAGGATGTCTTAGTGTAGGTAGAAAACTTTATATACCCTATTGATTTTGTAGTTTTTGACGTAGATGAAGACGGAGATATGCCCTTAATCCTCGGAAGACCATTCCTTGCCACTACTAGGGTTGTGATTGATGTAGAGGATAACAAGCTTACATTGAGAATAGGAGACAAAGAGTTGGTGATTAAGATGGTTGCCACCATGAAACATTCCATGTGTTTTGATGATTCATGTTATTTTGTTGATGTTGTTGATTTCTCAGTAGATGAGTATATTGAAGAGATCCTATGCAAAGATGAGTTAAAACTAAGCTTGACATAAGGAGAGGAAAAAGACATAGACAACCTAAAGGTTGAGGCATTCACTAAGTAGCTTAATGCTACAGAAGAAGTAACACCTCAAAAAGAGTTTGAAGAGCTAAAAAGAGGTAGTGAGGTGAGACTAAAAACTTCCATAGAAGAGTTGCCAGTGTTAGAATTAAAATATCTATTAGATTATTTGGAGTATACCTTTTTAGTAGAAGACTCTGAGCTACCAGTTATCATAGCCTCATATTTGTCTCAAGAGCAAGAAGATCAATTACTTACAGTCTTGAGAGCACACAAGTAAGCCATCTCTTAGAAGATCTCAGACATTAAAGATATCAATCCCTCTTTTTGTATACATAAGATAATATTAGAAGAAGGATTTATGCCAGTAATGCAACTACAATGAAGGCTAAATCCCATTATGAAAGTGGTGGCCAAGAAGGAAGTTATCAAGCTTCTCAATGTTGGATTAATATATCCTATATCAAATAGTTCTTGGGTTAGTTTAACACAAGTTGTGCCAAAAAAGGGAGACACGACTATGGTCCACAATGAAAAGAGTGAACTCATACCAATGCGTACCATCATTGGATAGCGACTTTATATAGACTATCGAAAATTGAATGATGCCACTAGAAAAGTCCATTTCCCTCTTCCCTTTATAGATCAGATGTTAAAGAGGCTGGATGGACATATAAATTATTGCTACATAGATGGGATCTCCAAATACTTCCAGATACCAATAGCTCTAAAGGGCTAGGAAAAGACTACCTTCACTTGCCCCTATGGTACATATGCTTATAAGAGAATGCCATTTAGGTTATGCAATGCATCAGCTACATTTCAACAATGTATGTTGGCTATATTCAATGATCTGGTGGAGAAAATTATGGAGGTCTTCATGGACAATTTTTTAGTCTTGGGTGATTCTTTTTCTTACTATCCAGATAATCTAAAGAGGTGCTTATTCATTGTGAAGAGACAAATCTTGTACTAAACTGGGAAAAATACCACTTCATGTGCAAAGAAGGCATTGTACTTGGCCACAAAGTTTCTCATAGGAGCATTAAAGTTGATCGAGAAAAAGTTTATGTAATCGACAAACTTCTCTCACCAAATTTAGTCAAGGCCATAAGAAGTTTTCTAAGCCATGTTGGTTTTTATAGATGCTTCATAAAGGACTTCTCCAAAATAGCCTACCTACTGACTAGGCTATTAGAGAAGGATGTGCTTTTCAACTTTACCCTTAAATTCCAACATTCCTTTGATGTGCTTAAGGTGAGATTGGCATATGCACCTATTATGATAGTTCTTAATTGGAACTCACCCTTTAAACTCATGTGTGATGCGAGCAATTATGAAATTGGGGCTGTTTTTAGATAAAGGTGGTACAAACATTTCCAGCTTATCTACTACGACAGCATGACTCTTAACAATGCTCAAATGAATTACACTACCACAAAGAAAGAGATGTCAGCAATGGTGTTTGTAGTTTGTTAGCTCATGAACCTAGAAACTCCATGGTTTGCAGACTTTGCAAATTATTTGGCAATAAGAGTTCTCCCCGATGACCTTGATTATCATGCATGAAGGAAGTTCTTTTCAGAATTTAAATACTACTGCCGGGAGGACCCCTTTCTTTTTTGAGTTTGTGGAGATCGAGTAATAAGGAGATATATCTCACATGAAGAGGGATAGAAGATTCTCAATGATTGTCACTCCAACCCCACCGATGGTCATTATTCAACAACAGGACTGTACATAAAGTTTTGGAGGTCGGTTTCTATTAACCTACAATATTTAAAGATGCTCATTGTCGTTATGTCACATGTGATAGATGTCAACGGGCAGGGAACATATCAAGGAGAAATGAAATGCCTTAGAAATTTATTCTAGAATATGAGGTAGACCTATGGGGCATTGACTTCATCGAACCATTTCTTACTTCTTTCGGGAACAAGTATATATTAGTAGTGGTAGACTACGTGTCTAAATGGGTTGAGGCATAAGCTCTGCCTACAAACAATGCCCAAGTAATTGTGAAGTTCCTTAAGAAGCTATTATCTCATTTTGGAACCCCTAGAGCCATTATAAGTGATAGGGGAGCACACTTTTGCAATGCATAAATGGAGAAGTTATTAAGGAAACATGGAGTGACACATTGAATTACTACACCTTACCATGCTCAAACAAGCGAATAGGTGGAAGTCTTCAATCTTGATTTGAAAAGAATTATGAAGAAAATGATTGAACATCATAGAGGAGATTGGGTAGAGAAGCTTGATGATGCCTTTTGGGTGTATAAAATAGCCTACAAAACACTTTTAAGGACTACTCCTTATAGGTTAGTTTATAGAAAATCATGCCACCTTCTAGTGGAGATTGAACACAAGGCATATTTGGCAATCAAAATGGAAATTTTTTACTTAGAAGTTACTAGATTAAAGAGAAGACTATAATTAAATGAACTTGATGAGTAGAGAAGGCAAGCATATGAGAATATGAAGATATATAAGGAGAGGATGAAGAAATACTATGATATGTGCATCTACCATCTAAGGTGTTTTGTTGATTGGAATTCTCTTGGAACTTAAGTTGGTTAATTGATTCAATTGAGAATTATCATCTTTGTGGAATTCATCTCCTTGATTTTATCATTTGGTTTATCGTCCATCAATTAGGGTTCACGCAATTTGTCTTGCCTTTGAACCGAATTTGTTCTTATCTTTTGAGGTTTATATTTAGGTTGTTTTGATTGTGCTCAGTCCCCTTTTAGGCACATCATCTACTATCACTCTCACCTTTTCTAGACCCACAGATATCCCTTCCCTATTAACCACATGACCTAAGAAGACTACTTGTTCTAGCCAAAATTCACATTCACTGAATTTGGCATACAACTTCTCGTCTTGTAATATGCCCAATACCAGTCTCAAGTGTTCTTCATGCTCTTCTATACTTTTAAAGTATATTAGGATATCGTCTATAAAGACGATTACAAACTTATCTAGAAAATCCTTGAATACTTTGTTCATTAAATCCATGAATGCAGTCGGTGCATTTTTTAGTCCAAAGGGCATCACTAGAAACTCATAGTGCCCATATCTAGTCCTGAATGTTGTTTTCTAAATGTCCTCCTCTTCGTTTCTTAATTAATGGTAGCTTAATCTCAAGTCTACTTTGGAGAACACCTAAGCTCCCTATAACTAGTCAAATAAGTCATCTATCCTAGGAAGAAGATACTTGTTCTTTATTGTGACCTTGTTTAACTCCTTGTAATCTATATAAAGCCTCATTCTTCTATCTTTCTTCTTTACAAACAAGACCAGTGCACCCTAAGGAGAGACACTAGGTCATATAAAACCGTTATCTTGTAGCTCCTGTAAATGTTTTCTTAATTCTTCCAACTCTACTAGTGCCATCCTATAGACTAGTTTTGATATGAGTATTGTACCCTATACCAAGTCGATGTTGAATTCTGTTTCCTTGGCTAGGGATAAACCAAAAAGATCTTCTGGAAACACATCAAGAAATTCCCTCACTATCGATACTTCTTCCATCCTAACTTCTTTACTGGCTTCAACAGATATGGTTGCCAATACACTTTTTCCCTACATCTCATATGTAGGCAATCTAATGAGTCTCTACACTTCTAGCTTGTATTTAAAATATCCATCCCCAAGTATATTAAATTGTACCACCATGTTGTGACAATCAATGGTGGCATGATATTTTAATAGCCAATTAACACCCAAAATAATGTCAAACTCTATCATCTATAATACTAGGAGGTCAACTAGCATCACCCTACCATATATTTCTATTCTTATTCCTCCGTATATCCTACTTATTCTTCCTCCTACTCCCAAAGAAGTACTAACAGCCAAGCAATCATTCGTATTTTCAACATCCAAAGCACATGCACAGACAAAATTCTCGGACACACAAGATACAGATGCACTAGTATCAAATAGCACATATGCATTGTAGGAGTGTACTGGAAGCATACCTACAATGTTATCCATATCCAGAATATCCTGGTGCTACTACTAATGAATGGCAAATACCCTAGTAGGAACTCTTTTTTTAGGATCTCCTACCTGTGGTCTACCTCCTTATCCTCTCACTAGAGGTCTAGCTGCATGTTAAATTCGCCTTACTTGGTTTCTGATTTATCCCTGAGGATATTTAACTGCCTTATGTCCCCTTTAGTTGCACACATGACAGAAGATTAGGGGAACTGACCTTTTGATGGGTGTCGAATCCAACAAAAATAAAACCTACTCCTAGACAATTATATGATTTGCATATAGTGGTGAGTAGGGTCGAATCCACAGAGATTGGTTAAACTTATTTCTATTCAAGGAGAATAAAAGGGAAAAGAAAAATGGGGAGGTTTTGTTTGTGAATCAAAATAAAGTAAAACAAGGTAAGAAAATCGGATATTAATAAAAGCCTAGCCAAAGGAATCAAGATAGTTTAATTCAAGGAATTGATCATCGATGCAAATGTTCTCTATTCATAATTCTAGATAAACTGGTTATGGTTATTAACGAGCTCTAACAACCTATCTCTCCTTACTTCCCCGATAACCTCAGACAAGCGCTTTGAATTATTTCTCTTATTGATTAAACAACCCTAGACAAGCGCTTAGGATTTAATCTATCAATAGCATTAAGATCTAGAGAGACCACCAATTCATGCCAGTAGATTATAAGATAACCTATTTAAACATGATCACGCACCTCCATAACATGAATTCGATCATCTCTTTTATAACCAAACATGTTATTGCGTCACTAAGACTAGAACAATCAAACAATTACGGATTTGACGTGCTAGTTGACAATATATTAACTTGCTAATTGAGTAAAAGAGCTCTATTCATACCAATCAACAAAGATAATAATGACAAAACGATCAGAAGATATATGAATACCCGAAAGCAAAGAATAGAATAAATACAAGTCAATTAGACCTCACAATTCGTGGAGAATTAAACATCTATGACCCTTTGGCTAGAAAAGTAGCTTAGCTACTCATGTTCATCAATAAAACGAAAAATAAAAATAAAAACATAACAAGCCTCTGTTTCCGGCTGCCTGCTCTGCCTCCGCGTTTCCTTCTTGTCTCCAAGGTGATCCAAGATTCCAAAATTGTCCTAACCCTCTAGGGTTGGTTCTATTTATATTGTTAGGGAGATGGCATGTGATCTTTTGCTAGCAAGATACGAAAATATCTTTCCTTTTCCAAGTAGATTTCGAGAAGTGAAGATTCGTCTGCCTGGTATGCCCCAACACACGGCCGTGGGTCAAGCTGTGCCATCCTCTGTGCATATTCTTCAAGTCTTCATCCGCGCCCAGTGTGAACCACGGTTACATACACGGCCAGATTTCAAGCCGTGCCTTCATCTGTGCATAATCTTCAAGTCTTCATCCGTGTCCAGTGTGTACCACGGTTACACCCACGGCTAGATTTAAAGCCGTGCCTTCATCTGGTTGATGTTCCACACTTTCTTCTCCGTGGCACGTCTAGCTTCCACCACGGCTCCAAGCACGGTTTCTCCCACGGCTTCCACCACGGCCGTGCCCTAAGCCGTGTCTCTCTCTGTTCAAAGTCCTCATTTCCGCCTTCTTGTCCAGTGTGTAGCACGGTTTGCGCCATGGCCGTGCCTCAAACCGTGCTTCCGATACACAACCGTGTACTTCAACCGTGTATCTTCCTATTGATTCAAAACCAAGTACACGGCCGTGTACTTCAATTACACGCCCATGTACTTCCCTCCGGCGGTGTAAATCCTTGTCTTTGAATCAAGTTGTAGATGACTTCTCTAATTTACTTGAATTGGCATCCTTGACTCCATTTAACCTGATTTATCACGATGATAGAATTAAAGTACCATTTCCTTATGATTTCTATAAAATCAATAATAATTTAACACAATTTATACTATAAAGATTGAGTATAAAATGGCTCTATCAAATTCCCCCACACTTAAACTCTTGCTTGTCCTCAAGCAATTGCATCAAATCAATTGAGAAATCTGTCATAGATTATACAAACTTTCTTTTCATCATTCCAAGCATCTATTCATTTGTAATTCATGACTTGTAATTTAATGTCTACTACTTTAACCAAACTGGTTTCCTGTGATCAAATTACTATGGACAAAATTCAATAGCTAATCTAAACAAAACAAACTTTAATCCTCATGTTTAGCAAAAGAATTTTTATTCCAAAAGTAAATACTTAATCTACTAAGGAAAAACACCCAATTAAACTTCATTGGATATTAACAAACATATAATCCTTGCAACATAAAGTAAAAGCATATAGTATAAGCTCTTTGCTAGATATTCTCCCTTTTATACATCTTTGTTTTATTCAATGAATGTTCACATTCATGTTCTTTTGATTTATTCAAGCATCTATTTTGACGAGTTTTTGCCAGATTCTTTTCATGAACTTTTGCCTTTTTCGCCCTTATCGTTATAGTGAGTTCATTGAGTCGGCAACATCCCGAGCTCATCACTCAAGTGACCGGGTTTTGAGATACCCCTATGGACTCTTCCTCACTCTAACATTCAAGTTTGAATACTCTTAACTCAATTAGTTGAATCATTGGAGTAATGGCTATGCTCGATTTTTTTTTTTTTTTACTAAGTGTTATGATTGCTTTACAAACAACTTCAAAGAGTATACAGTAGCTAATATAACCTAGAAGTAAACTTGTTTATTTTTCACTTAGGGACTCGACTTACTCTTAGACTTCCAATTCTAAAGCTAAATACAAGGTAAATTTGTTTCTTAAAGATTTCACTACTTAATTTTAACCATGTATTCTAATCATAGCAGTGGGTGAGTAAAACATTTGAACAAGTCAATTTCACATTTTGTAGATGCTTATTACAACATTTAGTACAATCTCTAGATTTCATGATAATTTTGAAAAAATTTGGCTTAAAATTGCTTAAAGACAAACATTCAGAGTATAAGTTAGTTCTCTATTCTCTATATTTTATTATCCTCTCCCCCACACTTAGCTTGAACAGTGTCCTCACTGTTCCTAATTTAGCACAATTGAAAAGGAATTAACAACTCAAGGAGCATTAGAGAATAAGAGAAAGGAAATACCGGTACTTCCCTGGTATTAGAGTTCTCCCCTTAAGCTTCTGGAAAGTGTCATTTGATTATGTGTATCCTTGCTGCAGCTGATCCAAAGAGTTCAAAACTACACTAAAATCAAAACAAACTAAACTAAAACAAAACAAAACTAAAACAAACCAAAACTAATGCAAAACAAAACTTTTTTTTTTTTTTTTACATGGGTTGCCTCCCATGAAGCGCCTTTCTTTAACGTCTTTGGCTAGACATTCCTGGCTAAATATTCGGATAAGGATTTTGATTCCAGCCTTGGTGCCTGTGGTGATGGGTTAATAACATCCGTAACAAAAACAGAAGAGATATCGTTAGGATGTTTCATGACATCATAAATGTTAAATTTAATCACTTCACCATCAAATTCCATAGTGAGGGTGCCATCATTTACATCAATTTTCGTTTTAGAAGTCTTAAGGAATGGTCGTCCTAATAATATCAGTGATGAAGTATGAGAATCACTATCGTCCATGTCAAGCACATAAAAATCAGCAGGAAAAACCAACCCATTGACTTGAACTAAAACATCCTCTAGAACTCCCTCAGGATAAACATTGGACCTATCAGCAAGTTGAACAATAATACCCGTTTCCTTTAAAGGACCAACATTTAAACGTTGATAAACAGACAAAGGCATGACATTGATAGAAGCTCCTAGATCACACATGGCTTTAGCGATTCCAAGATTACTTATTTTGCAAGGAATAGTAAACATACCTGGATCCTCGCATTTAGGAGGAAGCTTCTTCTGAATAATAGCTGAAACATTTTCACTCACACTAATCTTTTCATTGCCTTTCAGCTTCCTTTTGTTAGTGCATAAGTCTTTGAGAAATCTAGCATAGCGCGGTATTTTCTTAATTGCATCAAGCAAAGGAATATTTACCTCGACTTTGCGAAAAGTTTCCAGAATCTCTTTTTCTTCCGCTTCATTCTTGGATTTCGCTAATCTGGAGGGGAAAGGAGGTGGTATCAATGTGACCTTTGATGGCGCAACTAGAGACTTGCTAATCTGGTCGCCCTGCTGGCTCGGAGTCGAAGTCTCTTTCTTGGTCTCTTCCTCAAGATTAGACGGATGTCCTTTCTTATTTGATCCCTGCAATTCTGTTCCACTTCTCAAGGTAATTGCATTAACGCTTTGCTTCGGGTTTGTAATAGTTTGAGAAGGTAACTTACCTTGAGTTTCTAACCTGTTTACGACTAGAGCAAGTTGGCTTACCTGATTCTCCAAGTTTTGAATGCTTTGCTTTGTTTCCTCCTTAAATTGTTTGGTATTCACAGCTAGAGACTTAACAATATTCTCAAGAGGCATACCTAAAGTGGAAGAAGCTTGGGGTACGTGGTGTGATGGCTTTGGCTGGAATTGTTGGAAATGTTGAGGTGATAGAGCCATTTTATACTCAATCTTTATAGTATAAATTGTGTTAAATTATTATTGATTTTATAGAAATCATAAGGAAATGGTACTTTAATTCTATCATCGTGATAAATCAGGTTAAATGGAGTCAAGGATGCTAATTCAAGTATTTTAGAGAAGTCATCTACAACTTGGATCAAGACAAGAAATTACACCACCGGAGGAAGCACGGTTTGAGGCACGACCAATGTTCAAACTGTGTTACACACTGGACAAGAAGGCAAAAATGAGGACTTTGAACAGAGAGAGACACGGCTTAAGGCACGGCCGTGGTGGAACCCGTGGGAGAAACCGTGCTTGAAGCCGTGGTGGAAGCCAGGACCAAGGAGAAGAAAGTGTGGAACATCAACCAGATGAAGGCACGGCTTGAAATCTAGCCGTGTGTCTAACCGTGGTTCACACTAGGCGCGGATGAAGACTTGAAGAATATGCACAGAGGATGGCACGGCTTGAAATCTGGCCGTGTGTCTAACCGTGGTTCACACTGGGCGCGGATGAAGACTTGAAGAATATGCACAGAGGATGACACGGCTTGATCCACGGCCGTGTGTTGAGGCGTGCCAGGCAGACGAATCTTCACTTCTCGAAATCTACTTGGAAAAGGAAAGATATTTTCGTATCTTGCTAGCAAAAGATCACATGCTACCCCCTAACAATATAAATAGAACCAACCCTAGAGGGTTAGGACAACTTTTGATCTTGGAATCTTGGATCTTGAAGAAGGAAACGCGGAGGCAGAGCAAGCAACCGGGTTCATTATGTTTCTATCTTTTATTTTCGTTTTATTGATGAACATGTGTAGCTAAGCTACTTTTCTAGCCAAAGGGTCATAGATGTTTAATTCTCCACGAATTGTGAGGTCTAATTGACTTGTATTTATTCTATTCTTTGCTTTCGGGTATTCATATATCTTCTGATCGTTTTGTCATTATTATCTTTGTTGATTGGTATGAATAGAGCTCTTCTACTCAATTAGCAAGTTAATATATTGTCAACTAGCACGTCAAATCCGTAATTGTTTGATTGTTCTAGTCTTAGTGACGCAATAACATGTTTGGTTATAAAAGAGATGATCGAATTCATGTTATGGAGGTGTGTGATCATGTTTAAATAGGTTATCTTATAATCTATTGGCATGAATTGGTGGTCTCTCTAGATCTTAATGCTATTGATAGATTAAATCCTAAGCGCTTGTCTAAGGGTTGTTTAATCAATAAGAGAAATAATTCAAAGCGCTTGTCCGAGGTTATCGAGGAAGTAAGGAGAGATAGGTTGTTAGAGCTTGTTAATAACCATAACCAATTTATCTAGGAAAAAGAATAGAGAACATTTGCATCGATGATCAATTCCTAGAATTAAACCATCTTGATTCCTTTGGCTAGGCTTTTTATCAATATACAACTTTCTTATCTTGTTTTAACTTTGTTCAATTCATAAACCAAACCCCCCCATTTTCCTTTTCCTTTTATTCTCCTTGAATAGAAATAAGTTTAACCAATCTCTATGGATTCGACCCTACTCACCACTATATGCAAATCATATAATTGTCTAGGAGTAGGTTTTATTTTTGTTGGATTCGACACCCATCATGAGGGTTATTGCCATATCGGAAGTTAGGATGATCCCTCCATCTAGGATTGTAAGTATTTGAATAGGGATCATACTTCCTCTGCGGTTGTCCTGGAAATCCGCCTACAGTATTGGCGTGTTCATGATTGTCATCTTGCAATGTGGGGCACATGTCGGTCGGATGACTAGGAGCAGCACAAATTCCACAAGCTTTCACCTGTTGGGTATTTCCAAGAGCTAGCTGCTGCACAAGGGAGGTAAGATTAGAAATTTGATGTTCAAGGTTAGACACATTTACCTCATTTACCTTCCTTGAAGACGTATCATGCCTATACCCAAATTGTTGCGAATTGGCAGCCATAATGGAGATCAATTCCCTAGCTTGACCAGGGGTTTTGTTTACTATGGCGCCTCCACTTGCAGCATCCATCATCTTCCTCTCCATCGGAAGTAGGCCCTCGTAGAAGTATTGGATAAGGAGTTGTTCAGATATCCCATGTTGTGGGCAGCTTGCACGAAGTTGCTTGAACCTCTCCCAGTACTCATGAAGAGTCTCGGTGTCCCTCTGTTTTATACCACAAATTTCTCTTCTTATACCAGCGGCTCTGGATGCGGGGAAGAATTTGTCCAAGAAGAGTCTGACCATATCTGTCCAAGTGGTTATTGAACCTGGAGGCAAATAAAACAACCAATCTTTAGCTTTAGTACTTAAAGAAAATGGAAAAGCGCGTAGCTTTATTTGATCGTCGGTTATTCCTTGCGGCCTCATACTAGAACACACTATATGGAACTCTTTCAAATGCTTGTGAGGATCTTCATTCTCAAGACCATGAAATGTAGGTAGCAGATGTATCAACCCAGATTTCAATTCGAATTCCACAACTAGTTCGGGATAGTGAATACAAAGTGGTTGTTGATTCACATCCGGTGCAGCCAACTCCCTTAAGGTTCTCTCGAGATTTGCCATGTCGTCCTCTTTTTCAGAATCAAGGGATGAATCAGACAAGTCCGATACTAAGTTCGGCCCGGGGGATGATCTAGCTTCTTGTCGCAGCCTCTTTAGAGTCTTCTCAATCTCCGGATTATAAGTAAGTTCACCTGTCTGAGAAGAACGAGTCATATAAGTATAGAAATAAATTTGACACCAATCCCCGGCAACGGCGCCAAAATTTGATGGGTGTCGAATCCAACAAAAATAAAACCTACTCCTAGACAATTATATGATTTGCATATAGTGGTGAGTAGGGTCGAATCCACAGAGATTGGTTAAACTTATTTCTATTCAAAGAGAATAAAAGGGAAAAGAAAAATTGGGGGGGGGGGGGGGGGGGGGGGGGGTTTGTTTGTGAATCAAAATAAAGTAAAACAAGGTAAGAAAATCGAATATTAATAAAAGCCTAGCCAAAGGAATCAAGATAGTTTAATTCAAGGAATTGATCATCGATGCAAATGTTCTCTACTCATAATTCTAGATAAACTGGTTATAGTTATTAATGAGCTCTAACAACCTATCTCTCCTTACTTCCTCGATAACCTCAGACAAGCGCTTTGAATTATTTCTCTTATTGATTAAACAACCCTAGACAAGCGCTTAGGATTTAATCTATCAATAGCATTAAGATTTAAAGAGACCACCAATTCATGCCAGTAGATTATAAGATAACCTATTTAAACATGATCACACACCTCCATAACATGAATTCGATCATCTCTTTTATAACCAAACATGTTATTGCGTCACTAAGACTAGAACAATCAAACAATTACGGATTTGACGTGCTAGTTGACAATATATTAACTTGCTAATTGAGTAAAAGAGCTCTATTCATACCAATCAATAAAGATAATAATGACAAAACGATCAGAAGATATATGAATACCCGAAAGCAAAGAATAGAATAAATACAAGTCAATTAGACCTCACAATTCGTGGAGAATTAAACATCTATGACCCTTTGGCTAGAAAAGTAGCTTAGCTACTCATGTTCATCAATAAAACGAAAAATAAAAATAAAAACATAACAAGCCTCTGTTTCCGGCTGCCTGCTCTGCCTCCGCATTTCCTTCTTGTCTCCAAGGTGATCCAAGATTCCAAAATTGTCCTAACCCTCTAGGGTTGGTTCTATTTATATTGTTAGGGAGATGGCATGTGATCTTTTGCTAGCAAGATACGAAAATATCTTTCCTTTTCCAAGTAGATTTCGAGAAGTGAAGATTCGTCTGCCTGGCACGCCCCAACACACGGCCGTGGGTCAAGCCGTGCCATCCTCTGTGCATATTCTTCAAGTCTTCATCCGCGCCCAGTGTGAACCACGGTTACACACACAGCCAGATTTCAAGCCGTGCCTTCATCTGTGCATAATCTTCAAGTCTTCATCCGTATCCAGTGTGTACCACGGTTACACCCACGGCTAGATTTAAAGCCGTGCCTTCATCTGGTTGATGTTCCACACTTTCTTCTCCTTGGCACGTCTAGCTTCCACCACGGCTCTAAGCGCGGTTTCTCCCACTGCTTCCACCACGGCCGTGCCCTAAGCCGTGTCTCTCTCTGTTCAAAGTCCTCATTTCCGCCTTCTTGTCCAGTGTGTAGCACGGTTTGCGCCATGGCCGTGCTTCCGATACACGGCCGTGTACTTCAACCGTATATCTTCCTATTGATTCAAAACCAAGTACACGACCGTGTACTTCAATTACACGCCCATGTACTTCCCTCTGGCGGTGTAAATCCTTGTCTTTGAACCAAGTTGTAGATGACTTCTCTAATTTACTTGAATTGGCATCCTTGACTCCATTTAACCTGATTTATCACGATGATAGAATTAAAGTACCATTTCCTTATGATTTCTATAAAATCAATAATAATTTAACACAATTTATACTATAAAGATTGAGTATAAAATGGCTCTATCACCTTTTAGTGCAATATCTGCTAATGTGCCTAATCTTCCCACAAGAGAAACATGCCCCATCTGGTCTTAACTCATGAAGTTTGTAACATCTGGGACATTTAGCATTTGTACCTATTGTAGTGAGTGCCAAAGGCACTTGCTTAATTTGGAGAGGAGAGGCTATAGCTTTGGGTGTTCTACTTTGCAGCAAGTGATGTCTTTTACCTTTGTCTTGTCCCATTCTACTAGAGGCAGGTCTTTTTCCCAAAGCTATTGCTACTCTATGGATCCTCCGTTCTTCTACAATTTTCTTATTCTACTCAAGGTACTTCGCTTTGTCTACCATTTCAATATATGTATTTAGCTTAAAGGTCTTTACTGCAAGTTGTAGGTCCAATTCTAATCCTCTTAGGAACCTTCTGGCTCGCGATCTATCATCATTGCGTACATTTTTGGAAAGGAACCGAATGAGGCAATTCAACTCTGCCTTATACTCTTCAACTGTTTGGTTCCCCTGTTCACAGTTGTAGTATTCATTCTCCATTATGTCTTTAGAGCTATTGGGGAAATATCTCTGATAAAACAGCTTCTTAAACACCGCCCAATTCATGCACTCCCCTACAAGTCTAGGGACCAAAGCCCACAATTTTACTATAGTTCCCTTCAACATAGATGCAACATAATTCACCTTCCTATCTTCTGGTATTTGCAAGGCAGCAAAGGTCTTCTCAATTTCCTGTACTCAATCCTCAACCTCGATTGGGTCATCCACTCTGGGGTTAAATTCCTTAGCCACTCTTATGAACCTATCAAAGCCAATGGGTTTGTTAGTATTCTTATGCTGTGGGACATTAGGGAATTGGTGTTGTTGTGCCAATAGTCCCACCAAGTGGTTCACAGTATGTAGTAGTTACACTATCTCTTCAGCCATTTGACCTCTTTCCCCTTGTAGCTATGGGTTTTGAGTTTACTCCTCATTGGGGTTATCAGACCTAGCACCCCTTCCAGTCCTTAATCTGGTAATTCTTCTTAGAGGCATTTTGTTTAAGAAGAGACAACTGGATCTACTTATTTTAGTATCAGTCATGGTTAATTTCACAGTGTGTAAGTATATATACATATACTACTATACATGGGTCTATTCATACATAAAGCTTAGCAGTTATAAGAATACAAGTAAAGTAATAATACAAGAAAATAATTACATAATTAAGTAAACGTCTCATATTTTACCCATTCTCTTCATGTCTCACTATCTTACAAATCCAGTTCTTAATCCTTCTAAAGATCATATCTTAGACTCTATTGTTTAAAACTTATGTCTATTGATCATCGCTTAGTGCTAAGGATCATTACCTAAGGATCATGAACCTATTTTCTATAGATTTAAACTTAAGTCTCTAAAGATCATAAAACCTAGAACTCTAATACCACCTAAGCTATAATGCCCTAAATCTCGGGTCGTGTTACTGCTCGCCACGTGTCCTTATCTCACAAGAACACGTTAAGGCTTTGAGTCAACCCTAATACACTTTAACCTGTAGCTCCTACATAAAAGCATTTCATACATCCTCCAAAATTCAAATAATAACTTAAATCATATCAAACATCTAACGTAGCTGAAGCCTTTGAACACAAAAATAACATCTCTAAAACAAATTACTGCCTATCATGGCTAAATAACATAATCCTCCAAATCTTAATTACTATAATAATAATGGTAATCTTTGTCTTCCTCTCTCTATGGCTCACCCAAACCCAAGTCATCTTCTAGGTTCTCATCTCCCTCAACACCTGCATATAAAAATAGGTTCCCCAAAGGGTGAGCTAATGCCTAGTACGTATAACACAAACACACACGCATGAACAACATGAACAAGTGTCACATACGTTATGCAATACTTAAACACAAACAACCATTTCATATGACAATTTACGTCCACAAGCAGCAACAAGGTACTCATGACCCCCTTAACACACTTAACACACTAGAGCACGATTTAGTGATATGAACTACCACTACGGGCCCCACATCCATATACACTTAACCACTTAATGATAGGGATCAAAATCCGTCAAGACCTATCATGAGGGTAAGAGCTAAAGGATTTCAAATCTTGATAATGAGGGCCCATTTTGAGCAAATCGACCTAGGAATTATTTGTTTACTAACCTCTTTTCTCTTATTCATGTATTATATATTCCAATAGGAACACTTATCATGCTTTACAGGGCGATGGATAAACTCACTCAGACTCAGCTTGTAGGTTATCCATAGACCAACCTAAACCAGCGATAAGTTAGGACGACGAATCCCATTGAAGAATTAGCATGTTGAAGACGATTTTTACTTGTAATTTATTTTCTTTGGACTATTTATGTTGTAAGTTTTTGGGACACTTTTCATTTGCTTGTAATTATGTTTTTAGGACCGGCCACCCTAAAAGTGGCATAGTTGTAATTTTGTGAACTTTTTAACCCTAAAGGGAACAAGTATAAATACTTGCTTAAGTACGGTTTTGGGGAGGCCAATTTTTAGATTAAAACACATCACTTTATGTGAGAGAGCTTAGGGTTATCCTAGTTCAATTTCCTCTTATCAATTTCAATCCCAAGAGTTGAGATTGTGGCGAGTGCAACAATTGAAATTGTGAGTTATATCAATTTCTAATTGTTGTGTTCTCTTTTCTTTTCTAGTGTGTAATATCTAGGGTTAGATTGAAGCATTTCTTAGTCAGATTTGGTTCATTGTTATTCGAATTATTAGTACTTAATTGAGTTACTTTTAAACTTGATTTCTAATCCTCCATTTTGCACATTTTTTTGAACTGTGAAATCAATCATTTTGGAAGGTGGAATTACGGTCATTTTTCTTGTTGAATTTGTGTATTATTTCACGTGATATTCAAGAGTATTAGTGATCTTCATTGAGGAATATATCATTGTGATAATTCATTTCATAAAATACATCATTCGAATCATCTATTACAATTAGGGTCACACAACAATTTGCTCCACCTTGAGCTGAATTGACTTTGTCCTTTAGGGATTGTTAATTGGTTCATTTACTTGTGCTTAATCATCTTTTTGGTATCAGAGATATATCATACTTAGAATTAAGATTAATCATGCCATTGTTTGAATAATTGGTTACAAGTAGTGAAGATTTGACGCCATTGTTCATGTGATTGAAACTAGTTTGATTGACATTTGCTAATTGTCTTTCAAATTGGTTTTGCATGTGCTTAATCTTGGTTTTAGGCACATCACTTAATCAACATTCAGCCTAGATCATTTCCAAGCATGACTCCACTAGAGACAATGTCATACAAGGATTGTTAGGGTGCTCTTTAGGGATCTGCCACTATAGGCCCCTAGGTCGAGCTAAGCACATACAGCATACAACTTAAACACTAAAGCCAATTCGTTCAACTTTATCAATTTCAACACATATACTAACTTAAGCAAACACAGAATAGGACACAAGTTACACGTACCTTAAATCCTAGCCTTAAGCACTTCTCGATCTTACACTTAATCTAATTAGAAATTTGTAAATATCAACAAGCTCTTCTTAGTATTCAGTCTAAGATCAATATCATTTTTAATTTTTTTTATTCATATTCATTCAATTTCTCTAAGGCCTTATTAGCTATCTAGGTTGCATGAAAATTAGTTTAATTTAAAGTTAAATAAATATGTAATTACTTTATACTTTATTCAACATAGCCATGTCAGGGACCATGTTGCTCAACACGGCGGGAGCACGACCGTGTTAGGGGTCGTGTATCTTTAGGTGTAACACTTGGTTTCAACGCGGTTGGAATATGACCATGTTGGGAGGTCGTGTTCTTCTTCATTCAACATGGTCTAAACATGATCGTATTGGGAGGCCGCATTACTCTTACTCAACACGGTTGAAACACGACCATGTTGGGAAGCCGTGTATCTCTCAGTGTATCTTTCAAATTCAACTCAATCAAAACACGACCATGTTGGTAGGTTATGTTACCCTCAATAATCTCTATTAACCCTAATTCTTTTACTTCAAATTCTCTAAAACTCAATCCTCTCTATTCCTAAGCTCAATTACATCTCTAAAACATGTAATTATAAATAAATTACATGGATTAGATTACTTCAAAAATTCTACATTCATATGCTTGAGCCATTGATTCCCCTTTCTCCTATCATCCTTTCTCAAACATCGTGTTCTATATGAACAAATGATACTCATAAATTCCAATTTCAATAACCTAAATTGAAATCCATATAAAATCCCTTACCTTTCGTACTTGGAATTAGGTTCTCTCGTCTCCTTTTGTCATCTTAGGGTTTGTTTAAAGAGCATTTTTGTCTGCTATTTTACTATGAGGGTTGAAAAAGAAAGAACATTAGGTCATCTGGGATTAAATATTCCCCATCACAAAATCTCCAAATTGCCCTTCTAATTTTCTAAAATTCCATCTTAATCCTTGGCTCTTTGTGATAATATATTTATTAAATAAATAAATAAATTTTTTAGGTATTACAGATTCATAGCTTTAAAAAAATTTGATAATGTGTTGTTAGAATTCATAATAAGGAAGAAGATAGAATGGGCATAGGATTAGGCAACTCAAGGATCTCAATCGCAATTCAAAACAAGTACGTAATTCTTTATAATGTTTTAATATTAGCAAATTTATTAATTAATTAGATTTAGATTCATAGGAATTAGATTGAGGGAACAATTGGAGAAGAGGAAAAGGGAATTTGTGATGGAACAGCGCACTACATGGTCAGGTACACGCCCATGTACCTACTCGTGTTGAAACATGAATGTGTACAAAAAGGTACACGATCACTAGACATGCTCGTATACTTAGGCAAGTCAAATCGCACAAATTCATAAAAAGGTACAAGTCGCTATACACGACTATGTACCCTACTATATTGAAGTACATAGCCAAATATATAACTATGTACTTAGGTATTCTAGATTAAACAAAAATATACAGAAAGATACACGGCCTCTAGCACGGTCATGTTCACTCTCGTGTCTCTCTACACAGCCATCCACACAACTATGCTGTTCTAGGACACTCACTATTCCATTATATTTTGTTCACCTATAATTCTAAGTGTACGTAATTGTAGATGTGAATAGGTTTGAGGACTGAGAGATTGTAGAAGTGTGAAGAGATCAGTTGTTACTTATAAGGTATGCATATACTATGCTTGTTGCTTGTGCATGTTAGGTTAGAAATATAAACTAAATTAATATTGAAAATGAATGTGATTAGTTGTGTGCGATTGTGCTTAGCTAGGTCTGAGGAATCAAGAGAGGATCAATGTTCTCAAGGTAACACCCCGATGATCAATATGTAAAGTTGTCTTAGTAGATTTGTGTACCAAAACGACATGGGTAGATTTAGGATTATTTAGTATGGATGAATTCATGTTGTGGTATAGAAGAACTCTTGGACTCATTAACAGTATAGGAAATACCCACTATCATATATATATAATTTATGCATGGAATACTCATTGACAATGGGGAAGACTATATATATATATATATATATATATATATATATTTAAGAAAAAGCCAAGATGGCTGTTGTATTTATTTATTATTTTCAATAGTCCTTACAGAGAGCAGTATTTAAAAAAATACTGTACAAAATGCATTCTCCCCAATGGAAGATGTATACAAAATCTGTCAATAAGATGAGTAAAGAGGCTATCGACTTCTTATGTATGGACACCCAGATAAATCTAAGAGGTAGATACCTCTGAGTCTTCCCGGGAGATCTTGCCAGCGCACAATACTAATACGATCCAGTTGAGTTGCATATTTAGAAAGACCTTCCGCCAAGGAATTTGCTTCACGATACATATGAACAACGGAGGCCGATAGTGATTGCATCAGGTTCCTTGCCTCGATTATTTTAGGGGACAATTGCCACAGACACACTGTTTTGCCTTGAAAGTAAGACACAAGTAGCATACTATTAGTTTGAATCTGTATTGAGGTGATATTTTTGGTGGCACATGAGCGTAGGCCAAAAAGAACACCCTCCAAATCAATGGATAATGCATTTGGAGTATCCAGTACACGTTGCATTTCTGAATGTATAAATGAGCCATCATTTCGTTGCAAAATGTATGCCCAAGCTGCTCTATCTGAAGTTAATGAACCAGCAGAATTAAGGACATAACCTGATGTAGGCTTCAGCCACTTGATAATTAGTCGGCTTCTCACCTTCACCTCTAAAGTGGTTGCAAATTGGTGTTTGATAACCTCAACTTCCCGTATAGAACTCGCTTTAGGAGAGTAGGATCTAAGAGTTAAGATCAGCTGATCCTTAACCAGATGGAAAAGGGTTCCAATTGAAGTTGCGTGTCCTTCAAAAATCATTCTATTTCTAGCCTTCCATAACTCCCAGCAGATAAAGGACAGTGTTAATTGGCATATCAAGCTAAACACAGTGCCCTTTGAATGCATTTGAAACCAGCTTTGTATCATATTCCATAAACCAACAACTGGGGAAATATGGATTTCCAACCAGCTAGCCATAAGAAACCATAAATTTGTAGCAACCTTGCATTTGAGGAAAAGATGCTGTATGGATTCCATCTCACTCAAACATAAAGGACACCTAGAGGGATTTAGGAGAAAACCAAAGCCACAAAGGACCTCCGGAAACGCATATAATTTATTAAATAAATGCCACATGAAAATGTGAATCCGAAGAGGCAAAAAGCGGTGCATTAGCTTATCGAATAATTGAATGAATTGTTGTCTTGGCCTAACCAACTCATATGCAGTTTTGTAACTAAATGCACCAGTAACAGAAGACTTCCATATTCGATGGTTACCTTGGAGACATGTATTTCGTTCAGCAATGTCATGTACAGCCTGGATACGCCGCCAAGAAGTATGCTTCCTTGATGATTCAGATAAGGAAACAATGAATTTTGCCCAAAGGCTCTTACCATGTTCAAGTTTCCACCATAGCTTCAATGAGGCAGCTGTGATCATTGAGGAAAAGTCCCGGATTCCAAGACCATTTTCATTCGAGGGAAAAGTAATTCTATGCCAAGCTCTCCAATGTTTATTTTTGCCATAGTCTAAAGATCCCCATAGAAAATCTTAGCATCTATTTTCAAGCCTCTTAATCTCCGATTTAGGAGGCTGAATAGCAGTGAGCGTGTGAAATGGAATAGCTTGCAAAACATGGCGAATGAGAATTAGTTTACCCCCAGGCGATAAGATCTTGTTAGACCAATGGCTAAGTTTCCGTTCATAGCTATCAATCAAGTGTGTGAAATAACTTTCCCGTACTCGACCCTTATACAGTTGGCATCCTAAATATAAAAAGGGAAATGAACCACCAGGAATGCCAAGAGAAGCCGAGACTTGTTGGAGATATATTGGGGAACGATTGTTAGGAGGGATGATGAAGCTATTGGCCTTATTGATTTTTTGTCTAGAGCCCAATTCATAATCAGTAAGGAACCTATTTAGATGCTGTAAGGACCTTTTATCCCCTCGAATGAACACCAATATGTCGTCTGCAAAGCTAAGATGTGTTACTTTAACTGAATTAGATGCTGGAGTACCAAAAGGAAGTATTTGCCCTGTCTCTTCAAGATTTTTAAGTCCATGAGATAAAGCTTCCGAAACTAACAAAAAAAGATATGGAGATAACGGATCCCCCTGTTTGATACCCCTAGAAGCTTGGAAAAAACCAACTGGACCTCCATTCAAGATAATTGAAAACCAGGCAGCTCTTAAATTACCAAGGATGAGTGAGACGAAGTGATGTGCAAAACCAAATTTTAGCATTAAATTATGAAGGAATGACCATGAAACCCGATCAAAAGCCTTCATCATATCCATCTTGATTATTAGATTTCCACCTCTTGAGGGATGTTCCAAAAATTGGGCAAGATCCTTAGCAAGGAGGATGTTCTCTGTTATGTCTCGACCACTCAAAAAAGCCGACTACTCCAGTGAAATGATGGATGGCAAAACTGACTTCAACCTTTCTGTTAGGACCTTGGTAAAAATTTTGTTCAAAAAGTTGTAGAGACTTATCGGTCTATAATCCGCGAATGATGTTGTAGATTGCTTTTTAGGCAGAAGTGCAATCAAGGTGCTTGCAACCGCCCTTGGAATCGGGGTACCAGCCATAAAATCTCGAGTAGCAGCTAGGAGGTCTCGTTCTATTATGTCCTAACAAGAGCAATAGAAGATGCCCCCGTATCCGTCAACTCCAGGCGAGCTATCCGAGTCTAAGCCAAAAACAGCCATTTTTAACTCCAGACCCTCAATAGGACGCAACAATGATCTGTTGTCTTCAATGGTAATTAAAGTTAGAATATTAGCAAGCAGCCTATTCTCCGCACCAGCATCATCACTAACTTGCTGTTGCCGTAGAAGATTGGAAAAAAAATGAATAGCTTCTGCCTCCAATTCAGTAGGGGATGAGATCCAGTTACCACTTCCATTTTTAATCGTATGGATCCCCATTTTGGAACGGCGATCTGCAACATAGGCATGGAATAAAGTGGAGTTTTCATCTCCGTCCCGAAACCACTTTATCTTTGATTTTTGCTGCATATTGTATGTATGTTCCCTGAGAAGTGAGAAAAGATTTGATTTCGACCGTTCCAAATTAATTCTGTCTTCCACTACTCCCGTCGCTTCATACAAATGTTCAAAAGTTGAAACCTGATCCTCAGCTTCTTTCAAATTACGGAAAACATCACCAAAATGTTGTTTATTCCAATCTTTAAGACTCGACTTAAGTTGCCTAAGTTTAAGTGAGAAAGCTAGCATGCCATATGAATTCATAGGTTGGGACCAACTGTCCTTTATTATATCAAAAAGCTCCTGTCTTCGCAACCACGTCTTTTGGAATCGAAACAAACTTGGCTTGGATAATGCCTCCTTTTGATATTGAAATAGAATAGGACAGTGGTCTGAAGAAGACCTATTCAAATGATGTATAGAGTTGACCTGTATCGTAGAGATCTAATCACTTGAGAATAGCAAGCGATCAAGCTTCTTGAACACTGTACCATTTGATCGAACCCCTTGCCAAGTGAACTCATTCCCCACAGTTAGAAGTTCAATAAGGTTGCACACAGTTATAAAATTATTGAAATCAGAGATCGCCCCTTGATTAGGAGAGGAGTTACCCCTATATTCATCAACCGAACGGATGACATTAAAATCGCCGCCTATTAACCACGATATACCAGGGGAAGAACTGAAGAGATTCTGCATCGACGACCACAAACCCAACCGGCCCTGTCTAGTGGAAGAAGCATAGACCACAGACAGCAAAATCGGAGTGGGAAGATGATGATGGATTACCTCCAATGATAGGACCTGCCCGTGATCAGTTACAGATGACACAGTAAAATCTTTGGAAGTGAAAATCCAAATTTTATTATTAGCAGAAGAAAAAGTTGCCGCAAAACTAAATTTATTCTTCAAAGCATGGAGAACAGCAACATTTGCCATCAGCTCTAGGAGAGCAACCAGTGATAATTTATGAGATTGTATTAGAAACTTTAAACGATGTTGAGATGCCTTGCAAGCAATCCCACGCACATTCCAGAAAAGAACACTTATCATTTAGAAAAGGGGGGTTGAGGGTCACCAAATATCCTCGCAGAACGACGAGGATTTCCTTGACGAGAAATGGTGTTCTTTTTTGAGCCAAGAGGTCGTCCAGGTTTTTTAATAGTGGTGGCTTCATCATTTGACCGTGTCAAGCGAGGGGGCATTCGAGGCGACAAGGCATCTTCAGATATATCAGGAGGCTTTTCTAATGTCCGATCAAGATCTATTTCCTCATCAACTTGATCATTATTATAAGCAAGCACATCAAACCGAGAGGTTGTTGTCACCAGAGGAGCAACTGAGATAATCGGTAATTCCACATGCAGTGATGCAATAGAAGTAGCAATATTTTCAGAGGAGAAAACAGGTTCAACATGCAAAGGAGCTGTTACCTGAGAGGATGGTGGAGCAGCAATTACCGTATTAGCAGTGCTAGTTTCCATGGCATTTGTAGTATGGCCATTATTCATGATTGCTAATTTAGATTGTACAGCTACAACTTCATCTGATAATTGTTCTACAGAAACCTCAGCAACAGAGGACTTTAAGGCAGTGTTCTCTTGAGCAGTGAGTTCAAATATTGGCATATCAACATTCTCAGCGGACTCTGGCACTTTATCAATGGACTTTTCCGTGGACTGATTAGCAGATACTAGCATTTCATCAGAGAGCTTATCTCCAGACACGGGCAATTTGTCAGCTTGTTTATCAGGGACATCAACTGAGGTGGCTGCTTTTTCGGTGGTTTGTAGCCCAGATGAGGAAGGGGGTGTTTCCGACATAGGTTTTGCCTTCCAGGAAGGAGCTGGACGAATTGGCTTAACCACAGCTTCCTTGGTACGCTTAGCTAGAGTAATATCTGTTTTCGATCCCCGATTACGACAAGTATCAGTTGAATGACCAACAGTGTTACACAAGCGGCAATAGGAGGGTAGGTCTTCATAGATCACATTCTGAAAATAAATCTCATCGCCTTCCCCCAAGCGAAGACGTTTTGGTAGTTCTGTTAGAAGATCGACTTCAATGCAAATTCGGGCTATAGAAGGCCGAGTTTTTCTCTTTGTAGCTTCATCAAGTTTGATTGGCATACCTATCATCAGAGCCATGCGACGCAGGTAGCGTTCTTCAAAAAAGTGAACTGGAAGTTGTTCCAAAGATACCCAAACTAGAACTTGGGATGATTCCTTGTCTGGACGAAAAGAGGGTGTCCATTTAAGGACTCTCATCACATGTGAATCCATGGTCCATACAGCTCTAATCCAACACCGCTGGTAGTCTTCGTCCAAATCGAAGTTAATTAGTATGTGTCGACAGTCAATAGCTCCGATGGAGAAACCCCCTTTGAAACCAATTCTATCAAATTCCTTCTTAAGATAATCCATCTTCGGTCTCCCCTTTGAAAATTTTCCGATCAAGGCTAAACGGAATGGTTTTGCTAATTGCTCGCTTTCAGCCTTGGTGATGATGAAGGTAGGCTCTCCTTTGTATACAGTGGGCATGGATGTCAGATCGAATTCTGGTGGTAATGTTTCAAAGGGAGCAGGAACTGAGGGTCGGCCACGAAGGGTGTTGGCATATGATGGAGCCGTAGTGGGCGGAACCATCAGCGGCGGCGGGATGCTGCCTATCATAAGGGCGGCGATTTGGACAGAGAGCAAGAAACCCTAGGAGAGCTTTTCTTCAATTCGGTATATAGTACTTTATCTTTCTTAGTTGAAAGATGGGAGCAAAAAAAGATGGGAACTCTTTAAAGAACCCTCTATCTATAAGGGAAGACCTATATATATGTATGTATGGAAGGACTCTTAAACTTATGGATAGTGGAGAAGACCCACTATCGTATATGTATAATTATGTATGATTTAGACTCATGGACAAAATGGAGTACCCTTTATCGTATATATCTATATGTGTGTGTGTGCACACACGTGTGTGTGTGTGTACATGTGTGTGTAAGGTTTAGATGGTGATTATGATGATGAAAATTGTGTATTAGAAATAAATGATGTAAAAGATAATAAATTGTGTTTGGATACCTTGTTACATTATATTTGTGTTGGTATTTCTAACATGACATACGTATGTGTTTGTAAGTATACATTGTACCAAGTATTAGCTTACCACTCATGAGATAATTTTTAGTTGCAAGCACATCAAGAGAATTCGTAAGGTATGATAAGATGATAGTGAGGACAAATCAGAATTCTAAGGAGGCTGTAAAATACATACTATGAAAAGTGATCTACAAACTAGAAAAATAATTACCATTAGATTATGACGTTAGGATATTTGTTGGTGATATTATGTTTAAGACTTTGATGGTAATGGATTTGAATAAGCTTCCATTGTGATTTGGTTTTAAAAAAATATTTAAAGTTGACTATTGTGAATAGATCGTTATGTGAAGAAATATTAATTAAATGGGAAGGTTATTTGAATACTAATGTTGAAGTTTAGCAAATTTTGAGCCTTTGCATGTCTTTTTCCAATGAGGACACCTGATGAGCTATATTCATCTAAAGTTTTGAGGCATTACACATTTTATGTCCATCTTCGTTGTTCAAGGGAATAATTTATGTATAGAATATCAAATGAAGCAAGAGAAAAATTGAGAATAATGGTAGTAAATACGTTAAAAAATTATGAATATAGCATGGCGGGTGTATGCTACAATACAAATGGCTACCCATATATGCATCTATTAACTGTTTCTCCAATTCAACATAGCTTGTATGTTGAAATTGCTAACAACCGCCAGCATTCAATATGCCATTCTGAGTAACATATAGCTTGAGTAAAAGAATGTCAATTTGTATTTTCTTTTCGAATTAGCACATAAAATTAATCACAACCGCAAAAACTCTCCATGATGATGTTAAATATATGTTATGATTGAGGAAATTACAGTTTAACCCAACAGCAGATGCGAATGCGAGTGAGAGTAATGGAAAACCCCAAGCAAGAGAAAAGCTATTCCCAGGATATTTTTCATGGTAGTAATACAGTGAGCTTAATGCTACTAAAATAAATATATTATTGAAATTCCAAAACCAAAATTCCATCATAATAAAACCCTAAAACGTAGGTTCGTAATAGCAACACTGGAAATCATCATTCCGGTACTGGGAAGGAAACATGGAGGCAGAAAGTGTGTGTTTGTGTAAAACATATTGAGTTAGGAGGAAGGGTAAAAAACCTTTGAAACTAAAATAATCAGCCTACATTTTTTTTTCAATAAAGATACTATTATAAATGAAATGGTAATTAAACTACATCATGAAGGATTATATGATAATTAAAGGGTGTTGAAAAAAAAAAAAAGCTTTGAGCTTGGCCAATACTTTTAATTACTACAAAAGGATTATAACATATGAAACGAGAAATACATTATTTGCTCCACTAATACATTACTCCCCCCAACATAATACATTAAACATAGAAAATAGACATCGAATCATCAGACAACAGATTCAATGCCAAGCTAACTCAACAAAATTCTTAACCGGAGACTTGGATGGCCTTGACATCTGGTTTCTTATCAACCTCTACCTTAGGAACTGTTACAGTAAGAACACCATTTTCCATGGCAGCCTTGATCTGATCCATCTTCATATTCTCCGGCAGCCTAAACCTCCTCATGAACTTCCCGCTGCTACGCTCCACGCAATGCCAGGTATCGTTCTTGTCTTCCTTCTCCACGTTCCTCTCTCCACTTATCTGAAGAACCCTGTCGTCGTCCACTTCCACCTTCACTTCCTCTTTCCTGAGGCCTGGCAAGTCAGCCCTAAAGACATGAGCCTCCGGTGTCTCTTGCCAGTCTACACGGGTATTAACAAGTGCAGCGGTTTCTCTGCCAAATTGAGGACGTGGGAAGTCCCTAAAAGGGTCCCATAAATCCAGTGAATATGGATTCCAGAGGTTCCTGCCAGTATTACCGCCCCAGAAGCTTGGAATCAACGACATCTTCAAATAGTTCTCTTATTTGGGAACTTAAATAAGAGTTTAGGCTGGTCGTGTATGCTTGCTATGGCGTTTTCTGATGTTTTTTTGCTCCAAGGACGCGCTAAGTGCGGATATTTATAGTATGGAGATGGCATGGTGCTAGGGACTTCTGATGTTGTCTCGTAGGTTCTAGTCCTAATGTCAGCGTGGCACTAAAGCGTAGGACCTTCTAGCTCTCTCTCTCTCTCTCTCTCTCTCCCCACCTCTAGCAGCTGCTAGAAATAGAATGGGAGCTTTTTATCATTTTGGGTTGGGCCTCCTAGATATTGATAAATTGGGTTATGACCATCTTTTTCTTATTCCATCTCTTTTATCATTTGGATTATTCCATCTTACTCCAATTAGCTTCTAGGAAAAAGAACGATGTGGACATGGCTAAGAGGTGTAGTGGAGCCGTTCCTATTAATCTTGTAGGCTATTTCCCGATTAAAAATAGATGGGGTTTAAGCATTGTTTTTAATCAGCAGATGTGTCTCCGTGATGTATATATCTGAAAATTAAATAAAATTTCATCACTACGCTAATTAAGAAAAGGCATGAAATAGATAACTACTTGAGTTTGCATATTATTAGTGTAAGATTCATCGAAGATCGACAGTAGTAAAGTAAAGTGGTACGATAGTCTTTATCAACGTGTTGAAAGAGAAATGCGATCATTTAAAATTTGGAATAGAACAGGTCATGGTAATAAAAACACCAAAATCGGCTCTTACCTTTACCATTATAGATGTAAATATTCCGAAGCATCTGAATTGGTACTCGGTATTAACGTTTGGAGTACATAATAAATTCGACTATAGATTCAACAATACTAGGGTGTTTAAATAAGCTCATCAAGTTCTCATATTAATTGACGAACTAGGTCTTTAAAATTTGAGAACGGACCCAATATATCTATTCGTCACTCAACTTTGTTCAGTTTTTCCTATATTGGATTCGGAGCAATTGCTTTCTAAAGATTTTTGTTAGGACATCACTTAACAAAATTTATCAATGTCGGTAAATTTTTTTTCAGGATTCACGTCGTTTTAACTAGGTTTGGATTGAGAGAAGGAAAGGGAAGGAGAGGAATGAGGATAAAATTTTGTTTTTTCCTTGTTTAAAAAAGAAAGGAAAAGAGAGGGGGGTGGATTTAGATAGGAAAACTTTTCCTTGGCCACAAAAACAAAAAACCCTTAAAATAAAAGTACATTTTTTAAATGTAGGGGATTAAATGGTATTTTAATAAAATAAAATTTTATATTATCTTTCTCTTCATTTTCTTTCCCTTTTTAACTAAACAAAAGAATTTATAATTTTTCTTTTCTCTAATTCTTTTCTTCCACTTTCTTTCTCTCCTAATTCCTTCCTTCTTCTCAAACATAGTGTTAAGACACCCAGAATTGTCTATTTCATTCATATTACTTTGGAACCAAGGCTAATCTAAATTTTGGGAAAGAGTCGATGCACGTCATATGTGTGCCTAACCAATTTGATACTTTCCTCTAGCAAATAATTACTTTAGGCAATGGAGCATTGGAGCAGAAATGAAATAAATTTGTCATTCTTTAGAATATTTACCATATAAAATTCTTCAAATGGACGCTTTTTAATATATAATAAACTGAATAGTTCGTCAACGCTACGAGAATAACCCATCCAGTGATGAAGTGCAATCATAAGATGACTGACCTTCTAGAGAAAATATACATCAAAAGATTATAATGTTAGAATACTATAGCAAGGCAGACGAGTGTGAGGGGCTCTTCAAGTTTCATATGGTAATTAGCAAAATAATTCATCTAATTAACGTGTGAGCTGAGTTGTCACATGGTAACAAAGCAATAATATCGGCCACCTCAATTGAACAGAAAATTATTAGAATAACTTGTTTAAAGAGGATTTAAAAATAAGTTTTTATACAAATTGTAATATAATATTAAAATTTTTTATATAGAATCACAATTTAAAAAACTATAATATAATTTATATAAAAATTTATTTTCAAATCTTCTATTAATAACTTATACAATAAGATTTCCTCTTAAACTATTTCGAGATAACGTACCACATGGTGAAAGCACAGCTCGAGTATATGCAAATCACCTCTAGGATTCTATATGTCCGATGCAGCCTAGAGATATACAATGATACTCAATGATGACGTTAGTATTATAATAGGACAGGCTGTGTTATGTTTTCAAATGAGGTATAAGAAAATTTTAAAACATCAGGACATCTTTCGGTTTAGCTATGTAAAATTCATTAGAATTATAAAGCCAAATATGGTCGGGTAAGCAAATCTTTGGTGGCCGGGTGATCTCCGCTGTGAGACATGTTATCTAATCATAATAATATTTAGCTTGAGGAATTCTGATGGTTATCAATCACCTAAACAACTTTAAAGTTGACTCTATTAATATCAATCGAGTAGAAATCATCTTTATGGGCGGTAAGACTAATATCAGTTTTTAAAAAGATACTGATTCTATATGATATTTGTTTTGAATAATACTTTGGGGAAAAAAAATTAGGATAATTCGGTCCTCCGGTTGCCTTCATCCCTTTGCTCGTGACTTTCGAAATCAATAGTCAACTTTGCCTTCATCCCAGCTTCAATTGAAAAGAAGCATGCAAGCACTTAAAAATAAATAAATAAAACGCTTTATTCTTCATTTAAAATTCCTAGTTGCTTACGGAAGGCAAGCAAACTGTAACACCCTAAAACCCGAATACGTTACGACCCACCATATGTCCTTATTTCCTGAAATCACGCAAAGACTCTAATCACCACTATTCTTCAAATACTCTTGATAATAGTTATAAATCATTTACTGCATAACAGAAATTAATGAAATTTTTCATCATCTATAATAACTCACCAACAATCTTCTCAAATTAAACAACAGAAGCAATTAACATTCACTTACAATAGAAATTCTCAAACAATTAAATAAAAATCTAACATATCTTTCCTTAATCTATCTACTAGTCATCATAATAGACGTATTCTACATTCTCTTCATTGTTTTAATCTTGAGTTGTTTCCCCCAAGTTTTCAACATATCCTACAATCTCTTCGGTAGCATCTGCAACTAAAAAAATTTTCCCACGAGAGGTGAGCTAACACCTAGTACAATGCATACCTACACACACACGCGCATGTCATGCTAGAAACAATAACACATGCAAAATGCTCCATAATATCCATTCATAATTTTGTTTATCTTTCATAATCTTTAGCCGATATACAATCACAACATAAGCATCTTCACACATAACATTCCTAAACATCCTTTCATAATCCATCCATAAATAATATATACATATATATGTATATGACAAAGGTCATCCTCTATCTATAAGTCTCTTATCATACATAATAATAATATATATATAACAGTGGGTACTCCCCACTATCCATGAGTCTTCATATATCCACTTTTCATAACCATACATAATATATATATATGACAGTGGGAAGTACCCACTGTCCATGAGTCCATGAGTCATCACACATCAACCTTTCACAACCATACATAATATATATATATATGACAATGGGTACTTCCCATTATCCATGAGTCATCGCACATCAACCTTTCACTGCCATATATATATATATATATATGATAATGGATACTCTCCATTGTCCATAAGTCCATGAGTCATCGCACATCAACCTTTCACAGCCATACATAATATATATATATATGTATGTATGTATGTATGACGGTGGGTACTCCCTACTGTCTATGAGTCTATACACTACAACCTTTCACAATACACGTTACAGCTTTCCATATCACAACATTCCACAACACAACCTTCTACATAAGACCCAGATCATTTCAGTACACGACTCCACTAGGGACAACGTCATATACCAATCATTGAAGTGGCACCCAAGAACACTGACCCACACTCAGTTTCTTAGACCCAGCAATTCACAATCATAAGCACACTCAATCCAGTTCACTTATAATATCATTAAACCCACACACAAAAATCCAATTTATCAAGCATAAGCAACAAACATAGTATATACATACCTGACTCGTAATACTTGGTTTGTCTTATATTGATGTGCCTAAAACCAAGATTAAGCACATGAAAAACCAATTTGAAAGACAATCAAATAATGTCAATCAAACTAGTTATTCAAATGGCGCAAATCCTCAATACTTGTAACCAATTCTTCAACTAAGACATGATCAATATAGATATCCAAATGTGATTGCTTTGATGCCAAAAGATGATGTGCTTAAAAGGGGGTTTAAGTACATGCAAATGAACCAATTAAACAACTCTTAAGTGACAAGATCAAACCGGTTCAAATTAGAGCAAAATGGCGTGAACCCTAAACTTCCAAGGTGATCCAATTAATAAAAACAATGTTGATTAAAAACCACAAAGATGATATTGATCAAATGAATCATGAATTCAACTAAATTTCCAATAAAATCCCAATCAATACATCAACACATAAACCGTAAAAATCCTCCTTAACTCTAAGGAATTCCACGCAAACAATATGAAGTAAATTGAAAGGCAATATCAAGAGATAAAACCAATCAATTGGAAAACAATACAAGAAAGGATTTTAGATCACAAGTGACGCCAAAATCAGATCAAGAACCAACCTAATCAACCCTAGATATGACTTAATAGTGATGAAAAGGAAAAACACAACAAAGGGGAATTGGTATTACTCACAATTCTCTTTGTTGCAACTTGCCACAATTCTAATTTTTTGATTGAAATTGATAAAAGCTAATGGATTTAAGATGAACCCTAACTCTCACACGAAAAGTGTATTTGCTGCAAATTTCAAAAGCTCCCAAAAACCCTATTTAAGCAAGTATTTATACTTGCTCCCTTTAGGGTTAAAATGTCCACAAAATTACAATTATGCCACTTTAGGGTGGCCGGTCCTAAAAGCAACAACTACAACCAATGAAAAAGTGTCCTAAAAGCTTACAACATAAATAGTTCAAAGAAAATAATTACAAGTACAAAATAATAAAAATCCTCAAAGAGCCAAAGCATCAAGGCGATGTTGATCACAGCGGACCATTGGGTGAGAATCTGATGATGTCCCTAACTGATCAACAATGAGATTCATTTGGCATCCCGTGAAGAAATATCATTGTACTTATAAGATTATCATTCAAATATTTATTAGATAAGGAAAACAAGTGTAAATATGAGTGATTTAGATCATCATCCAAATCAAGTTCCTTATCCATCTAGGTCACCGGAAAGATTCCCATCATATACCTTTCTACCTTCACAATTCTTCCAAACCTATACATGATTCAAATTATTTTCTTTTAGAATTGTATGCTTATAAATATCAAAAGGAGACTAGTCACATTTCAACTCAACACAATCATGTTGGGAGTCGTGTAGTTGAGTGCAGGGTAGTATACGACCATGCTAAAGGTCGTATGATTTTTATTTTTTTTTTACAATCTCAACATGGTCATGTTGAGAGGTCATGTTGTTTTTTTAATTTTTTTATTCTAACATGGTCTCAACATGGTCATGTACCTCTCTCTATTCACTATGTCGTTTTTTTTTTTCAACATAGTCATGTTGAGGGGTCATGTTTTTTTTTTTATTATTATTATTATTATTATTATTTAATAACATGGTCTCAACATGGTCATGTATCTCTCTCTATTCACTAAGTTGTTTTTTTTTTTTTAACTTAGTCTTTAACATGGTCATGTTAAGAGGTCATATATCTCTCTGTTCACTATTCATCAACACAACCTCAACATGGTCATGTCGATAGGTCGTGTTGAATTTTTTTTTTTCAACATAATCACGTTGAGAGGTCGTGTATCTCTCTGTTTACCTTTCATTTTCAACACAGTCTCCAACATGGTCGTATTGGGAGGCCGTATATCTCTCGGTTCACTTTGAATTTTCAACATGATTCCAACACGATCGTGTTGGGAGGTCGTGTATCTCACTATACACCTCGTAAATCGATCCCTCAAGTCGATTTCTATTCAATTTAACCTAATTGATCCATCTAACATAAAATTTATAATGTAGATACACTTACTTAACCTGAATTGTTCTCGTGATGAGTGAATCACTTGTTTCGTCCCTTATGTATCACAGATTGATCTAGATCTATAAACCTCAATACGTTAATTCCCACTTTATGATATACACGAACTCAAAGATCAATTGTTATTGATCAATCTACTCACCTTAAACTATTTGGCGAATCATAGCACTTGCTTATCCTTTTCTCTCTTCGGATTTCTATAGAGTGTATCTAAGGTTCTACAAGTTATTCAAATGAAGGAAAAAGTATAAACCTTAGGTAAAAGGAGCTTATATACCTAGGTCGCAAAATGACCATCTTGTCCCCAGTCATAATTTTTATTTCCCGTATTATCCTTGGTAGATTGTTTATTATTATTATTATTAATTGCACACACACACACACACACATATATATATAATATTACTTGGGTATTTACATAAACAGTTAGATAGGTTGGCTAGTGTTGCTATCACTTATGAGACCATCAATTTTTGCTCAAATAAATCTAAAATCATTAATCAAATAAGTCGATAATCCATTACAATAATTAAAAGTGAATTGATTAATAACACCATACCATAAAACGAATGACAAATTCGAACTTAGTAGAGGATTCTTAGCTAATGAAAAAGAGATTATCAAAATAAAATAACCTAATGATCCCAACCATTAAACTAGCCACCTTGAATAAATAAGACTCAAGTTAAGGAATAATTTTATTTAAATTAAACAATTAGTGGAATCAAGTGAAATAGTGATGGGAAATTTTTTAGCACCGTCTATGCTTTTAGAACTAGATTTGGATGATGATCATATTTTACTTTATTTCTTTTTATCTAATAAGTATTTGAGAAATAACCTTGCAAGTACAATAATAATTCTCCATGGGATGCCAACATGTCCTACATTAGTTGATGGCCATGGGACATCATCAGAATTACATTCAAAGGCCCAGTGCAATCGATTCCATTTCGAAACATTGCTTCATGAAGATTTATGATATTTTGTACTTTGTAATTGTTCTATGGACTATTTTATGTTGTATTTTCCTTTGGGACACTTTCATTTTGATTATAATTTTCATTTAGGATCGGCCACCCTAAAAGTGGCATAGTTGTAATTATGTGCATTTTCTAACCCTAAAGGGAGCAAGTATAAATACTTGCTTAAAGTAGGGTTTGTGGAGGCCATATTTTTCAGATTTGAGATACACTTTGCGTGAGGATTAGGGTTCTCCTAATTGTCATTAAACTCTTATCAATTTCAATCCCAAGAGTTGAAATTGTGGTGAGTGCAACACTTTGAAATTGTGAGTAATATCAATTTTATTTTGTTGTGATTTCTTTTCTTCTCTAGTGTGTAATATCTATGGGTGAATTGAGATAGTTCTTGGTCAGATTTGCTTCCTATTATTTTGATTTTTTGTGCTTAATTGAGATACTTTGCATTTGAGTTTGGTTCATCCTTTATGTGTGCTTCTTGAACCGTGATTAGCACATATGAAAAGGGGTTCTTAGAGTTAAAGATTTATTTTGAAATTGTGAATTATTCACATGGATTTATATGTGATTAGTGTTATGTTAGAAGAAATTATCATTGTGGAATTATAATTGCATCATTGAGTATTTGGATCTCATTGCACCTTCACTAGAGTTCACACAATTTTACCCTTTTTGAACCGGTTATTGATTTAAGGGTGAAGTGTTCCTTTGGTTCATTTGATTGTGCTTAGACCTTGGTTTTAGGCACATTATATTTTGGTATCAGAGCTTGGGGTTTAAGAGGAGGGATTTGCAATTTTGAATTTCAGAAATTTAGGGTTCATGTTCTTACATATTCAATTTCAAAATTGGGGGTAAATTGAAATTGTTGTTGTGATTGCTTAAAGTGGCGTGATTGCTTTGTTTGGGAAGTTGAATTTGCTGCTTGTTGAGTGATTTTGAGTACTTGTTGAAGCCTCTTTGTTGTGAACTTCACCGTAAAGGAAGGGGAAAGATAGTACATTTTTTTTAATGCAATTTCAAAAGTAAAATTGTGTAGGAAGAGAATTGTGATTCTTACATTGTTTGAATTCGGAATTGGGGAGAGCATTTGCAATTTCTAGATTTGAGTAGTGTGGAAGAATGGAAGTTATTTGATTTTCAAAACAAGCATTAAGAGTGAAGGAGTTAATGTGTGTTTGTTTGAATTTGAAAATTACTTCTTACCAAATGTGGAAGGATTGCAATCAGGGAAATGGTTTGATTTTCAAATTTAAATTTCTGCCTTTAATGTAAGTTATGGATTGGATTTGTATTTGAAGTGAAGAATTTGCAACGTGTTATCCTTGAATTTGCTTTGAGAAGGAGTAGTGAATTGATGAAGTTGGTGTTGCATGTGACGTGAGTATGTTGTAAGTGGCGGTGTGAATGTGTTGCAATTGAGGTGTTGTAAAGTAGTGTGATATTGTGTTGTAATTGGGGAGGTTGTTGCACTGTGACTTAAGAGGCGTGTATGTGGGGTTGTGTTTTTGCAAATTTAGTGAAAAGTGTGCGTGTATTTTTTGCGTGGTTTTGTGTGTGTTCATTAAAGAATTGTTGCTAGTGGCATGAATGGTGTTGGAACCGTGAGCAAGGTTGTTTTGTGACGGTGGAGTTGTGCATTTGTGCTTGTGTTAAGGTGCTGCAATTTGTGAATTATTATAGTGTGAAACCTTAACAAGAAAGGAAGGTTTTGAATAGTAGAATTTGAAATTCAAACAAGTCATTAAAGTGTGAAAGTAATTGACTAGTTACTTAAACACTTGTAGTTGAATTTAATTCTAACTACTTGAAGGTAGTTGTGTGTGTACTTCATTTATTGAACTTTACTTGGAGTACTAAATCATTTTCTTTGTACTTAAAATTCTTTTTGGAACGTGAGCTATTGCATTATTGTGGTTATTAAACGTGTGGGTTTGTGTTGTTGAAGGAGTGTGTTGAAATTTGTGGGATTACTTCTTAAATCATATCATGTCCAACGAAAGTGTGAATGGGGGAATTGGCAATGAAGCCAATAGCCAAGTTGGTGGAGGTCAAGTTCATAATATTGCAGGTAGGAGGACTTTGGAAGAACAGCTCCAGGATCTTACTACCATAGTTGCTACTTTGGCAACTAGGATTGATAGGATGACATTACCACAACCACCAGTGGTGAACCTTTAGGCACCACCTTGGGTAGCTCCACAGAATCCTCAGAGAGACAGAGTAGTGGGAGATGGAAATCTGAATAGAATGATGGATGAGGATCATCATCTATACAGGGAAGAAAGGGATGACAACTTTGGAGCTAATCCATTTCAAAATAGGGATTTCAGGCCACATCAGGGATTGAAGTATGTGAAACTGTAGACGCCTTCTTATGATGGCAAAGGATCAGCTGATGATTATTTGGATTGGGAGGACAAGGTTGAGGGTCTCTTTGAATGTTATGAGATTGATGATAATACCAGAGTCAGATTAGCTGATGTCGAGTTTACATGATACACTGCACTATGGTGGAAGAATTTGATTATCAGCAGGCGTAAGGATGGAGAGGCTAAGATTCAGACATGGAGGGATATGAAAAGGGTTTTGAGAAAAAAGATTTATTCCTGAGCACTACAAATAGGAACTGTTTATGCGACTGCAAACTTTGAGGTAAGGAGGCAAGACAGTAGATGATTATGTGTAGGAATTTGAAACCCTCATGATTAGATGTGGGTCCATCGAACCTCCAGAACAAACCATAGCATACTTCGTCTCAGGTTTGAAATATGAAATAGCATGTGTTGTTGAGTTGCAGCTCTATAGTACACTTGATGAGGCTATTCAGTTAGCCTTGAAAGTGGAGAGGCAAAGGAGGTCCAACTTATTTAGGGCTCCGAGCTGTAGGCCCAATACTATAACTAGACTCATAACAGCTGACGGTTGATTAGGGGGAACAAAGGTGGTAGGTGAGACCGTGAGAGCAGTGGACAAAACTACCCCAAACACTACTAGAGAAAATATAACCACTGGGAAGGGTAAAGAGGTAATAGTGCTAGATGTGAGGCAAACTGTTCCCAGATCTACTAGTGGAAAAGCATGCCAGATCAAATGCTTTAAATGCATGGGATTTGGGCATATGGCAGCATAGTGTCCAAATAAGAGGGTGATTACTGTTATGTAGGACGTTGGGGAAGATGTTGAGGTTGACGAGGAACAGACTGAGCCTACAGATTTACCAATAGCACTATAGGAATATTATGATGACCAGACTACAGAAACACATGAGGAGCGTACAGGTGAACAATATCTACCTATTAATGTGTTACACAGGGCTCTAACCATATCTCTTGATGCTAGAGACATTCAGAAGGAGAACATATTTCACACCTCTTGCAGGATCAGAGGTAATCTTTGTGTGCTCATCATTGATAGTAGTAGTTGCATGAATGTTATATCTGCTGCACTAGTAGACAAATGATTTGTCTACTAGCCCACATCCTAGCCCTTATAACTTACATTGGTTGGATAATCGAGACAATATGTATGTTACACTAAGGGCGAAGGTGCCTGTAAGTGTTGGGCAGAAATATCACGATGAGATCTTATGTGATGTGATTCCTATGCATGCATTCCATTTGTTGTTAGGTAAACCCTAGTTGTTTGATCGGCAGGTGTTACATGATGGGTTTAGAAACACCTACATGTTCAGTTTAGGTGAGTCTCGCATAGTACTGTCACCTATGACTCCATCTGAGGTACATTAGTTTCAGGAACAGATCAGAACTACTGCCACTACATTTGATAGCCAGGAGAGTAGGCCAATAGAGATATCAGGGTTCAGTTCCAAAAATGATCCTCTAGATTTGAGGGAAAATCTTTCAGAAGCCCGAGGAGATGATGGCAAATTTTTCGGCACCGTCTATGCTTTCAGAACTAGATTTGGATGATGATCCAAATCACTCATATTTTACTTTATTTCTTTTTATCTAATAAGTATTTGAGAAATAACATTACAGGTTCAATAATAATTCTCCATGGGATGCCAACATGTCCTACATTAGTTGATAGCCACGAGACATCATCAGATTTACATTCACAAGCCCGCTGCGATCGATTCCATTTCGAAGCATTAGCTCATGAAGATTTATGATATTTTGTACTTTGTACTTGTTCTATGGACTATTTTATGTTGTATTTTCTTTTAGGACACTTTCATTTTGATTGTAATTTTCATTTAGGACCGACCATCCTAAAAGTGGCATAGTTGTAATTGTGTGCATTTTCTAACCCTAAAGGGAGTAAGTATAAATACTTGCTTAAAGTAGGGTTTGTAGGCCATATTTTTCAGATTTGAGATACACTTTACGTGAGGATTAGGGTTCTCCTAATTTTCATTAGACTCTTATCAATTTCAATCCCAATAGTTGAAATTGTGGCGAGTGCAACACTTTAAAATTGTGAGTAATATCAATTTCATTTTGTTGTGATTTCTTTTCTTCTCTAGTGTGTAATATCTAGGGGTGAATTGAGATAGTTCTTGGTCAGATTTGCTTCCTATTATTTCGAATTTTTTTGCTTAATTGAGATTCTTTGCATTTGAATTCGATTCATCCTTTATGTGTGCTTCTTGAACCGTGATTAGCACATGTGGAAAGGGGTTCTTAGAGTTGAAAATTTATTTTGAAATTGTGAATTATTCACGTGGATTTATATGTGATTAGTGTTATGTTAGAAGAAATTATCATTGTGAAATTATAATTGCATCATTGAGTATTTGGATCTCATTGCACCTTCACTAGGGTTCACGCAATTTTACCCTTTTTAAACCAGTTATTGATTTAAGAGTTGAAGTGTTCCTTTGGTTCATTTGATTGTGCTTAGAACTTGGTTTTAGGCACATCAAATAGAGACCTTTAAGAAAGTCCTAAATACCAACTACTGTAAGATAAGATTAGGAGAGAGAAAAAAAATGATAAGCATCATGCATTTGCTATAGTAAAAATGGAAAATGGTAAGCAAAAAGAAGACAAATTTGTCTCTATAAGTAAAATATATATATATAGTAAAAAGTAAAAATAGGATAGTGAATAGTAAATCGTAAACCAAGATAGGTAAATTAGCAAAACGTAAAGTAAAGGCATTGATAGAGACTTATGTCACTTGCATGTAGAACATCATCATGACCATGTCCACCAATAATTTTCACACAAAAAATTTAGGAAATTAAATAAAATAATTAAAAATATGGTATAATGCAAAAATATGATCTTAAAAAGGCTAAAGAATTGCCAAATTACCCAAACATGACCAGAACATGTTGGAACTTATCTTAAATATCTTTGAACAAGTAAGAAAAAGTAAATGATTAATTATTTAATAATTTACAAAATTGGAATAATATTGGAATATTCAATTTTTTAGCCAAAATTCACACACTTGTCTAAAAATCACTAAAATTTAATATGACACTTGTCAACATAAATGGAATTTGGAAACACGTCATTTTTCCATAATTTTTTTCCCTTAAAATAATTATTAAAAACACTAAAAAAAAATTAAAAAAGAGGTAGTGAAAAATCTATATATATTGCCCTAGCCATTCTCATCCCTCACACTTGAGTTGTTGGCCTCCAAAAGTTAGTGTGAGGTGGTTTTGGGGGCTCACCCCTCCCCTCAAGGAGGGCCAACACTCTGGTGGTGGTCATCATCGTCGTCATCATTATTTAGGTAGTATTTCGAGGTTTTGATCATGTTTCAATTAGGTTTTCTTATATTATTATTCTAATGTTATTTCGTTGCATCTTCATATCTATAAGTTCCTCATACCCCTACTTAGTTATGAAGTTTCCTAGATTTAATTTCCGATGCTTAGTATTTTTTTTAATTTTCTCAATTTTCGACCCTATATTAAGTAATTTTCTAGTTTTCAATAAAAATTAGAAAGTGCTAGTTATAGTCCATCTTTTATCATCATATTTTGGCACATATTGATTAACTTTATTTGTGATATCTTGAAGCCTTCACTACCCCTTGGTTAAATATTTTCTATTTATTTTGCAATTTACACCTATTTTTGCAATAAATAGCTAAAATATCAAAAATTAAATAATTTAAAAAAAATACCCACATTTATTTTTCATCAAAAATAGGCTACTTTAACCAAGTTGTAATGCACACTTGCATTAAAAGTTCATTTTAATGCTTCTTATCTTATTAATCTATTACTATTATTTACAAGTGTTATTTTACTATTACCAAAAATGTATACATACATGACATATATTTGTAAAACCCACGAAATTAAATATGCATAATATTGAATTAGTTAAAATATTATATTAAAAGTTTTAACTATACCCTACATAAATTTAAGTTAAAAGAAATAATCACGCGGTGAGCAAATTACGAAAAATTTTAGAATAAATGATAAAATAAAGTCAAATGAAAATTCTGAATAAATATTTATGCTCTGAATAATTTAATTAACTTAGTCATAAAATTTTGTATTAAAACACTAAAGTTACTAAATTTACATAAATTACCACACGCGACGAATGGACCCACAAAATTCTAAAAGTTATCCATATATATATTAAGCTAACCTCACCCTCCAAAAATGTCCATTAACTCATAAAGCTTATCCAAAAGCAAAAGAGAGAGAGAGAGAGAGAGAGAGAGAGACAAACGTGGGAACAAAGAAGAAAAAAAAAAAGGAAAACGCTACAATAGTTGACATAACTTCCACATATGACCTTCAAATCATAAATCGAGACCACCATCATGATCCATGAGGTGAGATCTATGAAACTAGACTAGTCTTGAGCAGCAAAAATTTTATTTTTAGAATTTAAATACAATTTTGATGTGTATAAAATAAGATCTAGCTTAGAAAATCGGGAAAATATCTAGAAATGCACTAAATAAAACAACATTAGTTATGAGTGGTATGTAATAGTAAAGTTTTCTTGTGTTTTTCGAAGAAAAAAAAATCATGCATATTTACCCGAAGATTACTACAAGCAATCGAAAATGAGACCTAGGTAAGTAGAAACTCTATGATATACTGTTATTGGTGTATGATATTGGCATTTATACAATTATTTGATGGATTTAATCATGCTAGCTTATGGATTCTTTTGCTCTATTATGAAAATATAAGGATATGTATATATAAATACATATTGTAAGTGGATGTTAGATTTATGCATTGATGGAAATATGCAAGAAAAATAAATCTATGCATGTACAAAATATAGGTGCACTATTGGCATATATATATAGTATATCATGTGCATGAAAGTGTGTAAATGTGATATATGTGTGTCCATGATTGGTTGATGTTATTGCATGCAGTTATCTTTGCGTGTGTGTGTGACAAATCTGTGTAGATTTTTGAGCATGAAGAGGTCTTGGAAGTGTGTATGCAGTAGGGCAAGTATGTGTGTCCAGTAAAAGAAGTGTGTATACAAAGGAGAGTCATGTGTGTGCGTGTGGCTTGTTGGGATGAAAATGTACATGTGAAAGCTAAACATTGTGACTGCTACAGGCCTTGTGCGTAAGTGTGAAATTGAATAGTGTGTGTGAGTGGAAGTGTATGTGTGAAGCCATGTATAGTTGCAGGTGGTGGGATCGTGTAAGAGTGTAGACAACAGATTGTTTGCATGTGTGTCGTGCAAATTTGCATCTCTATGTGTGTGTGGGGAGTGTGAATCTCGTGTGGTTGTGTACTGGTATAAGCAAGGAAAATGGTGTGCAGAATTCACATGTGTGTATAAGATCATGTTTGTGCAAATGTATGGTGTGTGTGTGAGAAGTGTGTGCAAATGTAAAGTGTGTGCGTGCGAGGTGAGTGGTGGTGTGTGTGCATGAGAGGTGAGTGCTGGTGTGTGTGCATGAAAGTGAAGTGCCAGTGTGAGAGAGAGAAGAATCTAGCAAGCAAGGAAATTTTTTGTTAAGGAAACTTGAATGCCGACAGGGGGGAGGAATGGAATGAAAGAGAAATAGTAAACATGAGTTAAACCATTATATGATATATATATATATATATATATATATATATATATATATATATAGAGAGAGAGAGAGAGAGAGAGAGAGAGAGAGAGAATCAGAGTTGCAATGTGGATGGGAAGCATGAAAGAAGTGCTTTGAGGATGAACATGTTATATATTTATATAATTATATACATATATATAAATTTTGATAAATTAACTTTAGATAAAATCTTAAATCGTATAATTATCTTTCTAGATGGTGAATGTCATTTTGTGATTGAAATTGATTGATTGTATTTAGAAGTTGTTATTTTGATGTGACTGAATCTTGTGTAATTGATTTTTGCATGAGTTTCCAAAAACAATAATTTAATTATTACAACTTAAATAAAACTTGACATGTATATTACGAGACATTGCATGATTGAAGGCCATCACTACTATAGGGCACATCGGAAATAACTAAGTAAGACTACTATTTCGCCACAGGCAAACTAAGTGATTAGGAGATTGTCACTCTTTCATAGTTTTGAGTCCAGTCTATCCTTAAGGGTGTTTATTTTTCAATGTGCTAATTACACTTGAGTTTATGGGATTAAAATTAAGAGACAAATTTTAATAAAGAAACAACATTAAATTAAATGGGTTGTGAGACCTAGGCACTAATGGTAGTGATGCGAATCCCTAACCCAAGGTCAAGAGGGAACATAAACCCTAGACTTCACGCTGGTTATCAAAAGATCGCATGCAATGTTGCATTGCATATGATTGCCCATGCATAGCATATGTTTGAAAACTTGCATGAACTTTTTGTGCTTTTACAATATTGAGATATTACACTCTTATCTCATTAAGCAATTTAGCTTAGCCTCCTACAGATTTTATAATGCAGGATGCGATTACGAAAACTTGTTGCTTAGGCACAGCACTAAAGTAAGTAATCTTTGCCATAAAACTTTTGGGATAAGAAGTAGGGGTTGAGAGTTATAATGAACTCCTATAAATTTGGGTTAGAATGTTGATGGATAGGTGTTTGTAAATAGTTTAACTTGGCTATTGAAACATTTAGTTTGTACTATTATAGGACCTAAAAAGATCTACTTCTAAGAAATTGTTGTAAACTATTACAAAGGATACGGAATAGTTGGAATGAAATATTGAAATGTTAGAGACATCCAAAATTAGTCAATTATTGTATTTATTAGGTTAATTGATGAAATTTTATTCTTATAAACTCAATATAGGGATGGAATTTGTAAAACTTATATATGTTTTTTTCCATTTTAGTGTTTTGGTAGGAGATTTCGATTCTCTGCGATCTTAGTCAACCATAGAATATAGGAATTCGTAGTTGTATTCTTATTATATGATCATATGCAATATGATTAGTTGTAATTGATTTAATATTTAATTAGAGTCTTACAACTTCTGACTCGCATGGCAATTATCATGTAATGAGTGCACATACGACATGATAGCTTTTAGTGGAAACTCTAGATCCCCTTTTGGGGCATGACAAGAATGGTATCAAAGCTCTAGGTTGTTAGAGATGGGATCAACCTACTAAATAGTGAGATGAGCTAGAACCTTGATAGAATTTTAAGAATACAATGATAAAAGACTTGGACAATAGTCTATATGTATAAATATAAATATATATTACTATAGAATTTCCTTCTAACCACAAACTACTTAAAGAATGGTAATTTTTAAAATTTTATATCTCCGTTCAAAACCACAAATGGGAATTTCAAAAAACAAAGTGAAATGATATCACAAAATATAAAGATTAAGAATTCACAACCATCAAGTTTCGAAGGCGACACTGCCCCAAAAGTGCCACACTTGAAAGGGAAATGTTACTGGTGTAAGTCAAGTGATCATAGAGTACCAAATTATCCACAGAAGAATTTTGTAACATGTTTTGTGTGAGAACAAAAGGGGCATTTTGCAAACACCTGCCATAAAAGACATTAAGGAACTGAGACAAAGATTATGGCACCAAAAACCACCGTTGGGAGATTGGCTAGTCAACTGTTCAAGTAAGGAACTTAAGGAGCTAATACCTAGACTATGAACACTCAAGTGTTCACCATTAAAGGCACTGATGTAGGAAATTGGGTGAAAGAAGAACCCAAACAATACCAAGACATCAACTTGGTAGTTACGGAATACATAAACAAAGGGGATATAGTAACAGGTACACAAAATTTAAACTCATTTATATATATATGAAACCTTAATAGAAAGTTAACTAGAAAGGTTAAGAATTCTAAAAGATGTACTAGTAAAATGATGCGTAAAACCCTAAGTATATTAAACCTAGAACCTCAATGATGCTAGTTGGTTTCAATTACCCCAAGGATCATCTTGAATAAGCGATGCATAACTAAACCCCAATCAAACCCGCTGACTGTAACCTAAGTTATCAATAGGTATTCCTAGTAATTCAGTTAAGAATTCTATAGAAAAGTTCTTTTGCAAAAGAACAAAAAGTGGTTTTCGTTTTACTCACAAAAAATGTGTTTTTCATATATCAAAGATGTCTTTGGCCAGCCCCTTTGTACAGCATATATAGCACACATAACAACATAGAAAACCCTACAACATAGAAATCCTAAGTTGCCTATTTTATCCTTATCCTTGTGTCACCAAGTAGGCAACTAAATAACATGGAAAACAAACCAACAAATAAAAATAAATATTAACAAAACTGAATGTATCCTCTAATGTAGCGTCCATGCAAATATAAAATGTCCTTAAATTATTTCATCTTTCCATGATCACGTGAATCAAGTTAACACATGTATGTTTTTCTTTTGTGTAGCTTGATTCTCGGGTTTGCAAGTCCATGACTAGTCCTTATAGAGCTTCGTTCATCCTTTTAGCTCTAGCTTGGATCATCAGACCTCCAATACCATGTAATGGATCATGAGATTTTGGCTCCTTCCTTTGTGATGCTAGCTAATCCTCATCATTCCCTCCTTCCTTGAAAAGATTCGTCCTCAAATCACTTGCATCATAAAGAGTAAGGTCAGAAACATTAAAGGTAGCATTAGCGTTACCATAGTGGCTTGGCAGATCTATCTTGTAAGCATTGTCATTGATGCGCTCCACCACTTGGAAAGGTCCATCGCCCCTAGGATGCAACTTAGATTTACATTGTTCAGCAAAACGTTCCTTCCGTAGGTGTACCCAAACCCAATCACCAGGCTGAAATATAGCTTTGACATGTCCTTTATTTGCTTGTCAGCCAAAGTGTTCATTTTTCTTTTCAATGTTAGCTCGTACCTACGTATGTAAATCCTTAACAAATTCTACCTTCTTTGTGCCATCAAGATCAACAAACTCGTTAGTAGATAAAGGCAATATATCTAATGGAGTTAAGGGATTAAAACCATACACAACCTCAAATGGAGAGTAAGATGTAGTAAAATGTATAGTCTTATTATATGCAAACTCTACATAAGGCAAGCATGTTTCCCATTGCTTTAAATTTTTATCAATCACAGCACGTAGCATTATGGAAAGTGTCCTATTAACAACTTCTGTTTGTCCATCTGTTTGAGGATGTGCCACAATGGAAAACAGTAGTTCAATGCCTAGCCTATTCCATAAGGTGCGCCAAAAGTGGCTCAAAAATTTCACATCTCTATCACTAACGATAGAGTTAGGTAAACCATGCAATCTAACGACCTCCCTAAAGAATAAATCAGCTATATGTCGAGCATCATTAGTTTTAGCACAGGCAATAAAGTGAGCCATTTTACTAAACCTATCGACAACAACAAATATGTTATCATTACCATTCTAAGATCTAGGCAAACCTAATATGAAATCCATGGAAATGTCAGTCCAAGCCTGACTAGGCACAGGTGATAAAGGCATATTTTATCATGTTGTATCTTGTGATTGGTATATATATTATTGTCAATTATTAGAAATTTCCAATAAAAAGATACTTAAATTGCATTTATGTTAATATCTTAGGGATTAATGGACTTGAAGATGTACATGATGCAAAACATGAAGAAATCACAAACAAGAGATGAGACACGATCATGCCTTATGTAGTGTTTTTCCTTTCCACAATTATTAAAGAAAAATAAAGGACGAGAGGCTTAAGGGGATAGCCCACGGCCGTGCTTCATGTGGTGGGTGTGTTTACCCCCTAAGACACGGCCGTGCCTAAAAGAAGAACGAAAGAAGAAAATGCCGAGACGCTTATGGAGTTATCCCACGGCCATGGTTTATGTGGTGGCAGTAACCACCACATTACACATGGCCGTGCTTCATGTGGTGGACTGCCGACTTTTCATATTCTTGTGCAAATTGTACGTTTCTGCAGAGCATAAAAGCGGGGGAAAGAAAAGAAAAGACGAGAACGATCGGAGGGAGGAGAGGAGACTTGGAATAATTTAGTAGTTTTTAGAACTTTGTTTTGGGAAATTTTAGTTTCTTACAAGAGAATTGAAGATTGAATTCAATTGTTCTTCCATCAATTGAGATCAAGTCAGAAATCTCTGAAGAGTTGTTTGAGGATCTTATTTCCAGATTTGCTACATATTGGTGACTTCTTATCCTAATCATATTTTGCATTTCTGTGAATTGGTTTTTATGTCTTTAATGGATTCTTTAACATTTTTCATTGAATTTTGTCTTGTTGTTATCTATTGTATGGCTGGCTAATTTCGTTTGTGGGAATAGTAGATGAAGCCCTAGTTTGCTAAAATGATCAGTGTAGTTTGGTTATGAGATTGACATATATGTGGAGTATTCATGTTGTGAATTCCTATAATTTCAATTTAATTGTGATAAGATTAGATTGTTAAAAATCCAATCAATATGAAAGTGGAGATAGGATTTGTTAGGAATTCTTAATTAGACTAATGAGTCAATGCGAAAGCGGCGTTAATTGGTTTAATTAGGGTTCATAGAAAGATTAAAGCTATGTTCTAATTAATTATTCACTAAGAGATTAGGGATAATTGTATTAGAGCATAAGGCGATCATAGCATTGAAAAATGTATGAGAGTATATTAGAATCCCCTGTTAATTAGAGATACGAAAGTAGACTAATTGATTTGAGGTTTAAAATGTTGAACTCACGTGAATAACCACATATAAGTTGATTTCAATAACTTAACGGTAGTTTGATTAGCATGACTAGGGTGAATTCTAAATTCCCACTGTTCAATTGGAAGTATTTATAAGAATCTTATAATTCTCATTAGCATAGAACTTAATTTAATCTCTTTAGTTAGATATAAATAAAAAAAGATTCCTGTTTGAATTACCTAAATATCAGTATAAGTTATTATAGGTTTGGTAATCTTTTTAGTCCTCGAGGGAACGATACTCTACTCATCATATATTACTTGATTGCGACCTAGTATACTTGCTAGCGGTTTCACTTGCACATTTCACGAGTGATCAAGTTTTTTGCGCCATTGCCGGGGACTATAAGATATTAGACTTTGTAGCTTTGTTGGTAATTTAGGTGCATTTTATTTTGTTGATAGTGTGTCTTTACTTTTCTGTCTTTTCTGCGGGTGTGCATGCAAAGGAGTAGGAGTCTTGAACTTCTGCCCCTAGATCCTAAGATAGAGCGTACTATACATCGTTTGAGAAGAGAGAATAGACAGAGAGGAGTTGTTTAAACTCCTTGATGTAAGCTAACCCTGATAGTCAGGCTGAGGACTATAAAACAAGCGCTTCATGGGAGGCAGCCCATGATTAAAGATTTTTGTAAATTAATTTTATTTTTCAAAAAAAAAAATTCGGATGAGGATTTTAGGGGGATGAGATACGGTCGTGGTTCGTGTGGTGGCCCTAAATCCACCACATGTAATACGGCCGTGCTACGGTAATGTGCAAATTGCGGATTGACTCACCCCTTACACCACGGGCGTGTGTGAAAAAAAAAAATGTGTGAATATTCTTGATCTATTTTGTCTCTTTGTGTTTTTTTTGTTCTAACTTCAGGAACTAAAGGAAAAATGTGTAGTTCATATGGAAAAGCAATGGCACTTTCATGATGAAATATTCCAGAGACTTTGCTCCACTTTCATCTCAGGGAAGTTTCGTTATTCCCAAAGTACTTTTATGGTTTAATCAATTTTCTTTTGCAATTAGGAAAGACAATAGGGACATTGTCTGAATTAAGTGTGGGGGAAGGAAAAATAAAATAGGCCAATATTTATGATAATTTTGATGTCTATTGATGTTAATTTGTGTTAAATGTATATTTTGGACAATTACACTTCACCATTATCTTGAACTGTTGTATTGGAAAAGTCTAATATGCTTTGGAAATGTGGTATAAATTTTCTTTTATCTAATTGATTTGATTTGGTGTCTTACTCATTAGCTGTTGTAATTGGTTTACTTAGTTTAAATTTAGTAGTGGAATCTTTAAGGAAAAATTTGACCTTTTGTTTAGACTCTTGAATTTAAAGTTCGGAAGTAGGTCGAGTCCTTAAGTGCAAAACAAGCAAGTTTACTTCTAAGTGAATTAAGCTTGTATTTTGTCTTTTGAAGTGCTTTGAGAATATTTTTACTCTTAGAAAAAGAGGTAGAGGAAACTTTTTACTTGGTGATTCCTTATAAAAATAGTCCAAAAAAAAAAATTTAGAGCCTTTATTCCAATGACTCAGGTAAGTGAGTTAAGAGTATCCTAACTTAAATGTTAGTGTGAGGAAGAGTTCGTAGGGGTCCCTTTAAAACCTGGTCACTTGGGTGATGAGCCCGGGATGTGCCGACTCAATGAACTCACAATAACGTGAAGGGCGGAAAGGCAAAATTTTAATATATTAATAAAAGCCAGTTGATATGGGCAGGCTTTAGTCCCTCAAAAGAGTGAAGTCAGACTCCACTGTCAATCTAAAAAAAAATGAAATAAGACTATTATAAAAAGGAAAAAAATCTAGGGGAAGAGTGGATACCATATGCTTTAACTTTGTGTTATCTTATTCAGATAAGTAATTAAAGAGATTTTATACTAGCTAGTTGCTTTTGAAGTTTAAATGAGTGTTTTGCTTTATTGGACTGAGAATTTATCTTTTGAAATAGGAGTTCGGTGGTTAAACATTAGGAATAAAAGTTAGTCTTTCCAGATTAACTACTCAATTTTTTTCTAAGTATACCAGTTACATGTTTTCAGTTAGTTAGAGTGGTAGGCACCATCTTTTCAAATCAATTATGAGGAAAGAAAATTTTGTATTTTCATTTGACAGTTTATTAATTGCTTGAGGACAAGCAGAAGTTCAAGTATGGGGGAGTTTATAAAGGCATATTTTATCATGTTGTATCTTGTGATTGGTATATATATTATTGTCAATTATTAGAAATTTCCAATAAAAAGATACTTAAATTGCATTTATGTTAATATCTTAGGGATTAATGGACTTGAAGATGTATATGATGCAAAACATGAAGAAATCACAAACAAGAGATGAGACACGATCGTGCCTTATGTAGTGTTTTTCCTTTCCACAATTATTAAAGAAAAATAAAGGACGAGAGGCTTAAGGGGATAGCCCACGACCGTGCTTCATGTGGTGGGTGTGTTTACCCCCTAAGACACGGCCGTGCCTAAAAGAAGAACGAAAGAAGAAAATGCCGAGACGCTTATGGAGTTATCCCACGGCCATGGTTTATGTGGTGGCAGTAACCACCACATTACACATAGCCGTGCTTCATGTGGTGGACTGCCGACTTTTCATATTCTTGTGCAAATTGTACGTTTCTGCAGAGCATAAAAGCGGGGGAAAGAAAAGAAAAGACGAGAACGATCGGAGGGAGGAGAGGAGACTTGGAATAATTTAGTAGTTTTTAGAACTTTGTTTTGGGAAATTTTAGTTTCTTACAAGAGAATTGAAGATTGAATTCAATTGTTCTTCCATCAATTGAGATCAAGTCAGAAATCTCTGAAGAGTTGTTTGAGGATCTTATTTCCAGATTTGCTACATATTGGTGACTTCTTATCCTAATCATATTTTGCATTTCTGTGAATTGGTTTTTATGTCTTTAATGGATTCTTTAACATTTTTCATTGAATTTTGTCTTGTTGTTATCTATTGTATGGCTGGCTAATTTCGTTTGTGGGAATAGTAGATGAAGCCCTAGTTTGCTAAAATGATCAGTGTAGTTTGGTTATGAGATTGACATATATGTGGAGTATTCATGTTGTGAATTCCTATAATTTCAATTTAATTGTGATAAGATTAGATTGTTAGAAATCCAATCAATATGAAAGTGGAGATAGGATTTGTTAGGAATTCTTAATTAGACTAATGAGTCAATGTGAAAGCGGCGTTAATTGGTTTAATTAGGGTTCATAGAGAGATTAAAGCTATGTTCTAATTAATTATTCACTAAGAGATTAGGGATAATTGTATTAGAGCATAAGGCGATCATAGCATTGAAAAATGTATGAGAGTATATTAGAATCCCCTGTTAATTAGAGATACAAAAGTGGACTAATTGATTTGAGGTTTAAAATGTTGAACTCACGTGAATAACCACATATAAGTTGATTTCAATAACTTAACGGTAGTTTGATTAGCATGACTAGGGTGAATTCTAAATTCCCACTGTTCAATTGGAAGTATTTATAAGAATCTTATAATTCTCATTAGCATAGAACTTAATTTAATCTCTTTAGTTAGATATAAATAAAAAAAGATTCCTGTTGGAATTACCTAAATATCAGTATAAGTTATTATAGGTTTGGTAATCTTTTTAGTCCTCGAGGGAACGATACTCTACTCATCATATATTACTTGATTGCGACCTAGTATACTTGCTAGCGGTTTCACTTGTACATTTCACGAGTGATCAAGTTTTTTGCGCCGTTGCCAGGGAAGGGAACGCCTTGGAAATGTCAGTCCAAGGTTGACTAGGCACAGGTAAGGGAAGATACTCCTCATGGGGCATGACTTTGGACTTAGCCTTCCTACATGCGATGCACTTGTCACACACAAGTTGTACATCATGTCTCATCCTAGGCCAGTAAAAATATTCCTGCAAGATATCCAAAGTTTTATTTACTCCAAAATGACCCATGAGACTGCCCCCATGCGTCTCCCTTACTAGCAATTCATGTATGGAACTCCTAGGCACACACAATTTATCTTTCTTAAACAAATATCCCTCATGCCTATAGTAGTCCATATACCCGCTTTTAGAACAAGCAGCCCAAATCTGATTAAAATCAACATCATGTTCATATAGTTCTTTCATACTTTCAAACCTAAGCAATTTAGTATGTAAAGAGGTCAATAAAGAATACCTCCTAGAAAGGGTGCCAGCCACCACATTTTCCTTACCTTGCTTGTATTTGATGATGTGTGGAAAGGTTTCAATGAATTCCAACCACTTAGTGTCCCTCTTGTTTAGCTTTCCCTGCATTTTTAGGTACTTCAAGCTCTCATGATCAGAATGGATGATGAACTCCTTAAGCTATAGGTAATGCCGCCATGTCTACAACGTTCTCACCAGGGCATACAACTCCTTATTATATACTGGATAATTCAACGCAGCACCATGGAGTTTCTCACTGAAGTAGGCTATTGGTTTAGAATCCTGCATTAAAACACCATCAATACCTTTCCTAGAAGCATCACATTCGATCTCAAAAACCTTATCAAAATTTGGTAATACCAACAAGGGAGCATTAGTTAACTTACCTTTCAATGTCTGGAATGCCTATTCATGTATTTTGGTCCACTTGAATTCGGCATTCTTCTTCACCAAATCATTCAGTGGAGCAACAATGGAGCTGAAGTCTCTCACGAATCGCTTGTAGAAACTGGCTAGACCGTAGAAGCTCCTGACATCATTGGCATTCTAAGGTGTTGGCTAATCTCAGATTTCCATCACTTTCTCCTCATCTACAGCCATTCCACCTACCCCTACAACAAAACCAAGGAAAACCACAAATTCCATATAAAACATGCACTTTTGCAAGTTGGCATATAATTGGTTTTCCCTTAAAACAGTAAAAATACTTTGCAGATGTTGTACATGATCATCCAATGTCTTGTTGTATATCAAGATATCATCAAAATAAACTACAACAAATTTTCCTAGGAATGGACGCAATACATGATTCATTAACCTCATGAAGGTACTAGGTGCATTAGTCAACCCAAAAGGCATTACCATCCATTCATACAGGCCATGTTTGGTTTTAAAGGCAGTTTTCCACTCATCACCCTCTTTCATACAAATTTGGTAATAACTGTTTTTAAGGTCAATTTTTTAAAATAAGCATGTACCATGCAACTCATCAAGCATGACATCTAATCTAGGAATGGGATGTTTGTACTTAACTGTAATGTTGTTGATTACCCTGCAATCCATGCACATACGCTACATCCCATCCTTCTTGGGCACTAAGATCACTGGAATGGAGCATAGGCTCAGACTCTCTCGCACAAACCCTTTTTCCATCAACCCATCTACTTGTTTCTGAATTTCCTTAGCCTCCTTTAGATTGGTTCTATATGCTGGCCGGTTTGGAATGAAAGCTCCCAGCATGAAGTCAATCTAATGCTCTATCCCTCGTAGAGGGGGTAATCCTTGCAGCACTTCTTCAAGGAACAAGTCTTCAAATTCCTGCAACAAAGAGACAACAACACTAGGCACAGAAGAGTTAATGTCAGTATTAGAAAAATATAAATTCTTGTACATAAGTACAAGTAACTATTTTTTTGCCATCACTACACTCTTAACCTCACTCTTCCTTACCATTCCCTCTGCTCTTAGTGTTTGTGTGCATTTTCCCTCTTTGCTCACCGGTGTTTGTTTTTCACTCGTTTTATTTTTCTTACGTGCGCTCGAGTGTTTTTCCCTGAATTCCTTTGTGATTCTCATCTGATCTTCACTAGCTTCCCATGACTTCTGAGGCGTGAGAACCACTTTCCTTTTATTTAAAACAAAAGAATATTGGTTATTGTACCCATCATACATAACCTTCCTATTAAACTACCATGGTCACCCTAACAATATGTAGTTAACCTGCATAGGTACCACATCACACATAACCTCATCTTTGTAGCTCCCTATGGAAAAGGCTATAAGAACCTACTTACTCACCTTAACCTCCCCACATTCATTCAACCACTATAATCGATATGGTCTCGGATGTTTCACAGCTTTCAACTACATCTTATCTACCAGTAAGGTGCTAGCAACATTAGTGCAATTGCCACTATTGATTATCAAGCTACAAACTTTGCTCTGCACGTGACACCGTGTATGAAAAATATGTTCATGCTAGATCCCCTCACCATCTTCCTAGGGTTGTACACTAAGTACTCTCCTCGTGATATACAACTCACCACTCAAGGGTCCTTCTAAGTCAACATCATCATACTCCTGTGATGGTGACTCCTCCTCCTCCTCAGCTCACACTCTCTACATCCCCACTATAACTGATAATCATAGCTCTCTGATTTAGACATTGGGATGCAATGTGCCCAAATCCCTAACACCTAAAACATTTGATATCTCTAATCCTAGAAAGGGGTTTAGTGTCAGTCTTTCCCTTAGGTGCAGCAATTGGATTCTTAGCTTTCACGTCCTCCTTAGGCTTTGAATCGGTGGAGTTTCTCTTCCACGTGGACTTCCATGGAGATTTGGAAGTCGAACCAGTCCTCTACTCACTCCTATACTTTAATTGCCGCTCTACTTTAATAGCTCCATGCAGCAACTCTTCCATATCTAAGTAATGGTGAAGATCTACCATGTCAATTATTTCCCTATTCAACCCATTGATGAATCTAGCTATAGTGACTTCATCATCCTCCTCAACTCGAGCCCCAATCAAGGCCATCTCCAACTCTTTATAGTAATCCTCTACACTTTTATTTCCCTAAGTCAACCCCTAGACTTTCCTAAGTAAGTCTCTATGGTAGTGATTAAGAATAAAATGCTTCTACATAATAGTTTTCATCTTCTCCCAAGTGCTAACAAGTCGCTCTCCATACCTATGCCTATTACGCACCAACTGATCCCACCATACACTGGTGTAATCTGAAAACTCTACTGTAGCCAGTTTTATCTTTTTCTCCTCAGTATAGTTGTGACATTCTAACACATGATCCATTTTTCTCTCCCATTCTAAATATAGCTCTGGATCATTCTTTCCTTAAAAGGTTGGGATTTTCAATTTAATACTCCCCAAATTACTATCACTCCTCTAGATACTTCCCCTATCCCTCTCGTGTTGGTAATCTCCAAAATCAGACTCCGCACCTTCTTCTATCCTAACACCTCCCCTATTTAGTCTACCTACTCCTCGTCTGACAATGGTATTGCTAGACGGTTCCCTACTCCTTTCCATCCTATCTATTCTCTCATGGATCTACTCAAGTTCACTTGTTAATATCCTCTTCATCTCCCCCATCAATTCCTCAAACATCACTCGACTTTCTCCTCCATTAGTGTTCTATCCCGACATGATTCTAAAGTTTTTAGCAAAATAAGATCACAATTACAAGAAATATATATGTAAGTTCCTCACACCCACTCGTGTATTACTTACAAACGATATGCTCACAATTCCACTCATGTATATCTCTCACAAAATATTATCTCATAACCCGCTTTTTGTAATTCTTTTGCTTGGAACTCAAATTGGAACTCCTAAACTCAAATAACTAAGTCAACACTAATGATTACTATTCGGTCCTAAATCACAGTGAATGATGGAGTTACTAACTACACAATTCTAACTGATATGGAAAAGATTCACCAATGAATGGATATGCAATCAAAGATTACTTCTAACACAAAAGGAAACAATCACTATTGCATCAATTGCTCAAGGGATGTGTACAATTCGAATACCAAACATAGACAATCAAGGATATGTTATGGTAGGAAATTGGAAATAATTGATATGGAAAGTAAATTGAACCAATAAGCTATCTTGTGATTTCGGCAATTGTAATCTTTCACGGCCGAATTCTTTTTTTTTTTTTTTTGAATGTCGGTTCTTGATTCTTTCTTTTGCAACCGAATTAATATTTTTTTATATATATAGAAGAACTATAAATTGAACACAATTGATTGTTCAATGGAAACCCTAGATGCCGTCGGCCTTAATGGATTATAATGACCAAACAAGAATGAATTTTTTTTATACAACTTCTATCTATGAATATGGAAAAGAACAACAAACGAATATGGAAAAGAACAACAGACGAATTAAAGAAAATGATAGAATTTACTTGATTCAAGAAGCCGAAGCTCTGATACCAAATGATGCGTAAAACCTTACGTATATTAAACCTAGAACCCCGACGATGCTAGTTGGTTTCAATTACCCTGAGGATCGTCTTGAGTAAGCGATGCGTAACTAGAACCCAATTAAACCTGTTGACTGTAACTTAAGTTATCAATAGGTATTCCTAGTAACTCGGTTAAGAATTCTATGGAAAAGTTCTTTCACAAAAGAACAAAAAGTGGTTTTCATTTTACTCACGAAAAATGTGTTTTTCATTTATCAAAGATGTCTTTGGCCAGCCCCTTGCACGGCATATATAGCACACATAACAACATGGAAAACCCTACAACATAGAAATCCTAAGTTGCCTATTCTATCCTTATCCTTGTGTCACTAAGTAGGCAACTAAATAACATGGAAAACAAACCAATAAATAAAAATAAATATTAACAAAACTGAATGTATCCTCTAATGTAGCGTTCATGCAAATATAAAATGTCCTTCAATTATTTCATCTTTCCATGGTCACGTGAATCAAGTTAACACATGTATGTTTTTCTTTTGTGTAGCTTGATTCCCAGGCTTGCAAGTCCATGACTAGTCCTTATAGAGCTTCGTTCATCCTTTTAGCTCTAGCTTGGGTCATCAAACCTCCAATACCATGTAATGGATCATCAGATTTTGGCCCCTTCCTTTGTGATGCTAGCTGATCCTCATCATAAAAGATTCATGAAAAAATAAAAGTTAGAGCTTGATCTTATCACCACATAATTAATAGGATTCATTTTAATCGATACTTAACCGACTATGGTCCTATTCGACACGGGAGCTATATACTCTTTATAAGTTTGACTATAGCTTAGTGAAGAAAATTGGAAGTTCAATCCTCTCTAAAGATCCTAAGAATTAGTACTCCTACCGGAGAAAAAGCCATCACCAAAGAGATAGTGAAAGAATGCCTAATCAAGATACAAGGAAGAAACATGCCTACGGATTTGATTGTTTTATCCATGAGAGGCTACAAAGCAATTTTAGGGATGGATTGTTTATCGAAGCATTTTCCCAACATAAACTACCAAAATATGGAAGTGTTATTCAACAAGCTAAAAATAAAGACTATAGTATATCGAGGATAAACAAGAAGAAAGTCTTGAAAGCTAGAACACGTGCTTAATAAGCACAATAGAGATTGAAGTGGAGTCGTCGAGATTGAAGGAAATACCTATAATCAACGAATTTCTTGAGGTGTTTCTCAAGGAACTACCAAGACTACCACCTTCGAGAGAAATGGATTTTACCATCGAAATAAAGCTTTGTGTCGAACCAATCTCAAAAGCACCTTATCGAATGGCCCCGATCGAGTTGAAGGAATTGAAGAAGCAATTACAAAAATTAATTGAGAAGGGATTCTTTTACCTAAGAGTATTACCTTGGGGAGCTCCGATGTTATTTGTTAAGAAGAAAGATGGATCCATGCGACTGTGCATTGATTTTCGAGAATTGAACAAGGTAACCATCAAGAATAGATATTTGTTACCAAGAATTGATGATTTGCTTGATCAACTACAAAGAGCAAGTGTCTTTTCTCAAATAGATCTACAATCCAAGTACCATCAGTTGAGGTTCAGGTTAGAAGACATACCCAAAATTGTCTTTTAAACGAGATATGGTCATTACAAATTTCTAGTGATGCCACTTGGGTTAACAAATGCTCCAATTGTGTTCATAAACCTCATGAACAGGATCTTCAAGCCATTCTTGAATAAATTTGTAGTGGTTTTTATTGACGATATCCCTATTTATTCCAAAACCCCGCTAGAGCACGAAGAACACTTGAGAATTACCCTAAGACTACTAAATGAACATCAATTATACGTGAAATTGTCAAAGTGTGAATTATGGATGAATCAAGTGGCATTCTTAGGACATATTATATCCAGTGAAAGGCATGTCAATAAATCCAACAAAGATCAAAGTCATAGCTGATTGGAAACAACTCACTACAGTTACAGAAGTAAGAAGTTTTCTTATATTAGCTAGATATTACAGGAGGTTCGTGAAAAAAATTTCACAAATTTCCAAGCCATTGACTAGACTAACCCAAAAGGACATAAAATTCGAGTGGGATGACAATTGCGAGAGAAGATTTTAGGAGTTTAAGCAATGGTTGATTTCAGCTCCTATCTTAACTTTACCCAACTCGGAAGAATCTTTTTATGTGTATAGTGATGCCTCACGAAATGAGTTAGGATGCGGTTTGATGTAAAACAAAAAGGTTGTGGCTTACACTTCGAGGCAGTTGAAATCATACAAGTGGAATTATCCTACTCACAATCTAGAACTTATAGCAATTGTATTTGCCCTAGAGATATGGAGACATTACTTATATGAGCAACAGTGTGAAATATATATGGATTACAAGAGTCGGAAATATCTATTTACTCAAAAGGAGCTCAATATGCAACAAAGAAGATGGCTTGAGCTTATTAAGGATTACAATCTTAGTATCAACTATCACTTAGGGAAAGCCAACGCTGTAGCTGACACTCTAAGTCAAAAGAATGGTTGCCAAGTAACAGCATTATTAACTGAACAACAACAATTGATACAAGAATTTGAGAAGTTGATGATTGAATTCCTATAACACAAGGAGGAAGCATAGTTAGCAACCCTTACGACCTATTCTCTTATACAGAATAAAGGAGATGCAACTCATTGATTTAAAGATAATAGACAGTTAAAATAAAGTGAAACAAGGAGTCGACGTTAACTTTGAAGCAGATCACACTAAAGTCTTGAATTTACAAAGTCAATGGTGTGTGCCTAAGGATAAAAAGTTACGAGATGATATTATGGATAAAGCCCACAATTATAGATACACAATACACCTTGGGGGAACTAAGATGTATCAAGAACTTAAGAAGGGCTATTAGTGGGAAGGCATGAAGAAAGACAGCATGATTCATCTCTTAATGTTCTATATACCAACAAGTCAAAGTCAAACATCAAAAACTTGGGGGATTACTACAACCATTACCAATTCCAAAATGGAAGTGGGAACAGATTCCCATGGACTTCATTACAGCTTTACCAAAGACAAGGGCTAGATATGAAGCTATATGGGTAATTGTAGATCGTTTGACTAAATCCGCTCATTTGTTTACCCATTAATATAATCTACTCCTTAGATAAGTTAACTAGAATCTATCTTCAAGAAATCATAAAACTCCATGGAGTGCTGCACAGTATAGTATCCGACAGAGATCTACATTTTGTGTCAAAGTTATAGAAAAGTCTACAACAAGCTCTAAGGACAAAACTGCAAGTTAGTACAGCATATCATCTACAAATGAACGAACAATCTAAATGAGCTATCCAAACATTGGAAAATATGTTAAGAGTTTGCGCATTGAATTTCAAAGATAGTTGGGATTGACATTTGCTATTAGTCAAATTCGCTTACAACAATAGCTATCATTCCTCAATCAAGATGGCTTCTTACAAAGCTTTTTATGAAAGGAAATGTAGATCTCTGTTATAGTGGGACGAGATAGAAAGGAGTATAGTTGGGCCAGACTTACTACAAGAAACGATAGACATGGTTGCCACTATCAGACAAATAATGAAGGAAACTCAAGATCGCCAGAAGAGTTGGGCCAATTTGAAGAGAAGAGAGATTAAGTTTCTACCAGGGGAACATGTCTATCTAAAAGTCATGCCAATCAAAGGGACAAAAAGGTTTGGAAAAAAAGGAAAACTAAGTCCCAGATATGTTAGGTCGTATGAAATTCTAGATAGGGTCAGAAAAGTGGCCTACCAATTAGCTCTACCTCCTTAGTTATCAAGAATCCATGTGTTTCATGTGTTGTTGCTCTGGAAGCACATCCCAGATCCCAATAGAGTGATCTAGATGGATATTCTAAAGATTCGACCAAATTTGACATATCAAGAATATCCTATACAAGTTCTCAACTCCTAAACTCGAGAATTGTGTAACAAGAGTATTAGATACATAAAGTACAATGGAGCCAACATTCAAAACAAGAAGCTACCTAAGAAAGAGAAGATGAGATGAAAGGGAAATACCCCCAACTATTTAGAGATCTAAGTATGTTTCAAATTTTTTAGGATAAAACTTTTAAAGGAGAGAGAATGTAAAACCCGTGAAATTGAATATGTATAATATCAAATTAATTAAAAGATTGTATTAAAAGTCTGAAGTATACCCCACATAAATTTAAGTTAAAAGAAATAATCACGTAGTAAATGAACCGCAAAAAAAATTAGAATAAATGATAAAATAATCGTAAGCTTAGGATAGTCAAATGAAAATTCTAAGTAAATATTTATACTCGAAATAATTTAATTAGTTTAGTCATAAAATTTCCTATTAAAACACTAAATTTATAAAAATTACCAGACGTGACGAATGGACTCTCAAAATTCAAAAAGTTATCCATATATATATATTAAGCTTATCTCATCCTTTAGAAACGTCCATTGACTCAAAAAGCTTATCCAAAAGTGTGTGTGTGAGAGAGAGAGAGAGAAACAATGAGACAAACAAGGAAATAGAGAAGAAAAGGAAAAAAAGAAAATGCGATAAAGTTTACATAACTTCCATGTACGATCGCTAAATCATAAACTAGGACCACCATCATTATCCTTGAGGTGAGATCTATAAAACTAGACTAGTCTTGTATAGGAAAATTTTATTTACAATTTTGATATGTATATAAAACTAGGATCTAGCTTAGAAAATAGCTAAAATATCTAAAAATACACCAAATAAAACAATATTAGTTATGAATAGCATGTAATGTGGTTTTCTTGTTTTTTTAGGAGAAAAAAACTATTCTGCATATTTACTCGAAGATTACCTATAAGTAATAAAAAATGAGACTAAGGTGAATAGGAACTCTATGATATACTGTTATTGGTGTATGATATTGATATTGATATTGATATTGATATAATTATATGATGGATTTGATCATGCTAGCTTATGAATTCTTCTACCCTATTCTGAAAATATAAGGATATGTCTATATACATACATATTGTAAGTGGATGTTAGATTTATGCATTGATGGAAATATGCAAGAAAAATAAATCTGTGCATGTACTGAATGTGGGTGTAGTGTTGGCATATATATATATAGTATATCATGTGCGTGAAAGTGTGTAAATGTGATATGTGTGTGTTCGTGATTGGTTGGTGTTGCTACATGTGGTTATCTCTATGTGTGTGTGAGGCAAATTTGTGTGGATGATTGAGAATAAGGAGTAACTAGAAGTGTGTGTACAGTAGGGGAAGTATGTGTATGCAACAAAGGAAGTGCATATACAAAGGAGAATGAGAGCTGTGTGTGTATATGTGGTTTACTGGGATGAAAATGTGCATGTGAAAGCTAAACCTTATGGCTGCTACAGTCCTTATGCGTGAGTGTGAAATTGAATAGTGTGTGTGAGTGGAAGTGTATGCGTGAAGCCATGTGCAAGTGCAGGTGGTAAGATCATGTAGGAGTGTAGAGAGCAAAGTATTTGTGTGTGTGGTGCAAATTTGTGTCTCTATGTGTGTGTGGGGAGTGTGAATCTTGCATGGCTGTGTACTGGTATGAGCAAGGGAAATGGTGTGCAGAATTCATATATGTGTGTATAAGATCATGCATTTGCAGATGTAGGGCATGTGCATGAGAAGTGTGTGCAGATGTAAGGTGTGTGCATGCGAGGTGAGTGCCGGTGTGTGTGTGAGAGGTGAGTGCTGGTGTGTATGTGCATAAGAGTGGAGTGTAGCGGGTGTAAGTGAGAGAAGAATCCAGTGAGCAAGGAATTTTCCATTGACAAAACTTAAGTGCCAGTGAGGGAAACGAATGGAATGGAAGAGAAATAGTAAACATAAGTTAAACCATTATATATATATAAGAGAAAACTGAAGTTGCAACATAGATGGGAAGCATGAAAGAAGTGCCATAAGGATGAACATGTTATATATTTATATAATTATGTGTATATATATATATATATATATTTTGATTAAGTAACTTCAAATAAAATCCAAAATCATATAATTATCTTTTTGGATGGTGAATGTCATTTTGTGATTGAAATTGATTGAGTGTATTCAGAAGTTGTTACTTTGATGTGATTGAATTTTGTGTAACTAATTTTTGCGTGATCACCCAAAAACAATAATTTAATTATTATAACTTAAATACAACTTAACATGCATATCACGAGACATTACATAATTGAAGGTCATCATTGCTACAGGGCATATTGAAAGTAATCAGGTATGGTTACTATTCGGCCAAAGATGAACTAAGAGATTAGGAGATTGTTACGCCCTAACGATTTCAAGTCTGATATGTCTTTAAGGGTGTATATTATTCGATATGTTAATTACACCTGAGTTTATGGGATTAAAATTAAGAGGCAAATTTTAATAAAGAGATCAGATTAAATTAAATGGGTTGTGAGACCTGAGCAGTGATAGTAGTGATGCGAATCCTCAACCCAAGGTCAAGGGGAGCATAAACCCTAAACTTTACGCTGAGCATATGTTTGAAAACTTGCGTGAATTATTTATGCTTGTATAGTATTGAGAGATTGCATTCCTATCTCACTAAGCAATTTAACTCACCCTTCTACAGATTTTGTAATGCAGGACATGATTACAAAAACTTACCACTTAGGCATAGCACTAAAGTAAGTAATCTTTATCATAAAACTTTTGGGATAAGAAGTAAGGGTTGAGAGTTATAATGAACTCCTTTTGTAAATTTTGGTTAGAATGTTGATGGACATGTGTTTGTAAATAGTTTAATTTGGCTATTAAATCATTCGGTTTATATTATTATAGGATTTGGATGAGGTCTACTTTTCGACAACTGTTGTAAACTATTCTGATGAATATTGAATAATTGGAATAAAATATTAAAATGCTGGAAGCATCCAAAATTTGTCAATTATTGTATTTTATTAGGTTAATTGATAAAATTTTATTCTTAGCAACTCAATGTAAGAATGGAATTTGTAAAACTCATATACATTTTTCCATTTTACTATTTTGGTAGGAGATTTTGATTCTCTGTGATCTTGGTCAACCGTGGAATATGGGAATCCGTAGTTATATTCTTATTATATGATCATATATAATATGATTAGTTGTAATTGATTTAATATTTAATTGAAGTCTTACGACCTCTGACTCTTAAGATGGTTATCAAGTAACAAGTGCACACGTGATGTGATAACTTTTAGTAAAAACTTTTAGACCCCCTTTTAGGGCATGACAATATTAAACCTTTATCTTATGATCAATATGGATCATCTCTTAACATTTGCTATTTCAAAAAATTAACTCTCATAAACCTAATTATTTGCAACCTGAAGAGCTTATTTAGTATTTCCTTTTTCCTATATCATTTAATTAACTTTATATATCAAACTACTCAACTATCTTACATACTTTGTAATCAAAACAATTATCGATGACATCCATTTTCCCTAACTTAAGGAATTCATTTTGATTCAAATAATTTACCTATTAAAAATGTCCCATATAACTTAGAAACTTACAAATACTGCACCAAAGTTCCTAAACCTATTCAATAGAAAATACAAAAAATATCACTTATACCCTTACTGCATTTACTAACCAACTCATGTATCATCACCCTCCTAAGAAAAGCAGTAAAATGTTACTTTATCTAACTAATATCATAATAGAAACTATGGCAAATCCTTATGCAAAATTTACCATAGAACCTATTACAAAACCTTGTTTAGAAATTACTATAAATACTTGAGACTACATATTGACTTAAATATATTTACCATAATTTTCAAGATTTACTTCAAAGGATTACTACATTCTATAGCCCAATTAAGTAGTTTGCCTCACGGTAGTCTTTATTTTGTTAATAAAGAATTATAAGTCATTATACTTACTGATGCTCCTAATATAGATTTTCTACACGCATGCAACGAGTGTAATTGCATTCATTGTAGTAGCTAAGATTACAATAGTTAAGCTTACTTACTTTGGTGTGTCTAAATATTGCTTATAAATATTAATCATATTATGGCTTAAATATAATACTGTTTAACCGCTCTCTAAATTGAATTAATGTTGCATCTAACATAATAATTGATTATGTATTGCATGATCCTATGTTATTATTTCCCCTGACCAAATTCTACCCATCAAGTGAAGGTGGTTGATATTCTTTTTTAAACCCCTACAAGACTAAGTGACAAGAGAGGAGGTTGTCATACAGGTTAAAATGTATCACGTAGATAGTCTTAATGGGTTTTTGGAAGGACCCTTATGAAGGTCTATTACATAGGCCTCAGTTTAGTGAGGCAGTGTCTACATATTGGGCAACTCCTCAAAACCCAAGCTAAAATGAGGTTAATTTCGTTAGTCTAACAACATACTGGCCAATGTCATGTGGATGATACTCTTGGTTGTTGCATTTACTCTAAAGGACTTGTTTGCTTAATATAATATGTATAATACTTATCCCTTACCACTTACTAAACACTTGGTTTTTTCTCATTCCTTTATAGATTTCTTTGTAAGTATTAACAATCGTAAACTATCCTGATAGAACCAACGTTGATACGTAGTTCAAAGGAATAAGTTATTGAGTGGGGATCAACCTACTAAATGAGTCTAAGACCTATAATCTAAAATTTTGAAAAGACTTAATTTCAATGTAATAAGTAAGCTTTATTAAATGGTACATTATTCTTAAAGGTCATGAATTGCTTCTATTTATGTTGTTACTATGAACGTGAAGCCTTGTGTATATTAATAACGAAATAGTAGTTAAGAACCTTATGTTATGATGAGAATCAAGCCATTCTAGTTACAAGACCACTTACTCAAGTTATAACCAAAGGACTACAGAACCTTACATTGAAAGTTCTACTTGATCAAATGGAACCTAAGGAGAATCATCTAGTTTCTTCATTCATTTTTCATGATTGTTCTACCTTCAATTAGATGCATTTTTCAATGTTTCGGAATGACAATCAGGTAAACTAAATGATTCAAAGCATAGAACGCTGGCGGCTTACCTTTGAAGAACCGACAGTGCAAGATTGTAGGTCGGCAATTTAGGCCAGTGGTGTATCTCCACAAAGTCGACAATGTACCTCCATAAAGCCAATAGTGTATCTCCACAAAGGCCAGTGGCTTTCCTAAGCAGCTTCCAATTTTTAGGCTGCTACTTTATGTCATTTCAAGCCAGTTTCCCTTGTAATTGAACTCGGCTTTCTTTTATACTTTTGGAGATAGAAACAGAGGACACAACTTTGATATTTTAGAAAATACAACATTTGAGTATTCTCTCATTCTTCTTATACTCTTATCAATCATTGGATTGTGGTGAGTGATGGTATCGGTATTGTTATGAGTCATATCAATAAGACCATACTAGGACTATCCTCTTGCTAGTGCATCATATCTAGTAAGGGTTTAGGGTTTTATCTTGTTATTGTTATTTGTTTTAGATTACTTATTGTGAATCATCGGTTAGATTTGTGATTGCTTGATTCTGTATTGGGATTAGGCACATCATAATTTAACATTAGAGCAAAGGTTGAGAATTAGGGATTGTGAGGTGGTTGTTTAATAGTGAATTGAAATTAGGGTTTATATTGTAAATTGTACTGTGGGTTGATTGAATTTGAATTGGAATTGAACAAAGGTTAAGATTTAGGTTATATTGTGATTTACGTGATTGTGATTTGAGAATTGAATGAGGGTTGACGTTAGGGTTATGTTGCGGTGTGTGTGTGATTGTGATTTAGGAATTATTGTGTTGATACTGCAATTCAGCGAAGTATGTCAAATGATAATGTGAATAGAGGAATTGGGAATGAAGCTAACATTCAGATTAGAGGAGGTCAAGGACGTCATACTACAAGTGGTAGGAGAAATTTGGAAGAATAGTTATAGAATCTAACCACCATTGTTGTTAATCTAACCACGTGAGTGGATCAAATGACCTTACCCCAACAACCAGTGGTAAATCCATGGGTATCCCTACCTTAAGTAGCCATTAATGATTTACGTAGGGAAAAAGCATTAAGAGGAAATAGGGGAAGGTGAGTTGGAGGAGATTATCACGCTTATCGGGAAGGAAGAGATGATAATTTTAAAGATGAATTCTATCATAACCGTGAGTTCAAGCCTCCTAAGGGTTTAGAATATGTGAAATTACATATGCCTTCATTTGCTATAAGAGAATCTGTAGAGGATTATCTTGATTGGGAGGATAAAGTGGAAGGATTTTTTGAGTGTTATGAGATTAATGACAATACTAGAGTACGTTTGCCAGCAGTTGAGTTTACAGGGTATGTCACCTTAAGGTGGAAGAACATTGTGGCTAGTAAAAGGAGAGATGGTGACACCGAGATCCGTACTTAGCAGGAGATGAAGTGGGTTATGAGGAAGCGATTTATTCTAGAACATTATAGATAGGAGCTATTCATGCATCTCCAAACATTGAGACAAAGAGGCAAAACCGTAAATGAGTATGTTCAAGAATTTGAGACACTAATGATTCGATGTAGAACAATTGAACCTCCTAAATAGACAATGGCATGATTTATGTCAGGCTTGAAGTATGAGATTGCTTATATTGTGAAGCTGCAACAATATGACACACTTGATAAGGCCATCTAGTTGGCTTTGAAAGTTAAGAGACAGAGGGGTTCTAATCCTTATAGAGCAACAAGTAACAGGTATGGATCCTCTAATAAACTGTATGGGTCAAATAGTAGGAATGTTGACAAAGGGGGATATGTTAAGAATGTGGAAAAGAATGCAGCTATTTCAGATGTTAGAGGGGAGAAAGAATTTTCTGGAAAGGGGAAAGTAGTTACTAGGACTAAGAATAAACAGATGACAGCAAGTTCATCAGGAGGAAAGACTCGTCAAATTAAATACTTCAAATGTTTGGGTTTTTGACATATGGCTGCTCAATGTCAAAATCGAAGGGTGATGACTACTATGGAGGTGGAAAGTGAGTATTACAAGGAAGAGATGCTTAAACCAATAGATTTATCAGCAATATTAGATGAATATTATGGGGGTGCAAATGTTGAGGTGCTTGAGGGTTTACCACTAGTGGTTGTGGCAATGTCATCCTATCAATCCTGGTTACTAAAGTAGCAATAATAGTAGTAAGATCCTAGAGTTGTTCTTCCAAAGTCCTCCTACCTGTAATGTTATGACCCTGAACTCCACCAACCTGGCTATTGGTCTCATTGCCAATTCCCCCACTCACACTGCCGTTGGACATGTTTGTGATTTGATGAAGTATACTTCTACAAATTACAGCACACTCTTTCAACAACACCAATCCACAAAACACATTTAATAACCACAATAATATAATAAGCCTACATTGCAAGAACTTAAAACACAATGAAATAATTCTTAGTACTTCAAGTAAAGTTAAATAAATGAAGTACACACAATTATTTCTAAGTAGTTAAGAATTAAATTTAACCACAAGTGTTAAGTAATAAGTTCAATTACTTTCACACTTTAATTAGTTTGTTTGAATTCAAATTCCACTACTCAACTTTTCTTTTCTTGCTTTGGTTTCACACCAATTAACTTCACAATAGGCAGCACTTAAACATAATCACAAATGCACAACTTCACTGCCACACAACTCCCTTGCTCACAGTTCCACACCATTTACACCACCAGCAACAATTATCTATACGACATACACAAAAACCCACACCAAATACACACCCTTCACTAAATTTACAAAAACACAACACCACACACTTACACCTTTAAGTCACGGTACACTTCTCCACTTCCACATAAGTATCAAACCGCAACTACAACAACAAAGGCATCTCAAATTTCAAATTCAAAATGAGTTCAATAATTGCAAGATTCCACAAATGGTAAGAAGCTATTTCAAATTCAAATGAACACACAATTACTCAATCACTTAATGTGTGTTTTGAAATTCAAATTGCTTCCTTAACTCACACTTCAATTCTAAAAAATACAAATCTGAAAATCACAAATGTTACTCCTTAATTCCGAAAATACAACAAAACAATTTACACTTCTCCAATTGATCACAAAAGATCAACACTCCTTACTCCTCACAATCCACTTCAAGAACACTTCACACTCATGGCCAATTCTCAAGGAAGCCAAAAATGTTACAAGTCTCCAAGTATACAACAACTAAACAACAATGATAGCACTTCAACAACACAAGGAAATAACTCAATCTTCACTTCAACAATTCGGATCAATGTGCTACTCAATAATCCCTAATTTCCGAATTCCAAAATCAATCAACCCCTTCTCATAACCTCAAGCTCTGATACCAAAAGATGATATGCTTAAAACCAAGTCTAAGCATACAAAAACCAAGATTGAAAGACAATTACATAATGTCAATCAACTAGTTCAACAATTGCGCTAATCCTCAATGTTTATGAACCAATTCTTCAAATGTGACGTGATCAATATTGAATATCCAAGTGTGAATTTCTCTAATGCCAAAAGATGATGTGCCTAAAACCAAGTTTAAGCACATGCAAATGAACCAATTTACAACTCTTAAGTGACAAGATCAAAATCGGTTCAAAGGGAAACAAAATTGCATGAACCCTAATTGATGGAATGTGAACCGAATGATAAAAATCAATGATGATTAAATCACAATGATGCTATTACTCAAATGAATCAATAAGTTAACTCAACATCAAATGAAGTTCTAGCCAATCAACACATACAAATAAATCGTGACTCCTCACAACAATACCCTTCCACGCAACACAATGTAAAGTACAATTGATGGCAATAACAAGTGCTAAAACCACTCAATTATATATAATGACAAGAGATGACACAAATGACGCCAAATTTAGATCAAAGAACCAACCTAATCAACCTTAGATATGACTCACTAGTAATGAAAAGGAAAACACAACGTAGGGAATTGACATTACTCACAATTCTCTATGTTGCAACTTACCACAATTCCAATTTGTGGATTGAAATTGATAAGAGCCAATGAAATTAGGAAGAACCCTAATCTCTCACACGAAAAGTGTTTGCTGCAAATTTCAAGTCTCTCTCAAAACCCTACTTAAGCAAGTATTTATACTTGCTCTCTTTAGGGTTAAAATGTCCACAAAATTACAACTATGCCACTTTAGGGTGGCCGGTCCTAAAAGCAACAATTACAATCAAATAAAAGTGTCCTAAATACTTATAACATAAATAGTCCAAAGAAAATAATTACAAGTACAAAATAATAGGAATCCTCGAAGAGCGAATGCATCGAGGCGATGTTGATCACAGTGGGCCATTGGATGAGAATCTAATGATGTCCCTAATTGATCGACAATGAGATTCATCTGACATCCCATAAAGAAACATCATTTTACCTATATGATTATCATCCAAATATTTATTAGATAAAGAAAAACAAGTATAAATATGAGTGATTTGGATTATCATCCAAATCAAGTTTTATATCCATCTAGGTCACCAGAAAGATTCCCATCAATAGATGTATTCCCTAATGAGTTACTTGAGGGATTACTACTGGTGAGAGCCATTAAGCATGCGATTGATTTACCGCCTAGATCATTCTTACCAAATCGGCCTGCATATCGCATGAATCCTAAAGAAGCTAAAGAGTTGAAGCAATAGGTGGATGAGCTAGTAAAAAAGGGTTTTTTCAGAGAGAGTACTAATCCTTGTGCTGTTCCTGCACTTCTTGTTCCAAAGAAGGATGGTACGTAGCGAATGTGCATTAACAATAGAGCCATCAACAAAATTACCATCAAATACAGGTATCACATTCCTAGACTTGGTGATATGCTAGATGAACTGAATGGTGCACAAGTATTCTCTAAAGTGGACCTTAAAAGTAGATATCACCAAATTCTTTTGAGGGTTGGAGATCAGTGGAAAACTACTTTTAAGACACGACATGATTTGTATGAGTGGATGGTTATGCCATTTAGATTGACCAATGCCCCTAATACTTTCATGCGACTTATGAATCATGTCATGAAAGAATTTTTGGGAAATTTTGTGGTAGTCTATTTTGATGACATTCTAATTTTCAATAGAGCCATGGAAAGTCATGTTAAACATTTGCATGCAGTCTTCTCAGTCTTGCGGAATCAGAGGTTGTATGGGAATCTCAAGAAGTATTCATTCTATCAGTTAAAGGTAACATTTATTGGCTTTGTTGTGATTGGTTCTGGTGTAAGAGTTGATAAAGAGAAAGTTAGGGCTATCATAGAGTGGCCAACACCACAATTAGCTGCTGAGGTGAGGAGTTTTCATGGTTTGGCTTCTTTTTATACGAGATTTGTCAGGAACTTCAATAGCATTGTCAATCCACTAACTGAATTGACTAAGAAGAATGTTCCTTTTGTTTAGGGAGATCGAGGTTAGAGGAGTTTTGAAGAGGTTAAGGCGAGGCTAACTAGTGCTCCAGTTTTAACGTTGCCATATTTTAACAAAACTTTTAAACTAGAGTATAATGCATCTATGATGGGAATCGATGCTGTGTTGATGCAAGAGAGGAGGCCCATTACATATTTCAATGAGAAACTAAGTGGTGCACCTTTGAACTATTCAATGTATGATAAGGAGTTTTATTCCTTAGTGCTTGCATTGATGTTGTAGCAGCACTATCTCCTCCTTAAGGAGTTTGTTATCTATACAAACCACAAATCGCTGAAGCACTTCAAAGGCCAATAAAGTTTGTCTAAACAACAAGCAAAATAGGTGGAATTTCTAGAGAGCTTCACTTATGTGATTAAGTACAAGAAAGGGAGTACAAATATTATAGTTGATGCATTATCACACAGGTATGTACTTATCACTTCACTTCAGTCAAAGCTGCTTGGGTTTGGATTGATGAAGGAACAATATATTCATGATGATCATCTGAAGTTAATTTTTAATCAATGTTATGAAAGAGCTATAGTAGATGGTTATTATATGATAGATGGTTTTTTGTATAGAATAGGAAAGCTGTGTATATCCTTTGGTTTTGTGACGGAACTATTGGTACAGGAAGCTCATGCTAGAGGATTATCTGGACACTTTGGTGAGAAGAGGACATTAGAGTTGTTAAAAGAACATTTTTATTGGAGATGTATGTTGAAAGATGTACATAAGGTTTTGGAGAGGTGTAGAGTTTGTAAGAGGGCGAAGGGAAAGAAGGAAGATTAGGGTGAATATATGCCTTTACCTCTACCTACACAGCCATGGACTAATATCAGTATGGATTTTTTGTTGGGTCTTCCTAGAACACGGAGAAGTAAAGACTCCATCATGGTAGCCATTGAGTCCTTTAGTAAAATGGTAAACTTCATACCTTGCCACAAAATAGATGATGCACTTTTTATTGCTAACCTTTTTGTGCAAGAAATTGTAAAATTACATGGTGTTCCCCACAGCACAATGTCTGACAAAGACACTAAGCTTCTCAGCTTCTTCTGGAAGACAATTTGGAAATGACTTGGTACTAAACTTATATACAGTACATCTTGTCATCCTCAGACAGATAGTCAGACAAAGGTTATCAATCTTACTCTTGGTGCTTTACTGAGAGCAACGATTGGTAAGAATCTTACCAATTGGGACTTGTGTCTCCTTATTTTCGAGTTTGCTTACAATAGGTCGACTCATAGTACAACCAGTAAGAGTCCCTTTGAAGTTATGTATGGCTATAATCCTACACTTCCATTGGATTTGATAGCTAAACTGCCAGCAAACAAAGAGAGCTTGAGGGAGTAGAGTGGTTCTAGGAGATTTAGAAACTTCATCAGAAGGCATCTGAACATCTTAAGAAGACTCAAGAGCAGCAACAACTTCAGGGCAACAAGCACAAGAAAGCTATGATTTACAATCTAGGTGACTTAGTTTAGATTCATCTTAGCAAGGATAGGTTTCCTCACAAGAAATCATAGAAACTTTCACCTAAAGCAGATGGACCATTTAAGATTCTAAAGTGCATCTACAACAATGCATACAAGGTAGAGTTACCAGGAAATACGGCATTTCTGCTACATTCAATGTTGCAAATCTATCACCTTACTTATCAAAAGATCTTCATGAAGAACCATCATATTTGAGGGTAAATCTTCCACAAGCTCAAGGAGATGATGAGAATCAAGCCATTCCAGTTACAAGACCACTTACTTGACCTAGAACCAAAGGACTACAAAACCTTACGATGAAAGTTTTACTTGATCAAATGGAACCAAAGGAGAATCATCTAGTTTCTTTATTCATTTTACATTATTGTTCTACCTTCAATCAGATGCATTTGTCAATGCTTTGGAATGACAATTAGGTAAACTGAATGATTCAAAGCATGGAACGCTAGCGGCTTACCTTTGAAGAACTGGCGATGCAAGATTGTAGGCCAACAATTTAGGCTGGTAGTGTATCTCCACAAAGCCAACGGTGTACCTCCACAAAGCCAGCGGTGTATCTCCATAAAGGTCGACAGCTTTCCTAAGCAACTTACAATTTTTAGGCCAGCTGCTTTATGTCATTTCGAGCCAGTTTTCCTTGTAATTGAACTCGGCTTTCTTTTATAATTTTGGGGATAGAAATAGAGGATACAACTTTGATATTTTAAAAAATACAACATTTGAGTTTTCTCTCATTCTTCTTATACTCTTATCAATCCTTAGATTGTAGCGAGTGACGATATCGGTATTGTTGTGCATCATATCAACAAAACCATACTAGGACTATTTGATGTAAACCCCACCAACCCGTGAAAAAACCCGACGATTTAGATTTGACAATTCCCACAACCTACGAATCTATCAAGAACGATGGAAACCACGACCCGTTATCTATAGATGAGACAAGAACCTTGGTATAAGTATTAACGCCACAATCAATTATGGAATGATCAATTGATAAGTTTTGAGTGAACGCCACGGATCCAAAACCCGATAAGTTCAATAGTTCTTTCAAGAACCAAAGAGAAATTCTCTCTCAAAAGGTGAATAAACTTTCTTGAATCTTAATTATGTTACAATGAGTCTATGATGGCTATTTATAGTCCCACAAGAATAAGTAAACAAAATGACATAAAAAACCTAATTCGAATAAAGGACAAACATTAAACGCCGGTGGCCTAAAATATTACAAAGCCGGCCTATATTTTATGCAAAGCTGGCACCAAAGCCAGCGGCTTTAAAAGTTCTTCAACCAACCTTCATTTGCATACACGCCAGCCTAAGTGGCTGGCAGCTTATAGCCAGTGGCCTTCATCTCTACGTCGGCCATTTAGGCCAATGGCTTAAACTGCCAAGGCCAATGGCTTTCAATGATTTTGAGGCTGTCAGCTTTAAATCTATTCCTCGACTTCCACATCCGTACTTTGCACTTCAAATAGGGTCTTGCTCTTTGATCCAATCTTCCTAGATTGTTTTCAATCGTCCTTAGACCAATCCTCCTAGTGTGATCTTCATCATTCCCCTCCTCTTGAAAAGGATTTGTCCTCAAATTGTCACCTGCATTATAAGGACTCAAATCAATAATATTAAAAATAGCACTAGTTTAATACTTACTTGGCAATTCCAATCTATAAACGTTGTCGTTAAGGCACTCAAGGACTCGGAATGGACACTCACCTCTTAGAAGCCACTCTGATTACCTTTGTTGTGGGAATTGCTTTTGACACTTGCACACCGAAACCCAATCTCTAGGTTCAAAGAGTATTTGACGACGCTCTTTGTTGGCTCGTTTTACATATTATTCCTTCCGTCGCTCAATATTGAGTTTGGCCTTCTCATGAACCTAAGTAGATCTCTTTATTCCTGAAAACAGAGCATTATTAACCTCATTGACCATCGCATAAAAATTTTCTTTCCACTATGTCTTTCTCTCATTACTCAATTTTTTTTCCTCTCTTTTCTTTTTCCTATGACTTAGACTCTCTCTCTTTTTCTTCTGCCATAGCACTCAGTTTATTTTTGCCACTCACTCTCTCTTGTTCTCTCTCTCTCTATATCCTCACTTGATCTTCATAAACCTCACTAGGCATCAAAGGACAAAGAGTAACGAATTCCTGATCATGTACAAAGAGTACTTGTTGGTAAATCCATCATGCTTTACCTACCTATCAAATTGCCATGGCCTCCCTAATAACAAGTGTGTAGCTTGCATCGAAACTACATCACACAGCACTTCATCCCCATACTTTCCAATGCTAAAAGAAACCAACACCTGTTTTGTCACTCTCACTTCACCACTATCATTCAACTATTGCAATTTGTAAGGACGAAGATGTTTACTTATAGGTAGACCTAATTTCTCCACCATGGTCATGCTAGCAACATTTGTATAGCTTCCACCATCTATAATCATACTACACACCTTGTTGTAAACTAGGCATCTAGTATGAAAAATATTCTCTTGTTGCACATTTTCCTCTTCTTTAACCTATACAATGAAAGCTCTTCTAGCTACCAACAACTCCCCTTGAGCAACATACTTCTCCCCATCATCATGGTCGTGAGGTAGACCCAATTTCTCCACTATGGTCGTGCTAGCAACATTTGTACAGCTCCCACCATCTATAATCATACTACATACCTTGTTTTAAACTAGGCATCTAGTATGAAAAATATTCTCTCATTGCACATTTTCCTCTTCTCTAACTTGTACAGTCAAAGCACTTTTGGCTACCAACAACTCCCCCTAAACAACATATTCCTCCCCATCATCATTCTCCAATGGTGGCATAGAATCATGATCCAAATCATTATCAGTTTCAATCTCTCCATTATCCCTTATCACCATAAACCTTCTATTTAGACATTAATTAACTATATGCCCTCTACCCTGACATTTAAAACATTTAATATCTAGATTCCTAGAAGTAAAAGGATCGGATTTACCTCTAGTCCCATGAAATATCAATTCTGAATTTTGTTCTGGCATTGGTTTGGAATGGGGTTGTTTCTCCTCCTTCTCTCCTGTTTCAACTCTCCTATTAGAAGAACTTGGTATGGCACATGTGGTGTTAATACCCTTCCACTTAAGTTGCTTCTCAACCTTAATAACCATATAAACCATATCCTCCAATTCCACATAATGTTGTAACTCCACCACATTCTGAATCTCCCTATTCAAGCCTGTTAAAAACCTCACCATAGTCGCCTCTCGGTCCTCCTCAATATTAGCCCTAATCATGATAACCTCCATCTCCTTATGATACTCCTCCACACTACTATTTCCTTGCTTAAAGGTTTGTAATTTGTTATACAACTCTCTATAGTAGTATGTAGGCACAAATTGTTTCCTCATGATCCTCTTCATCTCCTCTCATGTCCCTACTAGTGGTTCCCTATTCCTCTTCCTATTCAATAAAAGCTGATCTCACCAAACAATTGCATAATCAAAACATTCAATGGCAGCAAGTTTTACCTTTTTGGCCTTAAAATAATTGTGGCACTCAAAAATCAACTCTACCTTCTTCTCCTACTCTAGATACACCTCGGGGTCATTCTTCCCTTAGAAGGAAGGGATTTCCATCTTTATGTTTCCCAGGTTGTTATCTTCCTCATTCCTAACTCCTCTAATTCTCCCCGCATTCCTCCTATGAGCCACAAATGAATCCTGATCAGATTCAGCTATAGATCCTTCCCTACCCCATTCATCTTCCTCTATGCGCACTAACCTTCTTGGCATTTTATCCCTCCTACGCCCTGCAGAAGCAATCCCTAACTACTCAAAGTTCTACTCCATCTACTCATGAAATTGATCCATCTCCGCTCTAAAAATTCTTCTCATCTCATTCGTTAGAGTTTCCATGATCAATTTCATATCAGTTCCCCCTATCACACTTTCAAGAGAATTTTCGTTCGACATAGTGCTGCATAAGAAAATTTTAGGAGTAATAAAATAAAATCTCACAAATTCACTTGCTCACATGTTTCACTCAAATCGCTCTACTGTTCTCACTAATCCTTACCTACTCAAAAATTTCTCTTTTCAGTTTTTTTGGAACTAACAATCCAATCAGAGTTGTTCCTGCAGAAATCTACCCCAACTTTCCAAATAGCAGTTTCGTAACACGATTTGACAAGATTCACAAAAACCTAAAAATTGTAATAAAGATCACCACAAACTCGAATTTCACAATTTTCATGAAACTCACCCTTTTATATATGAATTTCCCTTTTTCTTTTTCTTTTATTCTTGAGAAAGGAAGTTTGTACAATTCCTTTCAAACACTAACAAAAATCCAATTGAAATCTAATTGCAGATCGAATTCAAAAAGAATGATTTTCTTTTTATCCAAAACCCTAGATCTAAGAACAAGTAATTATAACAATAAGATAGGTGATCCTGACAAAATTGATTGCTCTGATACCAAACTAATGCGAACCCCACCAACCCGTGATGAAACTCGACAATCTATATTCGATAATTCCCATAACCTACGGATCTATCAAGAACGATAGAAACTACGACCCATTGTCTATAGACGAGATAAGAACCTAGGTATAAGTGTTAACACCACAATCGATTATAGAACAATTGATTGATAAGTTTTGAGTGAACGCCACAGATCCAAAATCCAATTAGTTTAATAGTTCTTTTAAGAACCAAAGAGAAATTCTCTCTCAAAAGGTGAATAAACTTTCTTGAGTCTTGATTGTGTTACAATGAGTCTATGACGACTATTTATAGTCCCACAAGAATAAGTAAATAAAATGACATAAAAAACCTAATTCGAATAAAGGACAAACATTAAACGCCAGCGACCGAAAATATTACAAAGCTTGCCTATATTTTATGCAAAGCCGGCGGCTTTGAAAGTTCTTCAATCAGCCTTCATTTGCATACACGCTAGCCACTGAGGACAACGACTTACTTGCTAACGCCGGCCATTTAAGCCAGCGGCCTTCAATGATTTTAAGGTTGTCGACCTTAAATCTATTCCTCGACTTCTACACCCATGCTCCGCACTTCAAATAAGGTCATGCTCCTTGATCTAATCTTCCTAGCTTATTTCTTATCATCCTTGGACCAATCCTCCTAACGTAATCTTCATCACTATCCTCTTGCTAGTGCATCATATCCGATAAGAGTTTAGGGTCTTATCTTGTTATTGTTATTTATTTTGGATTACTGGTTGTGAATCATCAGTTGGATTTGCAATTGCTTGATTCTATATTGGGATTAAGCACATCATGTTATCAATATCCATTAGTGTACATGGTCGAACTGTTACAATTTATCCACCTAAGGCAAGATGCCGCTTTTCTCCAATCAGGGCTTTAACCTGATTTAACCTTTAGATTGAGAATAGTAAGGCCTGCAAAATAGAGCACATGAGCTATTGGGCACCAAAGTTGTCTCTAGCATTTGGACTCTAATGCTTAAGTCAAATGAACTCTATGAAAGAATTACAGTAAAAGTAAGAGAGAGAAGTAAGTAGAGAGGATTTTGTCTTTTACCATAGAGTGTATTTATAGTAGTGAGTTTATGAAATATTTATGGCCAATATATCTTTCTTAATGATATCCATACGTATTATGTAAAGATATGATGAAGTGTATCTTAAAGATTTCTATATTTATCCTAACTACCCTTGCGCAAGCTTATCTAACTCCTTGATGTGCTTATCGAGTTAGGCTTGAAGACCCGCAACTAAAAGGCCTATCAATAAACAGCTTCAACTTCAACAATTTTACCTGAAAATAACAATCTATAACATTCTTCGAATGTTTTCATAATAGAACTTAAACTCCAACTTTAGAAGAATTTGAACCACCCATAGCACAAGAAGATATTATGACCCCACATATTAATTAAATTCTTGTTATCTGATTAAGGATAATTGTAAATACACTTGTATAGTTATTCTTTAAGTATAGATAAATCCCTTAAATTATCAAAATATGACATTTCTATCCCATAATTTTTTAAAATATACATATGCATGTAGACTATTAGTGAAATCCCCAAACCATTACTAAAGGAGCATAAATAGCAATGACTATAAGATTTAGCAATGTTTAGGAACTATACATATATCTTCAAAAGTTATGGTATGGAGAAAATAGGTTTATTTATGTTGTGGAAAATTTGCTATTACTCATGCCTCAAGCTTTCAATTGTGATCCTAGTATATCTCGCACTCCCCAAAACCTAAGAGTTATATAGAATTTTAGAATCTACCATAATTTCCCAAATAGTTTTTAAAAAACACTCAAAAATGAAAATGAACTCATCTCACAAAGGTTACAATTGAAATCTCCTCAAGTTTTAGCATAAATCTGATAGCAAAAATTTTATAAAAGCTTTTGTACAAAGATTCTTGAACTTTTCACAATTATTCTATGTGTCTTTTCATCTTGAATTTATTCCCTTTTATAATCTTCATGCTTAAGGTTCAATTATGCTTTAGAAAGGAATTAACTAGTGGTGTGTGCATCAACTGATTTTCAAATTCCTTTTTTCTTTTAAGATTCAATCTTAAAGGAGTATTTACAATTTACCTATATATATATATTAAATCAACACTATATTAACATGAATAGTGGAGACTTATCTGCATTATTCATTGAATCATTTTTGAAGCATTATAAAGTCATGTTTAATGCAAAGAAATCCATTTGGAATCCCTAGGTATTATATCATTATCTTAAATAACTTTTTTTATTCAAGAAACTGACTACTATTCCTTAATAAAAGCTCCTTAATTTTTTTTTAAAGTTTTTATGTGTCTGATAATATATTATAACCAATGAAAACTTAAATAAAAAAATATAATTTACTCTCTGGATTTCTTGTTATAGAAATCCAATTTTTTAAAGAACTCTCCATTATTGGAGAGGGATTTCTTTTTTTTTTTTTTGGCCCATAAGAGAAGGAGCTTAAAAAGCAAGTTCTTCTACGGATGCCATTGGGTTAGGTTTGGTTAGGGTTTTATAAAACCCAAACCTAACCCACTACCTGTAGGACTACTCATGATTTGCTAAAAAAACTCTATAGGATTTTTATTTAACAACCAAAGTTAACCCCATCAAAGGTACTATAAATCCACAACCCGATTCGTCAACCTGCTATATAATTTGTGCAAAACACCTTAATGTGAAATAAAGAAATAATATATTATTAAAAATCTTGTAATTTATTTTTATTATCCATAAAAGCTTATATTAAAAGTAAAACAATAACATTTTATATGATGGTACAAATTATTTATAAGAGAATAATTGTATTAAATATGACTATCTATAATTCCAATTTCCATAAAATAATCTTATGAAGATATTATTGAATCATACTTGAACCTTGAGGTCAATGAAATGAGTTTCATTAAATCATACTTGAAAGTTGCTATAATAGAGAGTTCAATACAATATATAGATATTGATTCAAATCCTAAATTAAATAAAATTCAACTTATTAATCATATACTCCTACAAATTTGTGACATAATTCACCATATTTTGAAATTTAACTAAAGTTTATCTCACCTTCTTCCTAAATATTCATCAAAATTAATTGAAATTCAATCCATTTTCTTTTTCAATTATATCTATATCTATAAAAAGAAAAAAAATCATAAAATATATTAGAAAAATATAAAACTAGAAAATGTAAATATGACTAAACAATGAGAATACTAAGATTAGACAATAGAAATATAACTAAAGTTATAAAAAAAAAAAAATGTTCTTTAGAGCGATGTGAGAGAGAGAGAGAGGAACAGGCTTCCCGGCAAATCAAACCGAAAGTACTAGAATCCTAGAAACGACCAAAAAAAAAAATCGTTTTCACTCCACTTGGTTCACTCGTCACTATATGTGTGTCGATAGACTCGTTCTCACCACTCACTTCACTCTCTCTCTTCTTCTCTCGAATCATCCCGACCATTCACCATGTCGATAATTCCAGTCAACGAACGAAGAACTCGAAACACGACCACCGACGACATATGGGACTCCTTTCTGTCCTTCCGAAACAACCTCTTCTCTTCTCTCGACACGTGGCGTCCATTCTCCAACTTCCCCTTCCCATCTTCCTCTCACTTCCATGACTTTCTCCTCGACCCATTCTCACTAGCAACTCAACTCAACACGCGAGTCGACTGGCAGGAGACGCGTGACGCTCACGTGTTCAAGGGTTATTTCCCGGGTTTGACCCGAGACGACGTGGAGATCCAAGTTGGAAGCGAGTGGAGTGACCGAGCGATCAAAATCAGTTGTGGGTCGAAGTTCTCGGGTAGTTTCGAGTTGCCACCTGGCGCGAGGATGGATCTGGTTACTGCTGATATGGAGAATGGGTTTCTTGTTGTTACTGTTCCGAAGGAAATAGAAGAAGGAAATCATAGGCCCAATGTAAGGGTCATCGAGATTACGGACTGATCGATTGTCATTTTAGCTTCGATAAATGTGGTAAAATTGTTCCAATTCCGATGTCGTTAATAGAAGAAGTGCATTTGAAGACCTTGTTATGTATAAATTATCTATCAGTATATGAGAAACGGTCCTGTAGGTGGAATGGTGGTTTGGGTGTGGAGTATGAAAATGCTGGTGTGTTTTAGTACTAGTGTGTTTTATTATGGAAAATATGATTATAACCATCTCTATTTTATCCTAGTCTAATAGGTATTTCTTCCGGAATCTTATCAATATCTGATCGGTGATAGTTGTATATCTATATATCTGTATTTAACATTTCATCGCTGTGGCATCTTTTTTAGGCTAATCATCGGTTTGAAACCGATGCCAAAACGATGCAAACAGGTTGTGTTTCCATTGAAAGTATAATTATAAATGGTTGGTTGGTCTAAATTTAACATTTTGGCGTAGGTTCTATTCTTGATCTGAATTTAATTTAGCATCAATGGAAGGTATAAGTTGAGTTCCTTCGAATAGTTTCGACATACTAAATTGTTGACCCAGCACTGGATGAGGTAAATATCTAAAGATCAAGATAAATCCTCCATTGATTATGTGTGAATTGAGTGCCATTTTGTTGTTTTGATAGTTGGATAAACATTGCAGTGAATTAGCTCGTGATCTGGACAATCATCGCCATGTCCGGTATCCCTGCGATATGTAATTAATCCTGAAAACTTTCACATTTTTCTTATTGGGCAAAGTTTAACAATTGACTCTTGTCAACAAAACTCTTATTGCTCTCTGTATCAATCTCTCATATCCTCAACAGTATTTTGATAATATATACAGTTAAAACTATTGCTGGGTCTTGACCTAACAATACATACTAAATGCTTGCAATTCATTTCTGAATATTTAGCCATGAATTCTCCTATGTTTATAAACCTTATATGGCTCAGACATATATTGAATGCCTGCTGAAACTAGTTGTGTTAAGACTTAGAAGTGTTGCTGAAAAAGTTAGTTTGTCTGCAAATGCTTAGATAAATTTGACTCCTTATGCTTTTCGAGCGCGGAATTGCAAGTACAATGCCTCTTGCCACAAGTTCTTTTTGAGGTACCAGCTGCAATATAACCTCGAGCTGTGACTTATTTCACAAAGTTTGTTGGCAATCATTCAATGAGCCCATAGGGCCATATTTTGAGGTTTAATAGTTTATAGAACATATGGTCTATGTAAAAAATTTCCTCTCCAAATTACCCTAAAGAAAAGCTCGCCTACCAATAGTCGGCCGCCAACTGTTTCTATTGGTTTATCGTTGGGTAAATGTCCAATATAATACGTATAGTATCAAACTATCAATGCGAGAGGGGGCATTTGACCCAGATGCATGACCAAATCATGTAAACCTTGGAATGGATACAGTGCTATAAATTGACTAGCAAATTAGCTTTAGCCTGATTCATTATTTACTTAAATTCGATTGTGCTATAATAACTAAGTTGAGTCTAAGTGATTCAAACGGCTTATTAAGTTGATCGGCTTTTGGCCTATAAAGATGGACTCATGAAGTATATGTCAATTCAAGCTATGAAATTATTTTAATTAAAAGAGATATAATTTTTTTCGGTGGACCTTAGCCGAACTAAGTTTAAACTTGTTGACCAGCATCTTGAGCTGAACTCAAACTAAAATATTTTTTGGGCTCGATTAAGCTTGAAGCTGGTAGTAGCTGACTTGATTCGTTTATTTGCTTTGTATATTAAACCATTGCTAAGGTACTTGCATTTTTTGCATAGCATGTAGGGAATTAATTGTTCCTTTGAATCTGTGAAGCATTTCAACATATCCAATGCTTGTGTTCATTTTCTTTGATTGGATGCATGACAGCTACTGTGGCAGATTAATTGTCAAAACAAAAATTACTATAGCAGAAGATAAAAAAGATACAGAGAGGATAATTAGATCATTTCTTCATCAATTTACGAAAAACTTTCCGACATTCTGTTGCAATACTGCTATGGTTAATTACTCAAATCGCTATTATCTATAATTATAGAACTAGTTTATAGATTCCTTGCTGGATAATGAGAAACAATCCCTGTGTTGCTTCTTCAAAACCTTGAGGCTGATAGTAGTTCCACCTTAATTTAAGTAAGAAACTCTCCTTATCTCTCTCGAGAGAGTGATCGAATCAGCCCCTCGATCTCTAGAACAGAATTGTAGGAAGATCCACCTTCCTTAATGCTATTTTGGAATTCATACCTAATATCCATCATTCTTTCTCATCTGTCTCCCCTCTTCACAAACCGTTAGTTTCTTAACAGCACTGTCTATTCCACCTCGTTCAAACTTCTCTAGTCCAAGTCCTACCTGCCAAACATGGCTCAAATACCGCGTGTTCACTCTTTGGTCCCCAAAACACGGGCTGCAAATCATGGACACTCCTTCAGAGAGACTTTCCAATGTTGAATTCCAGCCAGAGTGGCTTCAGAAGCCGCCAACTGACTCATGCGCTACAACTTCCTTCTGGGCTGCCCATTTTACTATGCAACCCCTTTCTCCAACAGTCTCTAGGAATCTATGAGGGAGGAACTCAATCCATTCGGAGCCATAAACTGAGCCTGGACGAATCACTCACAGGAAAGGCTTCTGGGCATCAGCAAGCCCCCAAGCCATTTCGATCAGCTCATCCTTGCTAATAGATGCTGTACTTCCTATGCTAACATACAAGACTGAATTCTTGGCTTGTTTGTCCAGCCATGTGATGCAGTTATCATCCTCTTTCAACAAACTGCTGGAGAAAGATGAAGCAATCTTGTGTAGAGGACCTATTGCATAAACCAGAATCTTGTCCTGTTGCCTGATCTTTGTCAATCCTATATGATCAAGGGATTCTACAGTGTCCATGATAATTGCAGCTGATGATCTTGGTTTGCTAATTCGTTCAAGAAATTCCAGCAATCGCTCGTAGTTATTCAACGATAGATGGGCAGATCTTTGAATCTAAGAGGACTGAAATCAGGTACAATCTCTTCTATCTTCTACTCTACATCAGTCAAGAAAGAATGATTTTCCAGGTCAAAGTCTGAAAGGATAAATTTTAGGTTCGCAACCGTTTGATCTAAAACTTTAAAGCAATCTTATTCCATTATGAGTATTAGATCCATAACCATCTATCTAGAAGTGTAAGTCTGATGGATCTGATGTATTTTCATATCTATTGATCAACAGTGTCCTAGAGACTCGAGTCAATCCTCACTAAAATACAGCTCCATTACATACTATTATAGATTTCCTTTCGTCGATTCTTGAAGAATTTACTGAAGAGAGTACACACCTCGCAAGGGAATGTAGCCTGCTTCACGTAGTCGAGGGTACCCAGCATAAATCTGTACATTGCCAGCAGAGAGTGTCCGGAGAATCATACATGGAAGACTGAAATGTCTAGCTACTTCCTACGTAAAGTACATGATTGCATCATAGATGATACAGCTAATCTCATCCCGGTGCTCGTATAGTTCAATCACTTGCATAAGCATCTCGATGCAGCTAGAGTGGAGTTTATTGTTTACATCAATAAAATCTCCAGAAGTCTTCCCGTTTTCGAACAAGCCATTAGGAATGGATAGGGACTCGAATTCGCGAGTATCGCTCGGGTCAGGAAAGTTGAAGTGTGTATGAACAACCGTAATGGAAAAACCATGGGATTGAAGTAATCCTCCATGCTGAAGCATAGGACTGACATGGCCTTGGTATGGTACTAGGACCAACCCGGGACATCTCTCTCTTGGTTTTTCCGTCGTGGTTTGCAGTTCAGAAGGTTCAGAAGGTCGCATTTGAAGTCTGCTGCTTCTTGTGGTGACTCTCATCTCTATGTTATCAAGTGAGATTTCGTTCGCGAAATGAATTAGCTATTGGTAGAAATACGCAGTCTACTATTTGCATCAACGTGAATAAGTGTGATTAAGGAACAGCTGTTGTGGCGTGAAAGGCTACTTGACGTAATATGTGGAAATTATAAGAACCTTTTTGCAAGATGAGTTTCAGTGAGACGGCATTCACTAGTCATTCAACCATAATAATGTTACAGTGAGATGGCATTCACTAGTCATTCAATCATAGTAATGTTACATGCCGACGTCATATGTTTTGTTTGTGCGAAGAATCATCCGTTCTCAGGCTGAACGCCACATTTATGCTGCCGACAAACGTGTGATATATGGATACGTTTTCTCTTTGTTTGCATGGTCAATATATTTTGGGAGACCCATGTACCATAATTAGGTTTATTAAATTTTCACAGTGGACCACATAGAAGTTAATAGTTAGCTATATAACAAGAATAGAAGATTTGGTGATGAATTGGATTGATACAGTCATTGCTGCGATGGACTACAAATATATACACATCGTAAGGAACAAATCTGGCAAGATATCCCTAATTATAATGCACACCTTCTCCTAAAATAATGCTACAAATCCGGCAACATATCTCTAATTATACTCCTATACAAATCATCTAAATATTTCAAGAATAATTACAAAATAACTGACATATAATTTCCTAATACTCCCCCTCAAGTTGGAGAGTATAGATCAAGAACTCTCAACTTGTTACATAAAAACTCAAACTGCTCTCTGCCAAGAGCTTTTGTAAAAATGTCTGCCAACTGCATCTTTGTAGAGACATAACAAGGACGAATCACCCCAGCCTGTAATTTTTCCCGAACTATATGACAATCAATCTCAATGTGTTTTGTACGTTTGTGGAAAACTGGGTTAGCAGCAATGTGTAAGGCCGCCTGATTATCACAAAACAACGAAGTCGGTTTATGTAATTCAACCTTCAAATCTCGAAGTATATACCTCAACCATGTTAACTCCAGACAAGTGTTTGCATAGCCCTGTACTCAGCTTCTACTGACGACCGTGAAACATTCGTCTATTTTTTTTACTTCCAAGAGATGAGTGATGACCCGAGCAAAATACAATAGCCAGAAACAGAACGTCTAGTAGTACAGCATCCTCCCCAATCTGAATCACAATAGGCACTGAGTGTTAAATTATTTTCGGATGGTAAAAACAAACCCTGACCTGGCGACTGTTTAATGTAACGGAGAACGCGCAGTGCTGCTTCCCAATGCGGCTTTCGAGGCATGCTTATGAACTGGCTTAGTGTACGTACTGAATACACTATGTCTAGTCTGGTAACTGTCAAATATATTAATCTCCCAACTAGTCTCCGATGCTTGCTCGGGTCATGAAGAACTTCGCCATCTTCATCTGTCAATTTTAAATTTTGTTCCATTGGGAACCTTTCCGGCTTCACACCTGATAATCTTGCATCTTGTAAAATGTCTAAGGCATATTTTCTCTGAGACATAAAGATACCTTTCTTTGAACGAGAGAATTCTATTCCCATAAAGTATTTTAACTCACCAAGATCTTTGATAAGAAAATGCTTGAGCAGATGACTTTTGAGTAACTTGATCTCATGCAGATCATTACACGTTAACAGGATGTCATCAACATAAATAAGAATGGCAGTGAACTTTTTACCTTGAGGCTTAGTAAAAAGTGAATAACGCACCCGTGATTGTATGTAGCCTGCCGATTTAATAGTACTTGCAAAAGTGGAAAACCAATTGCGAGATGCTTGTTTCAAACCATAGATGGATTTCTGAAGCCGACATACCAGATTCTCCCCCTGTCGGCGAAGGCCAGGAGGTGGAGTCATATACACCTCTTCGTGCAAAGTTCCGTGAAGGAACACATTGTGTACATTAAGCTAATAGATATACCAATTTCGGGAAGCTACGACTATTAACAAACAACGGAGAGTGGTGAGTTTTGCAGTTGGAGAAAAAGTCTCCTGATAATCTATACCTTCAATCTGTGTGTACCCCTTTGCAACTAAATGCGCTTTATAGCGCTCAATTGTCCCATCCGAATGGTATTTAATCTTGTAAACCCACGGACAGCCTATTGGTTCGTGCCCCGGAGGAAGGGGAACCAACTGCCATGTGTTGTTTCGTTCTAGAGCCTGAAGTTCAGCGGACATGGCTTGGCGCCAAAGAGGATCACAGTCGGCTTGTTCGAACGAGGTGGGTTCAGATTGTGCTGTCAAGAGAGCTAAAAAGGCACGATGATTTGGAGAAAAACGAAAAACAGATAAATGAGAGGAAAGAGGATACCTTGTACCGTGACAAGAACTAGGTTGCATCGAAGAGAGATTAGCCTGGGAAGACATGTCGTAGTCTTTCTGCCATACTGGTGGCTGGATAAAGCGGGTGGAACGGCGGAGAGGTGGTGCATCAATGGAGGTGGACGACGGAGAAGATGGGTGGTGTGTGGCGGAAGGTGATGGAGAGACTGTAGGTGACGAGGATGGTGGGAATGATAAGGGTTCGGGTGAAGCAGTATGAGGTGAAAGTGGAATGAAGTCAGTATCCTGATGAGGCATGGGAAGCGTGATATTGGGAGAGGAATTTGGAGAAAATATCGGCGGAGGATTCTCTGGTGAGCTGTCGAAGGAAACATGTGGAGGGAAAGGGAAACGTGGTGCGGAAGTTTGAGGAGATTGGGAATGAGAATGGAAAGGGAATACATGTTCCCTAAAATAGACATCTCTGCTAACCGAGATTTTCTTTGTGTTTAAGTAAAAAATTTTATACCCTTTTTGGCCATGTGGATATCCCATGAAAACACAAACAGAGGCTTGAGGGTCAAATTTTTGTTTAGGGTGAACGTTGGTCGCGTAACACTCGCAACCAAAGACACGCAAATGTGTAAGAGAAGGAGGCCGGTTATATAAGACCTCGAAAGGGGATTTGTTGGACAGTAAAGGTGTTGGGATTCGGTTTATGAGGTAAACTTCCGTTAAAACACACTCCCCCCAAAATTCAAGTGGAACATTTGATTGAAACATAAGAGAACGAGCAACATTTAAAATGTGTCGATGCTTGCATTCTACAACTCCGTTTTGTTGCGGAGTATAGATGCAAGAAGTTTGGAGCTCAATTCCTTTATTTTGAAGAAAAGTGCGAATGGGAATAAATTATGTGCCATTATCCACCCTTATTGTTTGAACATTTGTTTGAAACTGAGTTTTGACAAATTGTACAAAATTGATTAACAAAGATTGTGTCTCTGATTTATGAGACATGAGAAAAATCCATGTGCAGCATGAAAAATCATCAACAATTGTGAGAAAATAGCGCAAACCAGTGTGAGTAGGAATTTTATGAGGGCCTTAGACATCATAGTGCAAAAGAGAAAATGGAAATTTTGTTGTTATTGAACTTTTGGGAAAAGGCAAGCGTGTCTGCTTGGCCTTCGGACAAATAGCACAATTATTCTCTAATTCTTTATGATCTGAAGGAAGTAAATGTGACAACAATTTAAAACGAGAAAAGGAAGGATGACCCAGGCGTAAATGCCATAAGTCAGACGGCTGAGAAACATGGAAAAACAGTCGATTTATCCTCTAATGGAAGCATGTAGTATAGGCCACCACGTTGTCTACTCGAGCTAATCGTCTTCCCCGAAACCAAGTCCTGCACAATACAATAGTCAAAAAAGAAGAGAATGCAACAATTCAAATCTTTCATTAGCTTACTAGCTGAAATCAAATTCAAATTGAATGATGGAACGCATATGACATTTTTAAGTATCAATTTTGGATTAAAAACAACAGTGCCGGTGTGTGTGATTTGTGATATAGCACCATTCGGTAAATTGACATTTGTAGAATTGGAAGGCTTGGGTTCGGTTAACAGAGATAGGTGGGAAGCGATGTGATCGGTGGTGCCAGAGTCCAAAATCCAAGAACTTGTACTGCTAGAATTAATAGACACAAGAGTCGATGGAATCAAACCTGCAGCATTAGCGTATGCATCAACATTACCGGAATTATTGTGATTCAGGGCATTGATTGCCTGTGCCAATTGTTGAATTTGTTCTACGGTGAATCCCTGCACTCCGCCAGAAGAAGTAGAAATAGCTTGGGATTCCGCCACATTCGCTGTTGGTTGGTTCTGTTGCCCTTTAAACTGTCTCGGCTTATTATTGTTCCCATTCTTCAACCGACATCTATCCTTTGTGTGACCCTTTTACCACAAAACTTAAAATGAAATTTGAGAGTCCGGCATTCATCTATGGTATGCCCGAATCGATTGCAATGATCACACGTTTTCTGCTCTGATACCATAACAAGAATAAAAGATTTGGTGATGAATTGGATTGATACAGTCATTGCTACGATGGACTACAAATATATACACATCGCAAGGAACAAATCCGGCAAGATATCCCTAATTATAATGCACATCTTCTCCTAAAATAATGCTACAAATCCGGCAACATATCCCTAATTATACTCCTATACAAATCATCTAAATATTTCAAGAATAATTACAAAATAACTGACATATAATTTCCTAATACTATAGTACAAATGATTGTCATCAACATATGTTTAATTTTTGTCGTTTAAAATTGTTTTCCTTCCTCTTTTGATATTGTACTTCATTTTACTACTCTCCACTTGTAAAAATCCAAGAAGATTTTAGATTTCGCATGTGAGACTAATGTCAAGCATGGTTATTAAAATCACGAGTCAATTGTACGATTCTACGAGTATACAATTCTATCAAGTTTTTCATAATCAAAATGGAAGAAAAATCATTTAATTATAAACTTTTGATATAATTGTAAGTTTAGATATACGATTCTACAAGTTATCAATTCTACCAATTCTATACAATTTTATACGATTCAATTCTAAGTAAAATCACGATTTTAACAACCCTGATGTCCAGTGGTTTAAGAAAATCGAGTCTGACACTTTCATTTGCTAGGTCCATCGTTTGAGTTGTTATGTGATAATTAGGATTATTTAAAAAAAAAATGGATTGGATCAAACTGAATCAAATAGTAAATTAAGATTTAATCTTTCTTTTTTAAGTAAAAAAAAATTACAAACCAAATCATGAAAAGTATAAAAAAAAAAAGTAGTAAAAATCTAGAAAATAAATGACCCAAAAAAAAGATTTCATATTGCTTATTTAATTTCTCCATTTATTTAGTTTTTATCGAGTGATCCATTTTGTTATTCTGTATTTTTATTTATTAACTGATATAAAAATCAAAATTATCAAGAGAAAAATAATAAAATCTTGTTAAGTATATCAAATGGATATTAAACATAGTAAGTGATATCAAAGAAATGATAATGAATTAAATCTTTTTCATGTTAAGTATAATTTTTCATAACTTATTTATTTGTATATAGAAAAAAAAATTACAACACATGTAATATTAGTTCGAGTTATAGATTGAATAGTTTTTTTTTTTAGTTAGAAAAAATTATAAATCTAACCGTATAATTTATTTGATTTTAAAAAAAAAATGAATCATAATATATACCTCGAGTTAATTCGAGGGATGAACTGTACTGAATCAAACGGATAACTGCCCATGGGTTGGGGTTGGGCTTGGACTGTTTTCAAGCTCATTTTGCAGGTGTCCTATTTGATGGGCTTAAGACTTCTGATTACCTATTTTAGCTGGTTTTAATCATTATGTTTGCACGTAGGCCCAATTCTTAGGTTCATTTAACTTATTTCAATTGGGTTATAAAATTTTTTTGTCCATTTCATTTAAAGCTCGAAACTTAAATCAATAAAATTAATTTCATTATTAAATAATTTTTAATTTTGAAAAACCAACTCCGTTGAATCACTTAGCTAAATTTTTATGACTTTAAACAAAAATCAAGATGGTTTTCTAAAAATCTTAAATTTAGTTATGGGAGTATTTGATTCTTTATTATATGCTTGGATAATTGAATAAAGGAAAATAGAAGGAATTATGATTATTATTAAAGATAAAACATAATTTAATGTAAAATTACCAATATACTTATAAAATTAGGGGGGAAGATAAAATGAAACAAGAGACATTGGAATAATATAATTTTATTTTATTATTAATAATTTATATTACAATTTGATTCCCTTCAACCAAGTGAATGGATAGTTAATTATAGTACTTCACCAAAGAAAAGATAATATTTATCGCTTGCATGCGTATGAGCAAACACAAGTACTAACGTCCCCGATGGATTCACATGTCCCGCTGGTTTCGATAGTATGATATGCGGTTTTACAAAATTCATTGCGGCACTCTCCGTTGCATTTTGGCGGAGCATGGCCCAATTGCTGGAGTACAAGGTTCATACTGTTTACATTGTCCCATGCCTGTAAAAATAAACAAATTAATTAATTAATTAAACCCAGAAGAAATCCATGAACATAGTTCCAAGTTGTAAAAAATGTACAGAAGACTTTTAGGGACGTTTGAAAAGGAATTAAAAATTTTCTATGTTATAAGTGTCATGAAAAGCTCATGATCTTGAATGATAAAAAGGTCGAAAAATTCATTTTAAAGTAACTACATATGAAATTATTAATCACCAACAAATGCGGTCCAAATAGGTTTTCAAAATACTTTTGTAGACTGTAAATTATTTGGATTTTCATGGTAAATTTTGGCTTTTTTAAAGTAAATGACTCTACTGAAAAATAATGAATTCATCTGAACCAATATTCATGAATTCGTTAAGAAAACATTTTATTTTTCATTGATAAATATTGCCTTATCTTTTATTAAAATAATATAAATAAACAATAGACAATACTGTTATGTTGAAATAGATAATAAAAATTACATATAAAAAACATCATGTTTTCTGCATTTAATATAACACATACTATTAAAATCGAATAACATTACATGGAAACCATATGTCATATCACATTATTTATGAATCATTATCTCTCTAAAATATAAAAAAAAAAACTTACTTTTTATTTAAATCATTATAAAATTTCATTTCCTACATAAATTTGATCCTAAATATCCATCTTTCTGTATCTAACTTTTTCGCTTATAGACGTTGGACTGATGATTCTCTTCTCTTAAAAGTCAACAAATTACGTAGGGTAACTCAAAAGAAATCGGAGAGCATTACCTGCCAATGCTAAAAGCAACAGAACGATCAAGCAAGTAAGAGTGAGTCTTGACATCTTGACGAGTATGTTGGTGTGTCATTCTTTTAGCTGCTTTTTAGATTATATATAAATAAACAAGTAAATGAAAAACTTAGGAAAGTAAATCTACATTTATCCTCGCTGATTTGGCTCCAAAAAAATAAAATAAATCTCGCAGATTTGATTCAGATTTATTGCGCTCAAGCTTGATTTCTGTCCAGCCACACTTATGTCACATTTCTCATACGTTTAAAAATTCAAGAAAATTTTCTAAAATTCAAAAAAGGTACCAAACTTGATTAACGTTGTGAATTTTAGAAAGTTAAGAAAAAGTTGGTATCGAAAGCTATGATTTTCTTTTTCGTATATATATATATTGATTTTTTTTCTTGGATAATAAGAAATTTCTTATTCATCCCACGTAACTCAAATGCACATTAATATTTAATGGAAGCAAAAAAACTAAAGTTGTACAAACGGCATGGATTACACTAATCAACCATTTAAAATGCAGGCTTTTTGACCTATTACATTTAATCCATAAGTTAAAGTGAGCCAACTCACTGTTAAGCCTACTAACCCACAAAAAATAAATAAATAAATAAATAAATCATTAATCACATCATAAGAAATAGAAAACGAAAAAAAAGTTTGAAATATTGAATCTTGAAATGAAATATCATTTCATTCATTTGCTTTATAGTCTTAGATTCAAATTAGTTGAACATAAGCATAAACACAATGTGTTTAACACACTAATTAGTTCTATTGTTAATATTCATAGATATAATGATCAAGTGCATAGTTGATATTCATATTTACAAAAAAAAAAATGTAGAGTATTTCTATAAGTACCATTTTTTTTAGAAAAATTAATTTAAAAATAATATTTAATTAGTCTATGTTAAAATATTAAATCTTATATAAAAAATTTATAATGGATTAATAGGTCTTACTTAACTCACTAATAAATTGTATAAGGAAGTCAAATGTCATGAGTTGGGTCGAAAACTCTAACCTGCATATTAAGCGAACCAAAGCAAGCTAACCAGTTTAACTCATCGATTTATGTACATTGGGACAAGTTGTCCTTTTTAGCCTACTTACACAGCAGAACTCTAACAAAAGCAAAAAATTAAAACAATAATAAAAACGAAAAAGCTATAACTTAATGCGATGAAAGCAAAGATGGGTTTGTTTCTACATTATCTAAGAGGGTGTTGAGATGGAAACGATAAAACATAGATGAGTGATTGCCTCCTTTCTCTTATATTTTCATTTTTTATTGTTTAATTTAATTGAGCATGTTAAATAACAGTAATTTATTAAATTAATTATTATAAGTCAATAATGAGATAAATGTTATTTTTTAATAAAATATTCAAAGATATCTTGGTAGCCATTTCTTGATGGACCTAAAGCCCACTAAAATGACTATTTCTTCTTGGACTAAGGCTCCCAATCTGATCCATACTTCTCTAAGAAGGATAGGAGGCTATCAAAGAAGTCACATCTTGAGAAGAGCCCCATTGGACAATGAGTAGTTCAACACTCGAAGAGCCCGCTAAACATTAAATGCAATCTCAAGTACTTAATGTCTACGGGGTTAGGGGCATGGGCAAAAGCCAACTAACTGTCCATTTTTTGAAGTCCTTATAAGCTAAAAGACCACCAAAGGTAGTAAGTTGAAGTTTGAACACACAACACTAGACTCTTTAAATGTTATTATCAAGATTTTTCCATGGCTCTATTTCTCGCTAACTTAAGTATTGGAGTGATAATGCCAAAATCATCTCTGAAGCCATTCAATAGCTCACGTGTATTTATTTACAAGCCTATTTCCCCTGAAGCTCAATAACTATAAGGTAGCTAGACTAAGCGCTAAGGAGGCGAGAATTGCACATCAATATATCAAACATATTGTTGTGATACTTGGATTTTTGGGGCATTTATTCTTTCCTAAAGTGTATTGTATTACTACATTTAAAATTAAATGATGTATGTAAAATACTATTAATGTTGATCAATATTGTCTTTAGTTAAGCACCACCATTTGATTGATTATTACTATTTTCTCAACTATTTTTTTTTTTTTGAATTAATGTGGTTAAGGAGATTATTATATTAGTTGTCTGAATTTGCTCACCGATGCAAGTCGCATTTTGCAAGATAAAAAATTATGGAAAATTAAATGTAAATATATAGGCATATTTCAAATATCTTTCTATGCTTTTAGATAGAATTTTTGAAAATTTTCTAAAGCTAATGTGAGGTATGTTGGGCTTAAACCCCTTAGATATATTTTGCCCGTGATTAGTAACAATTATGTCATACATGTTTCATTCATTTTAACTTACTAAAGATCATATTTACACTAATGAAACTACTTACCAAGATACATATTGTGCAAATCATCTTTATGTTTCTATGATATTGGATACAAATCCCATTTTATATGTCAGATTTCAAAAGTTTAAAGCTAAAATTTGTCCTCTAACTCTTGGATTATGATTACAACTTAAAACATAATCATCTTATTCAATAAAGTTTTATGATTTTAAAATAATTCATACCAAAATATTTCTATTTATATATAATACAGTTCTTGCTATGTAGAAAGGAATACTGATAAATTAACTATCTAAAATTTCAATAAATTTTGAATTTTATGAATAAATTATATGAATGAAATTGGAATTTGATATATGTTATACTCCCTCCCACTTTTGTTAATCAAATTTTACACATAATACTTAATATTATTAATTATCATATTCAATTAAATCTTTTTTTTATCAAATTTACTATATCTGGCATCATTAAAAAAATATCCTAGCAAATACTTATTAGTCAAATTCTATTAGTGCAAAATAAGTTATCTAGGAGCTTTAGAGGCAACCAGCGAGAAGGTGCTTTCTAAATGATTTAAGCTAAGCACATGCATTTTAAGGTTAAAAGGTTGGGGTTACATACTCAAATATTGTCATTTTTGAAAAAATCACTTAAATATTGTAACCATAAAAATTATTACTAAAATAAGTTTCGAAGACACAAATCACGTATGTGCCTTTAGAGATATTGAAAAGTTATACGCTAAAGGCACGGATAAAGTACAAATTCCACCCCAATCCCACCGTCTAATTTTTTATTCTATTTACACTCACCATAGATTTAGAAACAAAAATCACGTGATAACAGTACAACAACTAAAAAATATAAATACACTAACAATAAAAAACACACAACACATAGAAAATACCCACCCAGATTTACTTTTTCTTTCATTTGCACACAAGAAAGAGGAAGAGGAAGAAGAAGAAGTGATTCTACACAGGAAAAAAAAAATTTGCCCAAATCTAAGTGTTTTTTAATAGCTAATCAATTGTAGTATGTTTTTTTTTTTAAGTTGAAGTTTTTTTATCTGTGTTGAAGTTTTTTATCTATGTTTGTATTTTATATAAGATGTTAGAAAAATATTAGTATAATTGTATATTTTATAGAAAATGTTACTGGGTGTTGTTAGATTATAATTTATTAAATATGATCTATATAAATGTTACAATGCGTAACATATAATATTAATTTTTGTATTAGAATGAGGATTTGCTATTGTAAAGAATGTGAAATATTTAGAATGCGGAATAATTGTTGTAGTATTATACAAAAAAATTTGAAATATTTAGTGGAAAAATATTATTAAAAAATAATTTTGGACAAATATTTAGAAAAAAAGATTAGTTTGGAAATAATGGGAGGAAAAATAAAACTAAAATGAGAAATGATAAGAATTTTTTTTTTGTATAAATATTATGAATGTTGTTATTGAAAATATAAAAAAAAAAAAGTATTCTAATGAAAATTTGTAATATCTAGAATATGAAATAATTTTTACAATATTGTAAAATGATAGAAAATGGTTGGAATTTTTAACAGTGAAAATGTTATTAAAAAATAACATTTAAAAAAATTTTAGAAAAAAATTGTTTTGTAATATGGGGAAAATTTTAATATTTGAAATGTTATGATTTTTTTTTTTTTTAGAATGTTGTTATTGGAAATAAACATATTTATTTAAAAGCTTATAATTTATATATACTATGGATAGGGAAAGAATGGTTGATTACGTGAAGTTAATGATCTATACATTTGGAAATATTGTAGCTGGTAACTGAGGGCCGTAGTGTAACAGGGATTTGGTAAAGAAATTGAAAATAAAGAAAAACGTTAACTACAGCGAATTTTTATACAAAATATGTTGTAGCATCGGAGTTAATCCGACCGAAGTGGGGGTTGAGATAATTCACAAACATCCTATGTTCCATGAGGGTAATACATGTTATGCATTGATGGCAATCAGAGACAACAAAGACATTGGAAATTTTATTGAAACGGCTGAATCATATGGAGATCGTAGCATACAACAATTATTCATCAGAATTTCTAATAATTCAAGGGGTGCTCGATAAAGCAAACATTAGATACAAGCAATCAGCTACATTCGTTATATGACATTGCAAAAATGCAAGTGGAGTCGCCGACATTTTAACCCTCAATTCCAACCCCGATGGAAGTGAACAATGAGAATGAAATAGATAGAGCATTTACTCTAGTATTGCAATAACCAAACAGACGGGATCCATACATGGTTCATGTAAGAGTGGAGGCTACAACTGACATTGATGGTGGAATGGGTGTTGAGCAGGAGAATAGTGATAACGAGGACAGTTCTGATGAGGAAAATGAGGAGATTGAGAACGAAGGAGATGAAATGGAAGAAGAGTCTCCAATCGTACACACCTACTCGAGATGGCCAATATATCAAGCAAAGCAGGTTGAACCACCAACCATAACAATTAGAGATCCTGTTTCGTATTACAATTTTTGGGGTGATAGTGGTTACATTTATTTCGAGCAGGAGTAAACTAATATTTGCAGTGGTTCGAGCAGTAGTGATGATTTCTATAGGGGTATGAGATTCTGGACAAAAGCAAATGTCATTCAAGCAATGAAGTTTTATCATGTGAAGAACCACTGCAACTTCACTGTTATAGAGTCCAGTCCACTACTATGATCTGTTTATTGTTTGAGAAGGGACGATGGTTGTAAATGGAGGCTTCGGGCTTGAAAGAAGAAGTTAGAGGGCATGTTCATGGTGACGAGATTCGAGGGTCCACATACATGCAATAATCCACTAATTATTCAAGATCACCCATAGCTAGATTGCAATCTCCTTACCAATCGACTTATAAATCTTCTTAGGGAGAATCCTGATATGAAGGTAGCCAAGCTAACTTCTATTGTCAAATAGGAATTTAGCTATAGGATCAACAAAAGACGGGTTTAGGAGGGAAAGAAATAGGCTATTGAGCTCATGTATGGGAACTAGGAGAAGTCTTACGATGAACTACCAAAACTTCTCAATGCAATAGAAAATACAAATCCCGGAACACGAATAGATTAGGGGTGCAGCGGATTAAGTACCCCCGATGTGTTTACTTTGAAGTAGGTATTATGGGCCTTTAAGCCGTGCATTGTAGCATAGAGATTCCTTAAACATGTTGTTACCATTGATGTCACTATTTTATATAGGAAGTACACGCACAAGTTACTAGTTACTTGTGGCGTTGATGGCAACAAGCATATACGTCCCCTAACATTCGCTTTGGTTGATCAGGACATAGGGTTGCTTTTTTAGGAAACTGAAGGAATATGTTGTTGGTGACCGTGAAGTTCATGAAACCATTTACCTCATATTAGATAGACACGCAAGCATCGAATCAACAGTTCAAGAAGAAGCGAATGGATGGTGACCTCCATTTACGGTATAGTGGTTATGCCTCCGACATATTGCGAGCAACTGCAACTTGGCACATAAAAACACCCAGTGCAAAAAGTTAGTCACATATGTCGGGTTGCAAGCACAATCACACAAGTTGAATTATGTGATGGAGCAGGTATGGATGATTAAGCCGAATGCACTAAACTGGTTTGATAACTTGTCGTTGGATATGTGGACACTAGCTCATGACGGTTGCTATCGGTTTGGGTATATAACCTCCAATGTTGTTGAAAGCTATAATTCCATGTTGAAGGGGGCTCGGGGCTTACCTATGACTGCTTTAGTGAAGAAAACGTTTTACAACTGGGTTAGGTACTTTGTTTAGAAGCAAACGAAGGCATTGAAGAATATAGCGAAGGGTAGAATTTTCACCAAATATGTGGCAAAAAAAATCGACCAATGGAGTTCACAAGCTAGCAACCATAGGTTCATTGACTACAGCAGGTACGGTAGAGTTTTTGAAGCCATCACCTATAGTCATCGCATCACCTGCGGGTTAAAGGTAGGGGGCTGAACGCACGTTGTTGACTTTGCCCATAGCATATGTGTAAACACACCATTTTTGCCCTAGGAATGAATAATAATCAATAATAATCAATTTTCAATTTTTTTCCAATTTTTTCTAATTTTTCTCTAATTTAGCATAAATAATGAAAATATTCAAAAAAAAAAATAGGAAAACACATCAATTTTGAAAAATGATTTCAGAAGTAGCAATAATAAGGATTAAATAATTTTTACAAATTTTTGAAATTCCAAAAAATACAAAAAAATGGAAAAATTGTATCGCATATGTACAATTTGCGATGTAAATAAAATCAGGAAATTGGGCCAGGTCAGCTGGCTCGTGTGTGCGCATGGGGAACGTGTGGAGGCTAGAGGTCGCGAGTTCGAATCCTCCCCCGAGCACTCTGTGCAATTTTTTTGCCTTTCGCCTGGAGCTGCCACGTGGCAGCGTGTGATTGGCCGAAGGAAGTCACGTGTGCCGCACGTGGTCGTCTTCTTCCTCGAGCCCAACCGGAGAAAAATCCGGCAGAAGTCCGACGAGGCCAAAATTGCTGGATTTCTTCGAATCTTTTTCGATTTCAATCAATCTAAAACCGAATTATCCAGATAAATCACAAGATTACAACAAATCGGCATCAAATAGGCTGGATAAAATCAAATCTAAAAAACGGAAAAATTCGGATTTATCCAAATCGCCGGATTTGAGCTTATCCAAGAGGGCTTATGAGCAGCTATAAATAGGGATCGAAGGCAGGAAGCTGGAACACAGTAAAAAAAAAGCGAGAGAAAGTGAGAGAAAAGAGTAAATCGGAGGGCACCGGAGGAAATCGAAGCCGCGACCGCCGATCAGGAGCCAAGCCACCACCAGGAGACATTCTAGGAGCAAGCTACCGCCACCATTGGATTCAGCACCCTCGAGAAGCTAGGATTCGACACCTCACCCGTGACAAAAGACCGCCGTGAACGAGCATCCATCGCCGCCGTGTCTGACCGATCCGACCCGACCCGATTCGACCTAACTGACCCGACCCGTGCACCAACCCGGATCCAGGTAAGTCAGATTTTCCGGATTTTTCCAATTAATTTATTTATTTTATTTATTTATTTTTATTCCGATTTTATTTGTTAGTTATTTATTAATTTGTTGGTTATTTATTTATTTATTTACGTTTTATTTATATTTTCAATAAATAGGAAAATGTTAGAAATTAGATTTATTTAGGATTTAATAATATATAAAAATAATAATAAAACAATAAAAATGTAGAAAAACAATATAAATATTAGAAAAATAATAATAAAACTTTAGGTTTTAAAATAGGATAGATAATAATTTAGGATAAAAGTTTTAACAAAAATTATGAAAAATTAATAAAAATTATAATATAAAAAAAATAATATAAATAAATAAATAACAAAATTATAAAAAAAATCATGAAAACTCATAAAAATTATAAAAGTTGGAGAAGAATAAGGAAAAATCGAAAAATGATAAAAAAAATCATAAAAAATCATAAAAAGCATAAAAAATCATAAGAAAATTCATAAAAATTCAAAAATTATAAAAATGAGTTTTATCACTTAGAAAAATCATTTTCTCAAATATCCAAAATTGATGTTTTTCCTAAAGACCATTTTCAAAAAGATCAAATTACTAAGCTTAGGTTTAGATTTTTTAGAAAAAATCCCAAAAATGTTAAAAACATAAATCGAAAGAGATTTCAAAATTAAAATTCACAAACACACTTAAAGTTTTCAAAAAAGCGAACTACGGCTTGTTTGATCCTGAATAGCATGTATATAGACACTCATTCGGGTCAACCCATAAAATGAAATAAAAAATTATTTTCTTGAAATAATTCAAAAACATAATAAAAGTAACAGAAACAAAATACAATAAAACACATTTCTAAATAGGAACAATTTTAGAAGATTAGGTGGTAACCGTAAGGTTTTAATAGGTTAGCTTCCGGACTTAGAAACTCTGGTTTTCCCTTTTCCTCTTTTCAAAAACAAAAAGAGGAAATAACGACTACTAGTGGTCCAAATTAAGACTAATCCGCTCATTTAGTCTTAATTCAATATTTCCCAACAACAGTTGGGTGGCAACTCCAAAAATCAAACGAAATTCCTAACTCAAGTCGAGGATCTACATTAGATGGGCATAGGGTCTAGTCTAGATCGGATTAGGAATGGGAATGCAAAAAATTAGACTCGACAATATGCAATTGCTAGAAGTGGAAAATATATAAAATTCCATGCTCCCACACATATACAGTGGCCTCCTCACTTAGGCTTGATATGATGCATTGTATACCCGATTGACATAGATGGACACATTAGGACCAAACATATACGATGCACTTCATGCTTATAGGGGACAAGTTGGATTGGGAGCCAGTGCACTTCCCGTCAGTCCACCTAAGGGAAGACCTCATACGGAAGAAGGGAAAGTCGAGGTGGAAAAGATACCAAATAGAGATGGACATTAGGGAGCATCCAAATAAAATCACATGTGGACTTTGCGAAGAGGGGGACATAATAGAAGAACGTGCTCACATCGACGCAATAATGGTAACTGATGGATACCAATACATATTTCATTACATTTAACATTGCATTTGTAATGCTAACATTAGCTTTTCTCTTTTGCAGCTTAAGTGAATCCTCACCTACTTTATCCAGTTTGTTTAAAGACATAGCAGAAGGGGGATACTTGATATTCTATATATATACATGCAATTTTGCCATTTACTGAGAAGTTGTTTTGAATGTTAATTTGTTTAGATATTTGTTAAATATTATGAAATATTCAAAGTTGTAAAATCGTATATGTATACATTGTGTGTGAAAAGGGCAAGGCGTAACAGTGTTGGAGCACAGAATGCATACTAATTTATTACAAATTGTAAAAATACATCAATTTAATCATTGCAGTAGACCATATACTTATGCAAAGCATTAAAAAATCATCGCTTCCTATCCCTATCCCCTCCTATCTCCTACTCTTAATCAAATCCCTAGCTAGCCGAGCCAAGGTGTTGGTTAGCCTTACATGCGGAGCTAGAAGAGACTCAGACTCCTAGGTTGGATGCTAGTGGGGAGTACTATCGAACACTCACGGAAGAATGAGACTCCACTCTGTTAACTGACTGGATGATTCACCCTGGTACATAAGCTATTTTCTCAGGTGTTTCTTCTGTGGAGCTAGCGATGTTAGGATAGGACCACTGATAGAATGCTGATGCAGTGTCTCGTATTGGCTGAACATCGACCCTAAGCTAGCATGCACCGCATCGGAATCAATATGCATCTGCTTGTCCTACCTGAAATTTTCCTGTAGCTTACCCCAATTTTAGGGTCGTCGTCGTCCCCCAATTCGTCGCTGCACCGAAACCGGTTCTACCTCCTCCCGGGTATTCTGCTGTTGCTGTTGCGGGTACAGCGTTACCCTCTAATGGTGAAGTATGAACTGAAGACCCTAAGCAACTATTCTCATGGTTGTATCTAGAACCGACGATAAGCAAATTTTTCGTAAGGTGTCACCCTGCAAGTATTAACAAAACATAAATTAAGGTTAACATGATTATGTAATTATTTGGACATTATTGAGTGTTTATGTAAATCGTTCTTACTAGAAATCTAAGAATAGCCCCCGTGCGTCTAATGTATCGCCTACTAATTGATCCATACCATTACAGGTAACTATCATGCATACCACAAAGGCCATCCATATGAACACCTCGACCAACCCGCTGTTCCCACATGTTCAAATACATTGCATGGTGGACGGTCCAATCAACATCAATTCGGCCACATAGGCCGATTTCATGGAGCTCTAGCTACGTGTTCACCAGCTACGAGATATATTGAAACCTACCAAATTACCTCACCACTCAATCTGGGAAATGCTACTCAACAATGTGGAAACAAATAAGTGGTGCCCGAGTCATCCAAATGTGCATGCCAGCTTTGCATAAATACGATAGGAGATTAATTAAATTCTTGTCGTACGGCTCCCATTCAACTTGAAAATAGGAAATTATATTGACGTCAAATGATAAATATGATTAATTGCAAGGGAAAAAATTTGATTACTAAGGTACCTACAACATATTTTTCCTATCCAATGCATCCCAATATGTGCCGACTATGTGGATGGGGTGAAACTACGTATCCCCCGATGTGTTCCAATGTGCTACCAGTAAACATCCAGCTGGTACAGATAGTCTATGTCGACTAATGGGTGCAACATGAGGAAATCTATCCCAGGCCCACACCTGTAGCAAAATGGTAGCCCCTCTAATCTAGCGTGCTAACGGTGATGACGTTACACAAAGTTGGCGATACAACCACGCCAAACATGCAAACCCCCAACTATATGTCCTAGCAATGTCAAAATGTTCCAGCAAAGGTAACCACATTACGTGGACGAAGGTGCTGGATTTATCAACAAAGATAAATCCCCTTAAGAACTGCAATATCTATGCACGAGTAACTCGATGTATTTGCTCAACATCGACGTCTGGTGGGATCGACCAGAACATGTCATGGAACCATATCATACTAATGCGGCCACCCCTATCGCTAGACCCCGGTCTCACCCCCAGCAGTTCTTCACATATCACTCCCCAATCCGGGCAATTACTCTCTATAACTGCCTGTCCATCTACAGGGAATCCTACCTGGATCTCTATATCCTGTAGCGTAATTGTAAATTCCCCCATTGGCATGTAGAATGTATGCATCTCTAGACACCATCACTTCACCAATGCTGTAATCATGTGCCAATCAAGGGGTATGTATGGCAAGCAACTCACACCTTCAAATCCAGTTAACTACAAGTATGGCTCCATTCGAGCATCAAATGGGATGATACGCTCGTCGCGACGATGTGATAACTCACATCGTCAAACAACAAGGGTTGCTTAATCCTATGCCAACAACATGTCAAATGTTTTGCTATTTTTAATGCAACATAAACTAATTGATAAGTGAAATGTCAGTTACCTCTCCATCCCAAATGGCCTATGAGCGATGACTCACCTGTTGTGTCAAGACTGAAGGATCAAAAGGTCCAAGTGCCATCTATTATGCAAAACTATACAAATAATTTACATTTGTAACCAATAAAAAAAAATTCACTAATTAATTTTATACCAATTAATTAATGATAGATTAACAACTAATCCTCGTTGATAAATGGATAATTAATAATTAATTAATTTTCTAACTCATTCTACAAAACCATTCAAATATTTTCACTTTACAACAAATACAAATTTTTTTGCTAATTAAGTTTATAACAATTAATTAACGACATATTAACAACTAATAACCTTTAATTAATGAATAATTAACAACTACTTACTTTTATGACTAATTCTACAAAACCATACAAATATTTTTCATTTGCAATGAATACGAAATTTTTCACTAATTAATTTTATACCAATTAATTAACTATATATCAACGACTAATTCCCTTTAATTACCGGATAATTAACAACTACTTACTTTTATGACTAATTCTACAAAACCATACAAATATTTTTTATTTGTAATGAATATGAAATTTTTCACTAATTAATTTTATACCAATTAATTAACGATATATTCCCTCACTATCTATACGTTTTCCATCCTAATTTCTTCACTGGCTTCAATAAATATGGTTGCCAGTACACTTTTTCCCCACATCTTATAGGTAGGAAATCTAGTAGGTCTCTGCACTTTTAGCTTGTATTCAAAATATCCATCTCTGGGTATATTTAACTGTACCACCATGTTATGGCAGTCAATGGTGGCATGGTATTTTGATAGCCAGTTGACACCCAAAATAATGTCAAACTCTATCATCTCTAATACCATAAGGTCTACTAGCATCACCTTACCATGTATTTCTATTCTCACTCCTTTGCATATCCTACTTATTCTTCCTCTTACTCTGAAAGGAGTACTAATAGTCAGGCAGTCATTCATATTTTCAACATCAAAAGCACATGCACAGACAAAATTCTCAAACACACAAGACAGAGATGCATCGGTATAGAATAGCACATATGCATCGCAGGAGTGTACTAGAAGCATACTTGCAAAGTTGTCCACATCTGGGATATCCTAGTCCTGTTGCTGCTACTGCTGAATGGCAAACACTTTGGTAGGAACTCTTTATTTAGGACCCCCTGCCTGTGGTCTACCTCCCTGTCCTCTTACTGGAGGTCTAACTACCTATTGAACTAGTCTTGCTTGATTTCTGATTTATCCCTAAAGACAGTTGACTACCTTGTGTCCCCTCTGATTGCACATATGATAGAAGATTAGGGGAACTGACCTTTCAATACAATGTCTGCTGAAGTGCCCTATCTTCCCACAAGAGAAACATGCCCCATCTGACCATCTGCGCTCTGTTAACTCATAGGGTCTGTAACATCTAAGACATTTAGCATTTATGCCTATTGTGATGAGTGCCAAAGGAACTTGTTTGATTTGAAGGGGAGGAGCTATAATTTTGGGTGTTCTACTTTGCAGCAAGTGATGTCTTTTACCCCTATCTTACCCCATTCCACTAGAGGCAGGTCTTTTCCCTAAAGCTATTGCTGCTCTGTAGCTCCTCTATTCTTCTATGATCTTCTTATTCTGTTCAAGGCACTTTGCTTTGTCTACCATTTCAGCATATGTATTTAGTTGAAAGGCCCCTACTGTAAGTTGTGGGTCCAATTCTAATCCTTTCAAGAACCTTCTACCTCAAGACCTGTCATCATTGCGTACATTTTCGAGAAGGAACTAAATGAAGCGATTCGGCTCTACCTCATACTCTTCAACAATTCGATTCCCCTGTTCACAGTTGTAGTAATTATTCTCCATTCTATCTCTGGAGCTATTGGGGAAGTATCTCTGATAAAACAGCTCCTTAAACACCACCCAGTTCATGCACTCCCCTGTAAGTTTAGGGATCGAAGTCCACCATTTTGCTGCAATCCCTTTCAGCATGAATGCAACATAATTCACCTTCCTATCTTCTAGTATCTAGAAGGCAGCAAAGGTCTTCTCAATTTCCTGTACCCAATCCTCAGCTTCAATTAGGTCATCCACTCTAGAGTTAAATTCCTTAGCCACTCTCATGAACCTATCAAAGCTGATAGGTTCGTTAGCATTTCTATATTGTAGGATATTAAGGGCTTGGTGTTGTTATGCTAGTAGTCCCACCAGGTGGTTCACAGTATGTAGTAGCCGCATTGTCTCTTCAATCATTTGACCTCTTTCCCCTTATGGCTGTGGGTTCTGAGTTTCCTCCTCATTGGGGTTATCGCGCCTAGCACCCCTTCCAATTCCTAATGATAATTCTTTTTGGAAGCATTCTGTTTAAGAAGAGACAACTAGATCTACTTATGTTAGTATCAGTCATGGTCAGTTTCATAGTGTGTAAGTATATACACATATACCACTACACATGGGTCTATTCATACATAAAGCTTAGCAGTTAGAAGAATACAAGTAAAGCAATAATATAAAAAAATAATTACATAATTAAGTAAACGTCCCATATTTTACCCACTCTCTTCATGTCTCACTATCTTACAGATCCAATGCTTAATCCTTCTAAAAATTATATCTTAGACTCTATTGTTTAAAACTTACATCTATTGACCATTGCTTAGTGCTAAAGATCATTACCTAAGCTATCTAAGATCAATAACCTATGCTCTATAGATCAAAACTTAATTCATAAGGATCATGAACCTATTCTCTATAGATTCAAACTTAAGTCTCGAAAGATTATAAAACCTAGAGCTCCAATACCACCTAAGCTGTAATGCCCCAAAACCCAGGTCGCGCTACTGCTCGCCACGTGTCTTTATCTCACAAGAACACGTTAAGGCTCTGAAACAATTCTAATACCTTTTACCATGTAAATCCTATATAAAAACATTTCATATATCTCCAAAATTTCAAATAATAACTTGAACCATATCAAACATTTAACTCAGCGGAAGTTTTTAAACACCAAAATAACATTTCAAAAAAAAAAAACAATGTCTATCACAGTCCAATAACATAATTCTCCTAAAACCTAATCACCATAATAGTGATTCCCCGAAGGGTGAGCTAATGCCCAGTACATATAACATAAACATATACGCATGACCAAACATAAATAAGTATCACACACATTATGCAAAACTTAAATACAGACAACCATTTCATAATATAATTTATGTCCACAAGCAAACAACAGGATACTCATGACCCCCTTACCACACTTAATACATTGGAGCATGACTTGGTGATGGGAACTACCACTATGGACCCCACACCCATGTCTACTTAAACCTTAAACTTGGTGATGGGAACTACCACTACAAGCCTCGCACCCATGTCCACTTAAACCTTAAACTTGGTAATGGGAATTGCTACTACGGGCCCTATACCCATGTATACTTAACCACTTGATCAACATTCAGCCCAGATCATTTCTAAGCACAACTCTACTAGGGACAACGTCACACAAGGATCATTAGGGTACTCCCTAAGAATTTGCCACTACGGGCCCCTAGGTCGAGCCAAGCACATACAACATATCACTTAAACACTTAAGCTAAATCATTCAACTTAATCAATTTCAACACATATACTAACTTAAACAAACACAAAACAGCATACAAGTTACATGTACCTTGAATCCTAGCCTTAAGCACTTCTCAGTCTTGGACTTAATCTAATTGGAAATCTATACAAATTAACATGCTCTTCTTATTCAATATAAGATCAATATCATTCTTAATTTTCTTGATCATATTCACTTAATTTCTCTAAAGCATTACTAGCTATCTAGGTTACGTGGAAATTAGTTAAATTTGAAGTTAAATAAATATGTAATTACTTTATACTTTATTCAAAATGGTCATGTTGGGGACCGTATTGCTCAACACAGGCGAAAGTACGATCATGTTAAGGGTCATGTATCTTTTGGTGTAAAACTTAGTTTCAACACGATTAAAACATAACCATGTTAGGAGGTCGTGTTATCCTTAACTCAACACAATCGAAATACGACCATGTTAAGAGGTCGTGTATCTCTCGGTGCATCTTTCAGACTCAACACGATCTAAACACGACCGTGTTAGGTGGTCGTATTACCCTTAACTTAACACGGTCGAAATACGACCGTGTTAGGAAGATGTGTATCTCTTGGTGCACCTTTCCATTTCAACACGATCGAAAAACGATGTGTTAGGAGGCTGTGTTACCCTCGGCAGTCTCCACAAACCCTATTTCTTTTACTCCAAATTCTCCTAAACTTGATTCCCTTTATTCTTAAGCTTAACTAAGTTTCTAAAATTTGTAATTGTATTTAAATTACATAGATTTGCATACTTACTTCAATTTTCACAAGTCGCAAATCTCAGATCGTCAATTCTTCGTTCTCATATGTTCCTTCATGCACCTCATTTTCTGTAAGAACAAATAATACTCAAAACTGAAAAGTCCATAAATCCTAATTTGACTTTAGCATGGAATTCCTTACCCCTTTGTCTTCGGAGTTTGATCGCCCCATTTTCTCTTGTTTATAGGGTTCCTATCAAGAGCGTCTCTCCTTTTCTTTTAAGGTTTTATTACGCAAAATGATCAAAAAGGTCTCTAGGTTAACTCTATGGCTTTTATATTCTCCACGTAAAATGACCAAATTGCCCCTCAAAATTTTATAAAATTTCATCTTCGTCCTTAACTCTTTATGATAATATCTATATTACACAAGTAAATAAATAATTAAAATTTTCATGTATTACATCTATGTTGGCAAGCTACTTGCAATGTGCTTATGCAAAGATTCTGCGTTTCTTGGCTATGATGTTTCATGAGTGAGTAACTCCATATGAGTTTACTTTTGCTAGTATTCTCTCCAAGTTAGCTGCTCTTACGGAGATTGTGATGGGAATATAAGTCCATAGGCAAATAGTTAAGTGAGGGCATGATGTTGAGGTTTGTGTTGGGAATGCTTTGGTGGATATGTACTTGAAGAATCAGAAGTTAGTGGAAGGTTTTAAAGTTTTTGATTAAATGCTTGCTAAGGATGTAATGTCTCAGACCCATATTGTTGGGGGTGTTTGCAATGTGGAGAGCCCAGGAAAGCAGTTGAGATTGTAGAATAAATGAAAGGTATGGGCATGATACCAAATAGGTTTACTCTCAAGACTACAACAAATGCTTGTGCTAATTTGGCTTCATTGGTGGAAGGGATGAAAGTTCATGGATACAGGATTAAACTTGGAAATGATGTTGATGTTTGTGTAATACACTATTTTAAATAAACATATATATATGTGATAAAGATGGTATTCTAAAATAAGTAAACAATATAATAAATATATATATTTGATAAATGGCAATGTCGTAAAGAGGACAATGGAACGGGGGCAATTTTGTTTTTTTCTGGTTGAACTATAAATGCGAAACTAACCTAGGGTTTCATCCTTTTTCAAACTTTTACCATTCACAACAGCCTAGAGAGATAAAGCAACATAAAGAGAGAGAGAGCTCCTTCAAGAAAACCTAAAGTGATCTAAGGAGACATCGCAATGCAACAAAAGGTAATTATTTGGAATTATTACAAGACCTATTCTATCAATAGAGACTCAATCATGGAATCATTTTAGTTGTTTATAGGGATTAAATTGAAGAACGAGTGAAACAAGTGGGGAATCAACCAAATTCAAGCTCCAAGTGTGAGTCTAAGCCAAATGAGTATACTAGAACCTAACTTTAGGTTAGATATGGTTAATGTAACGATAAGTTAGATTAAGAAACATAGCAATTAAGATTTAAGAGGAATTAGTATAGAAAATTAAGTTTCATAAGATCTTACTGAGAGATACACAACCTTCCAACACGTTCGTATTGCTCCTATGTTGATCACAAAAGACCTACTGAAAGATACATGACCTCCCAATACGGTCATGTTGCTCCCGTATTGAAACCGAGAGATACATAGCCTATCTACATGATCGTGTTACGACCGTGTTGAACCCAAAACCCACCAAAAGATACACGACCTTTTGACATGGTCGTATAGTAGTTGTGTTAATCTACAAGGCCTCCAACATGGTCGTGTTAAGAGAAAAATAATTTTATTTTATATCTATTTAACCCATAATTAAACTAATTCCCATGCAATTGAAATAATTAGTAAGACCTTAGATAACCTAATAAATTAAGAAAAATTAAGAGAGTTATATTATTCTTAGATTTAGTACTAAGGAGGATATATTGATCATACGTATATCGACTTAGCTTAAATTCAAGACAAGACGTGCTTAAAGCTAGGATTTCAGGTACGTATTTGCCTTATTTGTTGTATATGATTGCTGAGTAGCTATTTAATGAATTGTAAGTGAAATAATGAAGTGTTAATGTGTTATATGAATTGCTTGATGTATGTTACGTGTGCTCGACTTAAGCAAGGGGCCCACAGTGGCAGATCCTTAGGGGGCACCTCGATGATCGGTACGTCACGTTATCTTTAGTAGAGCCATGTATCAAAATAATATAAGGTAGATTAGGGTTAGATAGAGCCCGCAGTGTTAAGTCCCATTAGGGTTAAATGGGGCTTGCAGCGGCAGTTCCTACTAGGACAAAATTTTGTGTACCAGGGTCATGAGTACCCTATGTGGTATAATTCATTTTGAGATTGGTGTGTAAGCTGAAGTGTAAATGTGTTGTGGATAAATATTGCATATAGGCATGTGCTATTATTGTGGTGTGTCTGGTGCATGTGGGTGTGGTATTCATGTACTAAGCTTAAGCTTACCCCCCTTCTTATATCTTTTTTTTTTTTACTACAGGCGAGAATAACGAGCAAGTGGAGTATGATGAAAATGGAGACTTGGTGGGACATTACATAGATGAGACGAGAAGAGAACATTATTATTATGTAGAGAATGAGTGACGAAAAGTTCTAAATAATTGTAATTTGAAGTTTTATTAGTTAAATCAAAGTTATGGAGATAATTATTATCTTGAGATTTTATTGTTATTAAGTAATGAGATTTGGAATGACTCATTTGAGAGTCATTTATTTAATTGAAGTTATAGTAGTATGATGGCTAATAAAAATGATCAAGTTTGAAGTATTGTGGAGTTTTGGAGCTTTAGCGTGTCACTTTGCAGTGCTGACACCTAGCAGGTAGTGGTGCTCCAAGTTCTTAGGTGTTACAGCTTAAGTGGTATTAAAGCCTAGGTTTTGATGATCTTTAAAATTAGGATATGCTCAGATAAAGATTAGGTCGATGACTCCTATAATTAAGTAATGATCCAAAAGGTGTAGGATTCAACTAGTAGAAAGTAAGTTGGAAACATTAGAAGACTAAGTACCTAATCTATAGAACCATAAGAAATGAAGAGAGCAGGTAAATTAAAGGGTAATTGTTATGTTATATTGCTCCAAATATTTTATGTAATTTTATTTTACTGTATATTCCTATTTAACTATGTATAGGTATATATATATGTTTGAACTTGAGTATAGATAGATGTATACTGTCACTAACCCCCTTATAAATTCTAACTTCGGGATCATTCTGCTATCTCAATTTACATAGAATGCCTCCAAGAAGAAGTATCATGTGGGGTCAATCTAGTGTTGGGTAAGGTTGAGATGCCTAGAGGATAGGAACCCTCAAAGAGCACCTCAATAGGAAACCCCAGAGTAAATTAATGTCACAGTTGCTCAGTTACTAAATACTGTAAATGCTCTAGTGGGAATGTTGGCACAATAATAACAATAGTAGGTTGTGAGACCTATCAGGCTTGTAGAGGAACCTTGTGAGCTAGATAAATTTGTAAGATTAGCTAAGGAGTTCCACCCAAAGGTTGATGATTCGATAGAGGCTAAATATTGGATCACTGAGACTGAAATGACCTTTGAAGCTTTCATGGTCCCTGAAGACAGGAAAGTGAGATATGCTGCTTACATGCTGAAGGGAGCAGCTGCAAATTGGTAGACTAATATATCTAGATTGGTAGGAGCTCTTAACCAATGGAAGAGGTTTAAGGAACTCTTCTATGAAAAGTATTTCCCTAGCAGCATCAGAGACAAAATGGAGGTAGATTACTATAACTACCAATAAGGCAGTAGATCTGTGGAGGCATATGAAGCGGAGCTAAATCACTTGAGTAAGTTCTTGCTAGAGGTGATGAGAGGAGACGACAGCTCCCGAGCTAAAAGATTTTTTAGGAGATTAGAGCCTACACTACAGCATGAAGTGGGGACTTTTCAGTTGACTACTTATGCAAAAGTAGTTGACAAAGCAAAATACTTGGAGTAGAGCAAAATGAGAACAGAGGAACAACTATCCCGCAAATCAAGGTCAATCTTAGGGAAAAGGCCCATTTCTAGCATACCTTATGTAAACAAAGGAAAGAGGCCAGTGATATACCAAGCCAGACCTATGACTTATGTGCCTAGACCTATTTAAACTAGGCCTACACCTCTAGCACTGCCTCTATCACCACAAGCAGGACCGGTTGTGTGGTGTGTTTAAGACCCCATGATCTGCAGCAGTGTAAATGGCCCAAAGGAGCATGCTTCTCCTATGGCAAAATAGGACACACCAATAGGAGTTGCATAGAAAAGACTCTCCCTTAGACCTTATGCTATACTTGTAAGCAGAGAGGGTACAGATCATTTAAGTGTGATGCTCATCACACTTAGGCGGCTACACCCCCACAAGCCCAAGAGCCTATAAGACCTACACCCAAAGGACCACTAGGCAGAAATCAGAACATTGGACCAAGACAAAGGGCACCTGGTAGGGTGTTTACATTACAACAACAGCAACAACAAGATATCCATGATTAGGATACCATAGCAGGTACACTGCTCATAAACTTAAATACTAACTATGTATTATTTGACACGAGTGCAACACATTCATGCATATCACCTGTGTTTATAAATGTATGTAAATTAAAACCTGTTGTCCTCGAGAATGCTTTGATTGTAAATACTCCTTTTGGAGTAGGAGGGAAATTAGATCAAATCTGTAAAGATGTAGAGCTTGTAATACATGGTAAGAAAATGCCAACTAAATTATTTATATTAAAGATGATAGTGTTTAATCTAATTTTAGGAGTGAACAAGTTGTCCAAGTATAATGGCACTATAGATTGTCACCATCTAGTGGTTAGGTTTGATTTTCCTGATGAGGAGCAAATTGTATTCAAGTTAGATCCACAGAGGCCTGCAACTCTTCTAACATATGAGTTATGGAATAAAGAAAAATTGTTAGCCTTATCAGTAGAGACAGGACAGGTTAAGGAATTGGGAAATCTATATGTAGTGAATGAGTATGCAGACGTTTTCCCCGAGAATTTGCCAAGTTTACCACCAGCCAAAGAGATAAAGTTTTGTATTGATCTTGTAATAGGAATGGCACCTATATCTAAAGCACCATACAGAATGGCACCTACTGAACTATCCAAACTGAAGACTCAACTTCAAGAGCTTCAAGATAGTGGGTTTATTAGACCAAGTGTCTCACCATGGGGTGCTCCAATGCTATTTGTTAAGAAGAAGGATGGGAATATGAGGCTATGTATAGATTATAAGGAGCTAAACTAAGTCACAATCAAGAACAAATACCCTTTCCCTAAGATTGATGACCTATTTAATCAATTACAGAGAGCTCAAGTCTTCTCTAAAGTGACTTAAGATCAAGGTACCATCAGTTAAGAATTAAGGAGAAAGACATACAGAAGTCTACTTTTAGGACTCGGTATGGGCATTACGAGTTTCAGGTGATGCCTTTTGGTTTGACAAATGCTCTAGTTTCCTTCATAAACCTCATGAACAGAGTGCTTAGAGACTGGCTAGACCAGTTTGTAGTAGTTTTCATAGATGATATCCTCATCTATTCCAATAGTAGAGAAGAACATGAAGCACATCTCAGAATCGTACTGGAAAGACTCAGGGAAGAAAAGCTTTATGCAAAATTCAGTAAGTGCGAATTTTGGTTGGAATAGGTATCCTTCTTAGGACATATGGTGAATAAGAATGGAATATCAATAAACCCTAAGAAGTAAAGGCAGTAAGTGACTGGCTAAGATCGAGAACTATAATAGAAGTAAGGAGTTTTCTAAGATTAGTTGGGTACTACAGACACTTCATAGAAGGGTTCTCCTAATTAGCAACTCCCTTGTGATGGGAATCAGCTTACACCAAATCTTTCCTATGACCCATTGGAAGGAATTGGATGACCAATGACAAGGGCAAGAGCAAAACGCATGGAGCAAGCTTTGAATGGACTTATTTAAGAACACCTGGAACAAGCATTACAAATAATTACACCAAAAGAGGAAGAGATCATTTGCCATTTATCAAGCATCTCCACTATTGATATTGAAGATCACTTGGAAGTAGAAGAAGACCGCCGGTGTGGAACTTAGGCTACCGGCTTTGTCTTTGTAAGCCGTCGGCTTACTTGAGCCAGCCTATATATAGGTCGCCGACTTTGACGTTGTAAGTCATCGGCTTACTTAGCCGGCATAGAACATAAGCCACCAACTTTGGACCGGCTTTTAATTGCCCATCTTGTGATTTCTTGTCATTTTGCTCCTTTAATTTCCAAGACTATATATAGTCTTTTAGGGTTTCGAATTTAGGGACTTTTGGATGTGTTTTTTTTTTTTCTCCTAAGTAATAGGAATCAAAATCCTATAGGACCTATCACCAAGGCAAGAGCCAAAGGGTTACAAAATTTGGCGATGAGGGTCCTCTTTAAACAATCCTACCCAAAGAACATTTGTTTAGTAACTTCTTTTTTATTACATATTTGTTGTGCATTCCAGCAGGTACACTTGTCGGTTTTTACAGGACAGTAGATAAACTCGCTAAAGCTCAGTTTGTGGATTATTCATGGACCTACATAAACCAAAGAAGAATCGGTCCAACAATATGTTCAATTGAAGTGAAGAAGCGGCCACTTAAAGACCATTTATATTTGTAATTGTTGCTTATGGGACCCGGCCATTTTATTTGGTACTTGTAATTTGTGTTTTGGGAACCGACCACTTAAGTGGCATCTTTATAATTTTTGGTGTTTTTACCCTAATGGGAGCAAGTATAAATACTTTCTTACTAGGGTTTTTTAGAAACTTTTGACATTTTGAGAAAATTATACACTTTGTTCTGTGAGGGTTCATCCTTTGCATACAAAGATCTATTATCAATTTCTTTGTGAAATTGTGGCGAGAATCAACTTGAGTGGATTGTGAGTCATATCAATCTTACTCTTGTTGTTTTGCAAATTGTGTTTAATGAGTAATATCTAAGTACAATTTGTTGACTGGTTGTTCTTATCACGTGAATTAGGGTTCTTATTTTCATATTTGTTCATTTCAATTTGAGATTGAATTCTAGTTCATTTATGTGTTGTTCCATTGAAGATCACACACTTACTTGTTCTTACATCCATTTAATGTTCAAACTCGTGAATTGGACTTCCAATTTGAAGTAATTTGACACGCTATTTTGATTGAGGGATTTGGTTGTTCACGCCTTGTGATTGATGTGTTTATCATCCAATTGGTTAAGCACATCACTAAGGAAAACCTCTCTATTGTTCTTCATCAAGAACACATTCTGATCCAATCAAGGTAACTTGTTCCTATCATAATTCTTTATAACTTTGGTTTTAATTCATTCTTTGAGTTAAGGTCAAGTTCTTGCTTGGTTCCAAGGATGATTCTAGGGCTACTTTTCCATCCGATCGGGTTCTAAGACAATCACAACCTAGGGTTCGCATCATTTGGTATCAAAGCTTTGGCTCTTGGAAATCAGGTGTTATTTATCCTTTAGCATTATAGCAATTATTGTGTTTGTCTTAATTTAGTCTTTTGAATTCGGTTTTTCAATATTGTTCTTGTGAAGAAAAAAAAAAAAGAAAATTAGTGTTCCGTTGAATTCGTTCTACAAGTTTTAGGAATTATTTGATTGATTTGGTAGATTGCCGGTGTTTGTTCTTTGATAATGTGTTCAAGAGTTAAGAAAAAAAAAAGAAAGAAGAAGAAAGAAAGAAAATTCATATAAAAAAAAAGGTTGTTACGAAATTTTCCTCTTGGATAGATTAGATTAAATCAATTCCTTAGTTCATAGCAATTACGTGTCATTATTTGCTACCCAGTAAGGTCATTGATAGGGTTCTTGTTAAAGAACTTGTGGGGAGACGTTTATTGAATACAAAAATATACACATATTCTTGAGTGATACACGAGTGAATTGAATCCATATCTCTGAGTGTAAACATGTGAGAGAGAGTTGAGAGGAAAACAAAATTATTCTTTCTTTTTGTTATTAACAAATTTTATTGTAGGCTGTAGAAACATGAGTAGTGGAGGAGAACATGTGGATTCTGATATGAGGTCGTTTATGAAGTCAATCCAAGATCAATTTAAACTTCTGAATAAAATGTTAGATGATCTTGATTCTCCTTTTAAGCATAGATCTTTTAGAAGAACTATGGATGAAGAGGGGGAAGATGAGTATTCTGATATTGATATGAATAGTTCTAGGAGAGGTAAAAGGGTTGTTTAGAGGTAACATAATAATTTAGGGAGCATTAAGATGGCAATTCCTACTTTTCGAGGGAAGAATGATCCTAAGTTGTATTTGGAGTGGGAGAGAAAAGTAAAATATGTATTTGATTGTCACAATTATGCTGGGGAAAAGAAGGTTAAATTAGCCACAGTTCAGTTCACTGATTATGCCAGTATTTAGTGGGATCAACTTGTGGTTAGTAGGCAAAGGACAAGAGAGAGACCAATTAGGTCATGGGAGAAGATGAAGGTAGTAATGAGAAAAAGGTTTATACCTAGTCATTACTATAGGGATTTGTATAAAAAGTTGTAGGGGTTGACTTAAGGTCCTATGAGTGTTGAGGACTGTTATAAAGAGATGGAGGTCGCTATATTTCAAGCTAACATAGAAGAAGATCGTGAAGCTACAATAGCTAGATTTGTTAATGGCCTGAACAGAGAGATAGCTGACATTATGGAGCTACATCATTATGTGGAGATGGAGGAACTATTACATAAAGCTATTAAGGTGGAGAGGCAGTTAAAATCCAAGGGTACCTCTAGGTATAGCTCTACTTCTGGCTCTTCAGAGAAGACAAATTGGAGGAATCATAAGAATGCCTCTAGACAAAAGAAAGATGCAAAGTCTAAGGAACCAACTACCTATCCTAAAGGTAAAACTGAACTTAAACCCTCTGCTAGATCACATGATATAAAATGTTTCAGGTGTTAGGGGTTGGGGCACATTGCCTCTCAGTGTCCAAATAAGAGGGTTATGGTGGTTCTAGATAATGGTGCTATAGAGAGCATCATCGTAGATGAGGGAGAGATGCCACCATTGGAGGAATGCAGCGATGTTGATATAGAGGGTCTTGTGAAAGGAGAGATGTTGGTTATAGGCGTGCTCTAAACATACAACCTAAGGAAAATGATGATGAGGAATAGCGTGAGCATATCTTCCTTACTATGTGCCATGTGGGTGGTAAGGTATGTAGTATGATCATTAATAGTGGTAGTTACACAAATGTTGCAAGTTCTTTGATGGTTGAGAAATTGCATCTACCTACAATGAAGCATCCTAGTCCATATAAGCTGCAATGGTTGAATGAGTGTAGGGAAGTTAAAGTAACAAAACAGGTTATAGTTGCATTTTCCATTGGTAACTACAAGGATGAGGTACTTTGTGATGTTGCACCTATGCATGCCAAAAATTTCCTTTTAGGGCGTCCATGGCAGTTTAATAGGAAGGTCTGTCATGATGGGTAAAAAAATGTGTACAATCTTGTAATGAATAACAGACTTATTGTGCTAACACCTCTCAAACCTTTAGAGGCATATGAGGATCAAGTTAGAATAGTGAAAGAGTGCAAAATGAGAGAAAACAAAGTGAGTACACCAGAAAAAGGAATAAATGATAAAAAGAGTGAGAATGTAAGAAAGAGTGGAGAAAGCAATGAAGAGAGCAATAAAAGAATGAGTGCTTTTGCTACAAAAGGAGAGATTAAGAGAGCTATGTTGGCAAAGTAACAATTACTTGTACTTCTGTATAAGGATGTTTATTTTACAACTAACGATCTTAACTCATCTTTGCCTAGTGTGGTTGTGTCTTTGCTGCAGGAATTTGAAGAGTTATTTCCCAAGGACATTCCAAATGGATTACCTCCTCTAAGAGGTATTGAGCACCAAATCAATTTTATTCTAGTGTCATTTATTCCTAACAGACCCGCGTATAGAGCCAATCTGAAAGAGACAAATAAGATACAAAGGTAGGTGGAAGAACTTGTACAAAAGGGATTCATGCGAGAGAGTCTCAATCTATGTTCAATTCCTGTGTTGTTGGTTCCCAAAAAAGATGGAACATGGCGCATGTGCGTAGATTGCCGAGCCATCAACAAGATCACCATAAAGTATAGATATCCTATTCTCAGGTTAGATGACATGCTTGATGAGTTGTATGGTTCATGTTTATTCTCAAAGATTGATTTAAAAAGCGGTTATCATCAAATTCGCATAAAGGAGAGTGATGAATGGAAAACTACTTTTAAGAAAAAATATAGGTTATATGAGTGGTTAGTCATGCCATTTAACTTAACTAATGCACCAATGGGAAATTTTTCGGCACCATAGATGCTCTTAGAACTCAATTTGGATGATGATCCAAATCACTCATATTTCACTCTATTTCTTTTATCTAATAAATATTTGAGTAATAATCTTACAGGTACAATAATATTTCTCCATGGGATGCCAAATGACTTACATTAGTTGATGGCCATCGGACATCATCAGATTTGCATCCAAAGGCCCGCTGTGATTGATTTCACTTCAACACATTAGCTCTTGAAGATTTATATTATTTTTATCCTTTGTAATTGTTATTAGACCATTCTATGTTGTAATTTTCTTTTGGGATACTTTCATTTGTTTGTAATTTTCATTTAGGACCGGTTACCTTAAAAGTAGCATAGTTGTAATTTTGTGGACTTTTTAACCCTAAAGGGAGCAAGTATAAATACTTGCTTAAGTAGGGTTTTGAGGAGGCCAATTTTCATAACAAACACTTCACTTTCACGTGAGAGAACTTAGGGTTTCCTAGTTCAATTTTCTCTTATCAATTTCAATCCCAAGAGTTAAGATTATGGCGAGTACAAACTTAAAATTGTGAAGTCATATCAATTTCAAATTGTTGTTTTTTCTTTTCTTCTCTAGTGTGTAATATCTAGGGTTGAATTGGAACATTTCTTGGTCAGATTTGATTAAGTTTTGATTCGAATTAGTGAGCTTGTTTGAAGTAGTTATCACACTTGTTATTCATCAACAATTGCTTATCATTGTTAACGTGAATTGCATTTTTTATAAAAGGATATCACGATATTGCCTTTGTTGGTTATTTTTGAATTCACGTGATATTTCAAGTTTGATTAGTGTACATTGAGGGATTTGATTAGTGTATATTGAGGGAACATGGCGCATGTGTGTAGACTGCCAAGCCATCAACAAGATCACTATAAAGTACAGATATCCTATTCTCAAGTTGGATGACATGCTTGATGAGTTGTATGGTTCATGTTTATTCTCAAAGATTGATTTAAAAAGCAGTTATCATCAAATTCGCATAAAGGAAGGTGATGAATGGAAAACTACTTTTAAGACAAAATATGGGTTATATGAGTCATTAGTCATGCCATTTGACTTAACTAATGCACCGATGGGAAATTTTTTGGCACCATAGATGCTCTTAGAACTCGATTTTGATGATGATCCAAATCACTCATATTCCACTCTATTTCTTTTATCTAATAAATATTTGAGTAATAATCTTACAGGTACAATAATATTTCTCCATGGGATGCCAAATGACTTACATTAGTTGATGGCCGCGGGACATCATCAGATTTGCATCCAAAGGCCCGCTGCGATTGATTTCACTTCGACGCATTGGCTCTTGAAGATTTATATTATTTTTATACTTTGTAATTGTTATTGGACTATTCTATGTTGTAATTTTCTTTTGGGACACTTTCATTTGTTTGTAATTTTCATTTAGGACCGGTCACCTTAAAAGTAGCATAGTTGTAATTTTGTGGACTTTTTAACCCTAAAGGAAGCAAGTATAAATACTTGCTTAAGTAGGGTTTTGAGGAGGCCAATTTTTAGAACAAACACTTCACTTTCACGTGAGAGAACTTAGGGTTTCCTAGTTCAATTTCAATCCTAAGAGTTGAGATTGTGGCGAGTGCAAAACTTGAAATTGTGAGTCATATCAATTTCAAATTGTTGTGTTTTCTTTTCTTCTCTAGTGTATAATATCTAAGGTTGAATTGGAACATTTCTTGGCCAGATTTGATTAAGTTTTGATTCGAATTAGTGAGCTTGTTTGAAGTAGTTATCACACTTGTTATTCATCAACAATTGCTTATCATTGTTAACGTGAAATGCATTTTTTATAAAAGGGGATCACGGTATTGCCTTTGTTGGTTATTCTTGAATTCACGTGATATTTCAAGTTTGATTAGTGTATATTGAGGGATTTGATTCATTGTGGTGGATTAGCTCATTATTTATTGACTTTGGATCTCTTTGCACCCATTAGGAATCATGCAAATTCCTAGCTTATTGAATCGGAATTGTTTGATTGCATTTAGGGTTGGTTTTTGTTCCATTTGATTGTGCTTAATCCCCTTTTAGGGACACCATCGTTTTGGTATCAGAGCATCATCATACTTGAAATTAATATTGATCACACCATTGTTTAAGAATTAGTTCATAAATAGTGAAGATTTGCGCCATTTGATTACTAGTTTGATTGATATTATTTAATTGTCTTTCAAATTGGTTTTGTATATGCTTAATCTTGGTTTTAGGCACATCATAATTTGGTATCAGAGCTTGTGCTTGTGAGAAGGAGTTGTTTGATTTTGAATTTCATAAATCTAGGGTTCTTGATCGTACAACTTCATTCTGAAATTGAAAGTAAAAATTGAATTGTTGGTGTTGTTACTTGAAGTGGCGTGATTATCTTGCTTGGGGAGTTGAACTTGCTTATTGTTGGAGTGAGTTTTGAGTACTTGTTGAAGCTTCTATGTTGTTGATTTCACCGTAAAGGGAAGAGGAGAATTAGTGCATTTTTTAACGTAAATTCGAAAGTGTGAAGTATCTTCAATTGTGTAGAAAGAAGAAGTGTGAAATTTGCTTGTTTGTTTTTGGAAATAGAGGGTGTAATTGAGCATTTCCAGATTTGAGTTATGTGGAAGATTTGGAAATTATTTGATTTTCAAAACAAACATAATGTATTGTTATTTGAATTTGAAAATTACTTCTTACCAATTGTGGAAGGGTTACAATTGTGAAGTGGAATTATGTAGCGTGTGCATTTTCGGAAATTAAAGGAATCACAATTGTCATTTTCAGATTTGAAATCAGAATTGAAGTGTACATTAAAAAGTCAATTTGAAATTTCAAAACACACATTAAGTCATAGTTAATTGTGTATCATTTGAATTTGAAATAGCTTCTTACCATTTGTGGAATCTTGCACTTATTGAGCTCATTTTGAATTTGAAATTTAAGCTGCCTTTGTTGTTGAAGTTGCGATTTACAACTTGAATAGAAGTGGAGAAGTTGAAGTGTAGAAGAGTACGTATGTGTGTGCTGCAACATGTGTAAAAGTAGTGTGTATGAAGTGTTGTGTTTTGTGAAATTTAGTGAAAAGTATGTGCATTTGGCATAGGTTTTAGTGTGTGTAAAATAGAGAATTGTCGGTGGTGGCGTGAATTGGTGGAACCGTGAGTAAGAGCAGTAGAGTAGCGGGGGATTTTGATTATTTTGTATTTGTTGAAGTGTTGTACATTGTGGGTGATTGTAGTGTGAAATCAAAATAAGAAAGGAATGTTTAAGTAGTAGAATTTGAATTTAAACAAGTCATTAAAGTGTGAAAGTAATTGACTAGTTACTTAAGCACTTGTAGTTGAATTTAATTCTAACTACTTGAAAATAGTTGTGTGTGTACTTCATTTATTGAACTTTACTTAGAGTACTAAATTATTTCCTTGTGCCAACAATTCTTTTTGAAATGTGAGCTATTGCACTATTATGGTTGTTAAACGTGTGGGTTGGTGTTGTTAAAGGAGTATACTGTAATTTGTGGGATTACTTCTTAAATCACAATATGTCTAACGAAAGTGTGAATGGGGGAATTGGCAATGAGGCCAATAGCCAAGTTGGTGGAGGTCAGGGTCATAATATTGCAGGTAGGAGGACTTTGGAAGAACAGCTCCAGGATCTTACTACTATAGTTGCTACTTTGGCAACTAAGATTAATAGGATGACATTACCACAACCACCAGTGGTAAACCTTCAGGCACCACCTTGAGTAGCTCTACAGAACACTCGGAGAGACAGAGTAGTGGGAGATGGAAATCTGAATAGAATGATAGATGGGGATCATCATCCTTATAGGGAAGAAAGGGATGACAACTTTAGGACTAATCCATATCAGAATAGGGATTTCAGGCCACCTCGTGGACTGGAGTATGTGAAGCTGTAGATGTCTTCGTATGATGTCAAGGGATCGACTGATGATTATTTAGACTGGGAGGACAAAGTTGAGGGTCTCCTTGAATGTTATGATATCGATGATAATGCCAGAGCCCAATTGGCTACTATCAAGTTTATAGGATACGCTGTACTATGGTGGAAGAATTTGATTATCAACAGGCATAATGATGGGGAGGCTGAGATTCAAACATGGAGGGATATGAAAAGAGTGTTGAGAAAAAGATTTATTCCTAAGCACTACAAACAGGAACTGTTTATACAACTGCAGACTTTGAGGCAAGGAGACAAGACAGTAGATGATTATGTGCAGGAATTTGAAACCCTCATGATTAGATGTGGGTCAATCGAACCTCCAGAACAAACCCTAGCACGCTTCGTCTCATGGCTGAAATATGAGATAGCATGTGTTGTTGAGCTATAGCGCTATAGTACACTTGATGAGGCTATTCAGTTGGCCTTGAAAGTGGAGAGGCAAAGGAGGTCTAACTTGTTTAAGGCTCCGAGCAGTAGGCCCAATATTACTACCAGACCCATGGCAGTTGACGATCGATCAGGAGGGGCAAAGGTGGTAGGTAAGTCTATGAGAGCAAAAGACAAAACTACCCCTAGCACTACCAGAGAAAATATACCCTCTAGGAAGGGTAAAGAGGTAATAGCATCAGATGTGAGGCAGACTGTTCCCAAATCTACTAGTGGAAAGGCATGCCAAATCAAATGCTTTAAACGCATGAGATTTGGGCCTATGGCAGCATAGTGTCCAAATAAGAGGGTGACAACTACTATGGAGGGTGCTAGGGAAGATGTTGAGGTTGAGGAAGAACAGGTAGAGCCTACAGACATGTCTATAGCATTGCAAGAGTATTATGATGACCAGACTGCAAAAACACATAAGGAACGTACAGGTGAACAATATCTACCTATTAATGTGTTACGCAAGACTCTAACCTTATCTCCTAATGCCAATGACATACAGAAGGAGAACATATTCCACACCTCTTGTAGGATCAGAGGTAACCTTTGTGTACTCATCATTGATAGTGATAGTTACACGAATGTTATATCTACTGCATTAGTAAACAAATTACATTTATCTACTAGTCCACATCCTAGCCCTTATTACTTACATTGGTTGGACAATCGGGGCAGTATGCATGTTACGCTAAAGGCGAAGGTACCTGTGAGTATTTGACAGAAATATCACGATGAGATTCTGTATGATATAATTCTTGTGCATTCCATTTGCTATTGGGTAGGCTCTGGATGTTTGATCAGAAAGTGTTACATGATGGATTCAGGAACACCTATATGTTCAGTATGGGAGGGTCTTGCATAATACTATCACCTATGACTCCGTCTGAGGTGCACTAGTTTGAGGAGCAGATCAGAACTACTTCCACTACATCTGGTAACCAGGAGAACGGGTCAACAAAGATGTTTGGGTTCAGTTCCAAAAATGACCCTCTAGATTTGAGGGCAAATCTTTCAAAAGCCCGAAGAGGTGATGGGAAATTTTCCGGCACCATAGATGCTCTCAGAACTCGATTTGGATGATGATCCAAATCGCTCATATTTCACTATATTTCTTTTATCTAATAAATATTTGAGTAATGGTTTACTTACGCCTCGCCTGACAGTGGTACTACTAGAATGTTCCTTACTCCTTTCCATCTTATCCATCCTCTCATGGATTTGTTCAAGCTCTCCACTCAAAATTCTCTTCATCTCACCTCCTCCCTTCTCACCTCCGGTTGTGTTTTGTCCCGACATATCTTATACCAAACACAATTATAATATGTTTCTCACAACTCACTCATATATTGCTCTCAAATACTAATACTCTCACAATCAACTCGTGTCTATCTCTCAACAAGAATGTCCTCACAACCCGCTCTTACAATTCTCTAATATGAACTCGGATTGGAAACCTCCTCAACGCAACCACTAAGGCAAAATTTATTGATTACTTGTCAGTTCCAAGTCACGGCAAACAATGGAGAATAACTACAATTCTAATTGATATGAAAAATTACTCACTACCAATTTGGAAACACAAGTGAAAGCAATCCTTATCACAAAAATTGAATGAATCGAAATTTGCACCGAATATGTCACTAAGTGTGAATGCAATCCGGATACAAAATTAGAAAGACAAAGATATGTTTTATGGAAGGAATTGGAAAGTATATTGTAACAATTGATTTGTGATTTGCAAAAACAAGAATTTATCTTGTGATTTTCAGCAATTGGATCTTTTCATGGCCGACTTTAATTTTTTTTTATATATATACGAATTCTCAAGAGATAGAACAAGAATGAATCATAACTTAAATTTCAATTAACTAAGATAACAATTGTTGTTGTCGATCACAATAGATTTCTTATGATTGAATCGAATTTTTTTTTTATACGAATTCTAAGGTATGAATCAGAAATATAGAATTGAACAAACAACTAATTTAACAAGGATAGAGGTTACTTGATTCAAGAAGCCAAAGCTCTGATACCAAATGATGCGTAAACCCTAGGTATGTCAAACCTAAAACCCAACAATAATAATTGAAATCAAAAGCCCAAGGAACTTCTCAAACAAGTAAAACGGAACTAGACCCCAATCACACTTGTTGATTAAAACCTAAGTTATCAAGAGATTTTCCCCAAGCAATTCGGTTGAAGAAAATCCATGGAGTTCTTTCTCAAAGAACAAGAGAGGGTTTTTCTTTTCAAAGAAAAGATGCAATTTTCAATAATAGCATAATGATAATGTCTTTCTTACCGCCCCCTCTCCTCGGTGATATAAAGATATCACACAACCAAAAATAATAACCTAAGTTTCCTAACATAGCATTCGATTTTATCTTCCTATTGACCGCAACTTATAACTAATTATACTAAAGTATAAACCAAAAAAATACAATAAAACATAACAAATAACCAAAACTGAAAAATACTTGTTCCCTTTTTGGTTCAATAAAAATGTATCTATTCTAAGACTTCCAAATCCTTACATCCCTTCATGGAAACGTGAATCAAATTGATAGGCATTGGTTCTCCTTTAGTGTAATTTGATTCCTTAGCTTGTAGGTCCATAACTAATCCTTGTAAAGCGTCATTCATCTTCCTAGCTCTAGCTTGGGTCATTGAGCCTCTAATACCTTGCAATAGATCTTGGGATTTTGGTTCCGTCCTCTTAGATGCTAGTTGATCCTCATCATTTAGACTACAGGGCAAGCTGAATCCAAGATACATGGGTCCGTTTGAAATTCTAGAAAGAGTTAGAGCAGTCACATAGGGGTTGGCTCTATCGCTAAGTCTGGTTGGAGTACATGATGTGTTTCATATATTGATGTTAAGAAAATATGTACCAAACCCAAATTAAGTGGTAGCCTTGAAACCATTAAAGGTACAGCCAGACTTATCCTCTATAAAGAGACATGTGAGAATAGTGGATATAAAGAAACAAATATTAAGAAAAGGAAAAATTCCTTATGTCAAAATACAATTGACAGATCAAACAGAATGAGAGGTGACATGGAAATTAGAAGAAGAAATGAAGAAAAAACATTTAGAACTCTTCCCAATTTCAGGTAACTTTTAAGACAAAAGTTTTTAATAAGGGGGAGAGGATATAATACACGATTTTAAATAAACATATATAAATATGTCATAAAAATACCATTATAAAATAAGTAAATAATATAATAAATATATATGTGACAAATAGCAATGTCGTAAAGAAGACAATGGAATGGGGGCAATTTTGTCTTTTCTTGGTTGAACTATAAAAGTGAAACTAACCTAGGGTTTCGTCCTTTTCACATTTTTATCATTTACAACAGCCTCGAGAGATAGAGCGACACAAAGAGAGAGAGAGCCCTTTCAAGAAAACCTAAAGCTATCTAAGGAGACATCACAACGCAATAAAAAGGTAATTATTTAGAATTATTACAAGACCTATTCTATTAATAAAGACTCAATCACGGAATCATTTTGGTTGTTTATAGGGATTAAATTGAAGAACGAGTGAAACAAGCAAAGAATCAACCAAATTCAAGCTCCAAGTGTAAATCCAACCAAGTGAGTATACTAGAACCTAACTTTAGGTTAGATATGGTTAATGTAACAATAAGTTAAATTAAGAAACATAGTAATTAGGATTTAGGAGGAATTAGTATAGAAAATTAGGTTTTGTAGGATCTTACTAAGAAATACACAACCTCCCAACATGGTCATGTTACTCTCGTATTGCTCATAAAAAACCTATCAAGAGATACACAACCTCCCAATACGGTCATGTCGCTCCCGTGTTGAAACCGAGAGATATATGGCCTGTCTACACGGTCATGCTCTAACTGTGTTGATCCCAAACCCACCGAAAAATACATGACCTTTTGACACAGTCATATACTAGCCGTATTGAGCTATACGACCTTTAACATGGCCGTGTTAAGTGAAAAACAATTTCATTTTATATCTATTTAACTCATAATTAAACTAATTCCCATGCGACCGAAATAACTAGTAAGACCTTTGATAACCTAATAGATTAAGAGAAATTAAAAGAGTTATATTATTCTTAGATTTAGTACTAAGGAAGATGTATTGATCGTACAAATATCAACAACTTAGCTTAATTTCAAAACAAGACGTGCTTAAGGCTAGGATTTCAAGTACGTGTTTACCTTGTTTGTTGTATGTGATTGCTAGATGGCTATTTAATGAACTGTAAGTGAAATAATGAAGTGTTAATGTGTTATATAAATTACTTGATATATGTTGTGTATGCTTGGCTCAATCGAGGGGGCCGTAATGGCAGATCCTTAGGAGGCACCTCGATGATCGATACGTCACATTATCCTTAGTAGAGTCGTGTATCGAAATGATTTGAGGTAAATTACGGTTAGATGGAGCCCGCAGTAATAGTTCCCACTAGAACAAAATTTTCTGTGTACCGTGGTCATAAGTATCCCTATGTGGTATAATTCATTTTGAGATTGGTGTATAAGCTGAAGTGTAAGTGTGTTGTGAATAAATGTTGTACATGTGCATATACTATTATTGTGGTGTGTCATGCACATGTGGATGTAGTACTCACATATTGAGCTTAGACTCACCTCCTTCTTTTTTTTTTTTTTTTTAGTTGCAAGTGAAAATAACGAGCAAATGAAGTATGATGAGAATGAAAACTTAGTGGGACATTACATGAATGAGATGGGAAGAAAACATTATTATTATGTGGAGAAAGAGTAATAAAAAGTTCTGAATAATTGTAATTTGAAGTTTTATTAGTTAAATCAAAGTTATAAAGATAATTGTTATCTTAAGATTTTATTGTTATTAAATAATGAGATTTGGAATGACTCATTTAAGAATCATTTATTTGATTGAAGTTATAGTAGTATAATGGTTAATATAAATGATCAGGTTTAAAGTATTGTAGAATTTTAAAGCCTTAACGTGTTGCTTTATAGTAGTAACACGTGATGAACTGTGATACTCCAAGTTTCGGAGCATTATAGTTTGTGTAAATAATACACTGATTGATATGTATATCAAGTGTGGATGCATGGATGGTGCATGTGGGGTCTTTCTTTCAATCCATGGAAGATCACTCCGTCATTTCGTGGACTACATTAATCATGGGGTGTGCACAAAACGGACAAGCTATGGATGCTTTGAAAGCTTTTAATGAGATGAAGAAGGAAGCAGTAGAGCCAAACTACATCACTTTCATTGGCCTGCTTTATGCATGCAGCCAGGGAGGATTTATCTAGGAAGGATGGAAGTACTTCAACTCCATGTCTCATGATTATAGAATATCTCCTGGAGAAGATCACTATGCCTGCATGTTTAGTCTACTTGCACAAGCTGGGCGCATTAGGGAAGCTGAGGAATTGATCTTTAACATGCCTTTTTGACCTGGGCTGCTGGTCTGGCAAACTTTGCTGGGTGCATGTCAGATTCAAGGGGCTATTGCGACTGCAAAACGTGCAGCAGAAAATGCCCTCGCATTGGATAAAGAGGTACCATCGACGTACATGCTATTGGCTCACGTGTTTGCTGGATTGAGTGACTGGAGCAATATGGAAATGCTGAGAGCCACAATGGAGAATAGGGATGTTAAGAAGAGGCCTGGATCTAGTTGGATTGGCTTGGAACAAAGTGGTATGATGTCTTCTATACATGGCATGTCGCCTTAAAAGAATTTTTCATGTTTCCTTTGGTATGTTAACTATACAGTAATTTGTTGAGACTTCTCATCACAGCAACCTTATTCATTACAAAAAGAGTTACTTATGTAACAAGATTAGCCAACTTAGTACTTGTATAATTAAGCCACCCTGAATGAACTACTTCCAATTGAACCAAGCTCGAGCCTGCGGAGAAATTACTTACAACTAGTGAGTAATTTGGTATTTTTAAAAAATTGTTGTTTTGACTTTTTACGGGACTCGGGTTTGGAATGTAAAATGTGAGGATGTAGGCCAAGATGAAGTCAGAATGTGGAAGTTGATGCAGACCATTCACATATGTTTTCCTTTTCCATCGTTTATTATTGACCCAGATACTTTCCTGTTGAGTCATTAGATTTTGGTTTAAAAACTCTCAAGAGTATGCTAATATAATGTTGTTGAGTGAAATGGTGCGGCGTGAAACCTTATAGTTTTAGTACTCAATTGTGATAGTCGCTCTATGTGATGACTAACTGGTGAAAAACAAAATGAAGTTATGATGCATGGGGGCTCTCCTACAGTGCTTAGATGGAGAACACAGGTGTACCATTTACTTGTTAAACGTCAATATCAAGGGGTTAGAAGTTAGAAGTTAGTTGCCTAGTTTGCTAGATCTTCTCGCCCCTCTGACATAGAGAAAAGAGAAATAGCCTGTTCGTGTGACTGCATAAACAGCTCAATTCCATTCATCTTAGAGCTAGCGAACAAGAACGGTAGAGAATCTGTAAGCAATAACAAGGACACCAACCAAAGATTGAGTAGCTCGAGCTTCATTCAAAAACTTTAGGGCTCGATGAGCAGTGTTGTTCAATAACTTCAAGATTGCCCTGTTGAAACTTGAAAGTTCAGGAAAAAGAACAATAATTATATTTTATAAAATTAAATTTATGCCAAACCTTGAATTTGATTCAGAATTCCATATAACTCCATCTATATTAAAGCTTAGCTTGAGTTTTATTTATATTCGTAAGCTCATAAAATCAATTGAGGTTGAATTTGGAGCTTGTGTTAATTAGTTACTTGAGTGTTTAAACTCGATTTAAACCTTTATTAGTGGAACTCATGTTAGTAAAAGGGATCTAATTGCAAACGCAACAAACTTGTATGGCTCATTGACATGTTGTAGTTCATATCAAAATCTTGATTTTTTTTTTTTAAATCAAGAATTTTTAGCATTCATCATATTTTTATCTATATCTATAATTTTAAAAGATATCATATTGGCATCATAGTGCTTTAGTTTTATTTATTTATTTTAATTTTACCCAAAAAAACTCCAAGATGAATATATAATATTTGAAAGTGGATATTTTGTTAACAAATCATCCTACTGATCCACTAGACACCCACTCCTTCCCATATGTTGTGTTACCCGTACTTTTTATTTGTTATTTTTTTGAGTACATGCTTTATGGTTGCACTCTCCGCTTGTAACTTAAAAATGTTTATTGATTATTTAAATATTTAAAATTTTCCATATTTGAAATTCAAAATTATTTCAATCCAATCTTATCTATTTCATAAAACTCTTTGCTATCTTAACCTAAATGCACATTGTTAAATAGCTTATTAATAAGAGATTATGAACCATTCATTACATGGACGTTAATGTTTTAAATCTCAACATAGTGCATTTTAAATTGTCTTAAAATGACACAATTAATGATTGTGTATGACATAATAATAATAAGAATAATAATAATAATAATTTTATCCCTATCCTATTACAATTTCATTTCAGAGTACTCACAAAATTTTTGTAAAAAAAAAATTGTACTCGCAAATTTAAAAAAAAATACAAATATTGTATTTGCAAAATTATTCCAAAAATAGGTTTTACAAACCTATACCTGATTTATGATTTCTTTTCCTTCAAAATGAGCAAAACTAAAGGCACTAAATTTATATTAAAGGTATGGACGTAATCCACTAAAAATAGCAAATGGCACCTATAATTTACTTAAATCAATCTTTTTTATATATTACCAGCTCCGTAATTCCAAAAGAGAAAAAAGTTATAATTCTTTAAAGTTAAAAAAAATCTCAAACTGATATGATTTACTTTTCCAACTTTAAAAAGTCATAACTTTTTACTCATTTGGAATTATAGAGCTCATAATATATCAAAAATAACTTATTTGAGTGTACTATAGTTAGGATCAAATCGTGTTACTATTTGCTATTTTTATAAGGATCAAATTATTATATTTCAATGTGCAAAAGTGTAAAAAAAAAAAAAAGATTACATTAAAGGCGCAGCATAGACATTGTAGTGCTAACTACTAATTTCATGGGTATTGCTTCTTTGTGTCCGATGGGTTAGGCTTGGCTTGTTTTCAAGGTCATTTTGCAGGTGGCTTATTTGATGGGCTTAAGACTTCTAATTACCTATTTTAGCTGGTTTAAATCATTATGTTTGCACTGGGCAATTCTTGGGCTCATTTAACTTATTTCAACTGGATTATAAATTCTTTTAGTCCATTTCATTTAAAGCTAGAATTCCCCACCATAGAAATTAAACTTAAATCGATAAAATTAAGTTCATCGTTAAATAATATTCTTGTAACCTTTAATTTTGAAAAACTAACTTCGCTGAATCATTTAATTTAATTTTTATGATTTTATCATAAAGTTTAAATAACAATTAAAATCTTTTTTAAAAAACTTAAATTTAGTTGTTTGGGAAAATTAGGGTATTAGCGTTATATTTGGCGTGAAGAAAGGAATTACAAAAAAAGAAAATAAAAATAAAAGAAATATAAGAAGAAAGAATAGGGAAGATAGAAGTTATGGGAGTATTTGATTCTTTATGATATAATCGAATAAAGGAAAGATAATTATCGTACTTCACCAAAGAAAAGATAATATTTATCGTTTGCATGCGTATGAGCAAACACAAGTGCTAACGGATCCGATGGATTCACATGACCCGCTCGTTTCCATAGTACGATATGCGGCTTTACAAGAGCTATTGCAGCAATCTTTGTTGCATTTGGCGGAGCATGGCCCAATTGCTTTAGTACAAGGCTCGTATTGTTTACATTGCCCCGTGCCTGTAAAAAATAAACAAATTAATTAAACCCAGAAGAAATCCATAAACGTAGTTCCAAGTGGTAAAAAATGTACAGAAGACTTTTAGGGATGTTTGAAAAGGAATAGAAAATTTTTTATGTTATAAGTGTCATGAAAAGCTTATGATCTTGAACGATAGAAAAGTCGAAAAATTCTTCTTAAAGTAATTACATATAAAATTATTATTTATTATTAAGTCCAGATAGGGTTTTAGAATACTTTTTTAGATTGTAAATTATTCGAATTTTGATAGTAAAATATGGTTTTTTTTATAAAAAAAAAAAGGTAAATAACTGTACTAAAAAATAATGGATTCATTTGCACCAATATTCGTGAATTCATTAAGAAAACATTACTTAGTACATTGATAAATATTATCTTATCTTTTATTAAAGTAATACAAATAAATGATGGACAATACTTTATATTGAAATAGATAATGAGAATTACATATAAAAGATGATGTTTTCTATATTTAATGTAACACACTATTAAAATCAAATGACATTATACTTAAACCATATATCATAAAATCAAATGACATTATACTAAAACCATATATCATGCCACATTATTTATGAATCATCATCTCTTCAAAATATCAACAAAAAAAAAAATCTTATTTTTTATTTAAACCATTATAAAATTTCATTTTTTACATAAATTTGATTCTAAATATCCATCTTTCTTTCTGTATATAACTTTTCGCTTATAAATGTTGGATTGTGATGTTTCTCTTCTCTTAAAAGACAACAAATTACTTAGGGTAACTAAGAAGAAATCAGAGGGCACTACCTGCCAATACTAAGAGCAACAGAACGGCCAAGCAAGTAAGAGTGAGTCTTGACATCTTTACGACTTACGAGTATGTTGGTGTGTCTTTCTTTTAGCTGCTTTTTAGATTATATATAAATAAACAAGTAAATGAAAAACTTAGGAAAGTAAATCTACATTTATCCTCGCTGATTTGGTTCAAAAAAAATCAATAAATCTCGCAGATTTGATTCGGATTCCAAAAAAACAATAAATTCAGATTTGATTCAAATTGCGATTATGAGAAAGTTAAGTCAAAATTAGTATCAAAAGCTATGATTTTTTTCTATATATATATATATATATATAAACTAAACATTGTTTTTGTTTTCTTGGATAATAAGAAATTTCTTATGCATCCCATACAACTCAAGTGCACATTAATATCATGGAAGTAAAACATTAGAGTCATACAAGCAAAATGAATTATGTAAATCAGTCGATTAACCCATAAAAAAATATGGCTTAAATTTAAAATTTTCAAGCCATTCAAAATATGGGCTTTTAGGCTATTACATTTAATCCATAAGTTAAAGTGAGCCAACTCACTATTAAGCCTACTAACCCACGAAAAAATAAAAACAAAAAATTCATTAATCACATCATAAGAAAATAGAAAATAAGAAAAGAATTTTGAAATATTGACTCTTGAAATGAAATATCATTTCATTCATTTGCTTTATAGTTTGTGAGTCAAATTAGTTGAACATAAGCATAGACACAATGTATTTAACACACTAATTGGTTCTATTGTTAATATTCATATATATAATGATCAAGCACACTATCGATATTCATATATACAAAAAAAAATTGTAGAGTATTTCTATAAGTACCATTTTTTAGAAAAATTAATTTAAAAATAATATTTACTCTTAGTAAGCCCATTTTAAAATATTAAATCTTATATAAAAAATTTATAATGAATTAATAGGTCTTGCCCAACTCTAATAAATTGTATAAGTGACTCAAATGCCATGAGTTGGGCAGAAAACTCTAGCTTGCATATTGAGCAAACCAAAGTGGGCTAACCAGTTTACCTCACTAGTTAATGTCCATTGGGACAAGTTGGCCTTTTTAGCCTACTTCAATAGCTCTAAAAAAAATTAAAAATTAAAACAACGATACAAACAAAAAAGATATAGCTTAATGCCATGAAAGCAAAGATGGGTTTGTTTCTACTTTATTTAAGAGGGTGTTAAGATGGAAAGGATAAAACATAGATGGGCGGTCGCCCCTTTTCTCTTGTATTTTTATTTTTTTATTATTTAATTTAATCAAGCATGTTAAATAACAGTAATTTATTAAATTAATTACCATGAGTCGGCAATGAGATAAATGTCATTTTTTAATAAAATATTCAAAGATATGTTGCTAGCCATTTCTTCATGGACCTAAAGCTCATTGAAATGACTATTTTGTCTTAAACCAAGGCTCCTAATCTGATCCACACTTCTCTAAGAAGGATAGGAGGCTATCAAAGAAGTCACATCCTAACAAGAGCGTTAATAAACAATGAGTAGTTCAGCACTCAAAGAGCCTGCTAAACATTAAATGCAATCACGATTCACTATTACTTAATGTTTACAGGGTTAGGGGCATGGGCAAAAGTCAGCTAATTGTCCATCTTTGGAAGTCTATATAAGTTGAAAGACCACCAAGGATAGTAAGTTGAAGTTTAAACATACAATACTAAACTCTTTAAATGTTATTATCATGATTTTTCCATGCCTCTATATCTTGTTGACTTAAGTATTAAAGTAATAATGTTAAAATCGTCTTTGAAGCCATCCAATAGCTCATGTGTATTTATTTTACAAGCCTATTTCCCCTAAAACTTGATAACTATAAGGTAGCTAGACCAGGTGGTAAGGAGGCGAGAATTGCATGTTAATAAATGTCAAATATATCGTTATGATACTTGGATTTTTAGCCATTTTTTCTTTCCTAAAGTGTATTGTATTATTACATTTAAAACTAAATGATGTATGTAAAATAACTATTAATGTTGACCAATATTGTCTTTAGTTAAGCACTACCATTTGATTGATTATCACTATTTTCTTAGCTACTCATTTCTTTTGAATTAAAGTGCTTATAAGGAGATAATTAGATTAGTTGTCGGAATTTGCTCATTGCAAGTCACATTTTGCAAGATAAAAAATTATGGACCTATTGTGCAAGATAAATATTGTGCAAATCATCTTTATGTTTCTATGATATTTGGATACAAATCCTATTTTATATGTCAGATTTCAAAAGTTTAAAGCTGAAATCTATCCTCTAACTCTTGGATTATGAGTTATAGCTTGAAAATTGAAACATAATGGTCTTATTTGATAAAGTTTTAAGATTTTAAAATAAATTGTACCAAATTATTGTTTACAAATAATACAATTCTAACTATGTAGAAAAGAATACTAATAAATTAACTATCCAAATTTTCAGTAAATTTTAAATTTTATAAATAAATTATATGAATGAAGTTGGAATTTGATATATGTTATACCCCTGGTACTTTTACTAATCAAATTTTACATAATATTATTAAATATCATATTCAATTAAATCTTTATTTTTTATCGAATTTACTATATCTGGCATCATTAAAAAAATGTCCAAGCAAATACTTATTACTCGAATTCTATTAGTGCAAAATAAGTTATCTAGGAGCTTTAGAGGCGGCCAGCTAGAAGGTACTTTCTAAACGATTTAAGCCAAGCACATGCATTTTAAGGTTAGAAGGTTGCCTTCATGCGTGGCCTTCCTTTACCGTGTGGCTTGAAGAGACCCTGTTCGATAACTGTCTTAATCTTCCACAGACGCTTCTACGCTTCCCTCCAAGAAGAACAACACCAAACAGCATGCTCTTCCTTCCTCCAAAAATGTGTACTAACCTCCAATCTCCACCACGGCGAAGCCCTACACGCCAAGCTCCTCAAAGGGTCATTCCCTTTCTCTCTATTTGTCCACAATCACCTCCTCAACATGTACTTTAAATGTTGCGACGTTACCAGCGGACTCCAACTGTTCGAAAAAATGCCCCAACGAAACGTGGTCTCGTATTCGGCCGCCATGTCTGGGTTAGTCCAGAATGGGTATCCCCACAATGCTCTCAACTTGTTTGCTGTCCTGCTTAGGGGAGGTTTTGTCAGGCCTAATGAGTTTACTCTTGTGAGTGTACTTCATGCTTGTTCCTTAGTTGAGGATGATACGGGTTTGGCTCATCTGGTTTATGGGTTTGTTGTGAAGCTGGGTTTTGAGAGTAATGTGTATTTGATCAATGCGTTTTTGACTGCTCTGATAAGGAATGATCGATTGATGGAGGCTGTTGAAGTTTTCGCGAAGTGCCCATGTAAGGATGTAGTTTCTTGGAATTCCATGATGGCAGGGTACTTGCAGTGTGCGTATGCAGAGATTCCGCGTTTTTTGGTTAGGATGTTTCGTGAGGGAGTGACTCCAGATGAGTTTACTTTTGCTAGTATTCTCTCCGGGTTGGCTGCTCTTGCGGAGATTGTGATGGGAATACAAGTCCATGGGCAGATAGTTAAGCGAGGGCACCATGTTGAGGTTTGTGTTGGGAATGCTTTGGTGGATATGTACTTGAAGAATCAGAAGTTGGTGGAAGGTTTTAGAGCTTTTGATGAAATGCTTACTAAGGATGTGGTGTCTTGGACCCAGATCGCTGGGGGGTGTTTGCAATGTGGAGATCCTGGGAAAGCACTTGAGATTATAGAATACATGAAAGGTATGGGCATGATGCCAAATAAGTTTACTCTCGTGACTTCAGCAAATGCTTGTGCTAATTTGGCTTCACTGGAGGAAGGAATGAAAATTCATGGATGCAGGATTAAACTTGGCGATGATGTTGATGTTTGTGTAGATAATGCACTGATTGATATGTATGTCAAGTGTGGATGCATGGATGGTGCATGGGGGGTCTTTCAATCCATGAAAGATCACTCCGTCATTTCGTGGACTACATTAATCATGGGGTGTGCACAAAACGGACAAGCTATGGATGCCTTGAAAGCTTTTAATGAGATGAAGAAGGAAGCAGTAGAGCCAAACTACATCACTTTCATTGGCGTGCTTTATGCATGCAGCCAGGGAGGATTTATTGAGGAAGGATGGAACTACTTCAACTCCATGTCTCATGATTATGGAATATCTCCTGGAGAGGATCACTATGCCTGCATGGTTAGTCTACTTGCACGAGCTGGGCGCATTAAGGAAGCTGAGGAATTGATCTTTAGCATGCCTTTTCAACCTGGGCTGCTGATCTGGCAAACTTTGCTGGGTGCATGTCAGATTCACGGGGATATTGTGACTGCAAAACGTGCAGCAGAAAATGCCCTCGCATTGGATAAAGAGGTACCATCAACGTATGTGCTATTAGCTAACGTGTTTGCTGGATTGAGTGACTGGAGCAATGTGGAAATGCTGAGAGCTACAATGGAGAATAGGGATGTTAAGAAGAGGCCTGGATCTAGTTGGATTGGCTTGGAACAAAGTGGTATGATGTCTTCTATACATGGCATGTCGCCTTAAAAGAATTTTTCATGTTTCCTTTGGTATGTTAACTATACAGTAATTTATTGAGACTTCTCATCACAGCAACCTTATTCATTACAAAAAGAGTTACTTATGTAACAAGATTAAAAAAATAATAATAAGGTAAAAAAAGTAATGTGGCAGCAGAGAAAAAGATCAAATGTGAAAAATACAGAGGGAAACAATGACTTCAGAAGCAGGCAAGATGGTGATGAATTGTGATTGGTCTGAACCTTTGACCAGTGGCCTATTGAGACCTGCCTAAAGGAAATTTGCTTGTCTCAGGTCATTTCAAGTTCACACATATATTAAGTTATTCCTTTGGCATTAATGTTTTTAAATTTCAAATAGACGAGAGCATTTCCTAGAACAAGTAGATTCAAAGGCAACACCGATGCTATCTAGCATGTCAAATAGAAGCGGTAAGATGGAACTAGGTGTGACACTACAGCAGCCAACACAGCGGTTAGAACCGATCGGCTAGGCAAACTCAGTAGAAAGTTACCTTGTTAACCGAGCACAGATTTCTTCAGGTATAAGCATTTTATACCCTACATTGCACATTCTTTTCCTTTTTTCATTGAACTTATAGATCTATAGCCTGACAAGATTGGCCAACTTAGTACTTGTATAATCAAGCCACCCTGAATGAACTACTTCCAATTGAACCAAGCTCGAACCTGTGGAGAAATTACTTACAACTAGTGAGTAATTTGGTATTTTTTAAAAATTGTTGTCTTTACTTTTTACGGGACTTGGGCTTCGAATGTAAAATGTGAGGATGTAGGCCACGATGAAGTCAGAATGTGAAAGTTGATGCAGACCATTCACATATGTTTCCCTTTTCCATCGTCATTATTGACCCAGATACTTTCCTCTTGAATCATTAGAATTTGGTTTAGAAACTCTTAAGAATATGCTAATATAATGTTGGTAAGTGCAATGGTGCGGCGTGAAACCTTGTAGTTTTAGTACTCAATTGCGATAGTCGCTCTTTGTGAAAGACACGATATTTGTTATTCTCTTGTTTTATGTGTTCAGTTAATTTGTGGCCAAAATCCGGATTTGATTCTACCTCGGTCAACTGGCATGGTGCCAAGCATCGCGTCATGCGTGCATAGGACTTTCTCTGAAAATGCGAAGCGCAACCTTCTGCAAGGATGCAAAGGTGAGATGATTAACCGGTGAAAAACAAAATAAATAAGTTATGACGCATGGGGGCTTTCCTACAGTGTTTAGATGGAGAACACGGGTATACCATTTACTTGTTAAACGTGAATAGCAAGGGGTTAGAAGTTATAAGTTAGTTGCCTAGTTTACTAGATCTTCTCGCCTTCTGACATAGAGAACAGAGAAATAGCCTGCTCATGTGACTGCATAAACAGCTCAATTCCATTCATTTTAGAGCTAGAGAACAAGAACAGTAGAGAATCTGTAAGCAATAACAAGGACACCAACCAAAGATTGAGTAGCTCGAGCTTTATTCAAAAACTTTAGGGCTCGATAATCAGTGTTGTTCAATAACTTCAAGGTTGCCCTGTTGAAACTTGAAAGTTCAGAAAAAAGAATAATAATTATATTTTATAAAATTAAATTTATGCCAAACAAATTCAGAATTCCATATAACTCCATCTATATTGAAGCCTAGCTCGAGTTTTATTTATATTCGTAAGCTCATAAAATCAATTGAGATTGAATTTAGAGCTTGTGTTAATTAGTTACTTGAGTGTTTAAACTCGATTTAAACCTTTGTTAGTGGAACTCATGTTAGTAAGAGGGATCTAATTGGAAACGCAACAGACTTGTATGGCTCATTGGCATGTTGTAGTTCATATCAAAATTTTGATTATTTTTTTTTAAATCAAGAATTTTTAGCATTCATCATATTTTTATCTGTATGTATAATTTTAAAAGATGTCATATTGGTAGTATAGTACTTTAGTTTTATTTATTTATTTTAATTTTACCAAAGAAAACTCTAAAATGTATATATAATATTTGAAAGTGGATATTTTGGTGAGTGTTTGTTAACAAATCATCCTAGTGCTCCACTAGACACCCACTCTTTCCAATATGTTGTGTTACCCATACTTTTTATTTGTTATTTTCAGAGTACATGCATTATGGTTGCACTCTCCGCTTGTAACTTAAAAATGTCTATTGATTATTTTAGATATTTGAACTTTTTCATATTTGAAATTCAAAATTATTTCACTCCGATCTTATCCATTTCATAAAATTCTTTGCTATCTTAACCTAAATGCACATTGTTAAATAGCTTATTAATAAGAGATTATGAACCATTCATTACGTGGACGTTAATGTTTTAAATCCCAACATAATGATTTTTAAATTGTCTTAAAATCACACAATTAATGCTTGTGTATGACATTATAGATAATAATAATAATAATAATTTCATCCCTATCCTATTACTATTTCGTTTTAGAATACATGTTCTGTATAACCTTTTAAACAAACGTTATTTTATTATACTTATACCATTAATGCTTGCTGCATGGGAGTTTTTAAAGCCATTTGAAGTAGACAGTATCGCATTGCAATTTCAAATCCATTCACGGGCTCGGTACCTCAACTCAACAGACGACTATCAAGCACAAAACGGTATCTGCAAACTCCGTCTCACATTCTTTAAGTTTTCTTTTTGTTTCTTTTATAACAATTCAACAAATACGAAGGATGTCGTTGATTCCAAGCTTCTTCGGCAACTCTAGTAGGAGCACCTTCGATCCTTTGTCCCTTGAAGTATGAGATCCTTTCAAGGACTTTCCTTCCTCTGCTTCTCTTTCTTCTCATAGAGAAACTGCCGCTTCTGCCAATGCACGTGTGGACTGGAAGGAGACAGAGGACGCCCACGTGTTGAAGGCCGATCTGCCCGGGATGAAGAAAGAGGAAGTGAAGGTGGAAGTGGAAGACGACAGGGTTCTTCAGATAAAGGGAGAGAGGAACGTGGAGAAGGAAGACAAGAACGATACGTGGCATCGGGTGGAACGTAGGAGCGGGAAGTTCATGAGGAGGTTTAGGTTGCCTGAGAATGTGAAGATGGAAGGGATAAAGGCATCGATGGAGAATGGTGTACTTGCTGTAACTGTACCTAAGGAAGAGGTCAAGAAACCTGAGGTTAAGGCTATTGAAATCTCGGGTTAAGATATGTAATGCTGTCATGAAAATTATGTGTTTCTCCGCTGTTGTTAGTAGGATTGTGTAGGCATTTGGGAGAGATATTCTCGCTGTGATTTATATGTCCTTTATTGTAATGACGACTATTGGTTAACATATATACATATATTTTTGTTAATATTATAGATGTAGAATATCATATAGAGTCGAATTTAATTAGTTTTGATGAATAAAACAATAACTCCAGCTGAGGTGGTTTTTTTTTTTTTTTTGGTGTTCTTTGTTGCGAAATAATTACAATATGCGATTGTTTAAATATATACTATATTATAAATATCTTAACAATAAATCTATACGTTATTAACATAATTTGATATATTAAATAAATTAAATATTATTCATGAAAATAGAGAAAATGCATATATGGGAATTTTGCTTGAATGCAAAACTCTATGGATTTTGAATTTTCATGACATTGTTTAAATTATATAATTAATGCCGGTATGTACTTATTATCTCCATCATATCAATTAAAAAGGGACACCAATGGTAAAGTATACCTTGATACATTCCATAGGTGGCTTAATTTTTTATTTTTTTTCCTTTTTATTACAATAGGGTAAGAAAATTCAGACTTAATAAATCGCATTAAATCAGTGTTGATACCACTAAACTATAAATATGTTAACAATAAATCTATACCTTATTAAAATAATTTGAAACATTCAATAAATTAAATATTTTTCATAAAAATAGAAAAGATGCATATGTAAGAATTTTGTTTTTTAGCTAGGATTTTCTTTTATTTGGTTACTGAAATCTTTAAAAGTTATGTTTAGTAGAATTATTCTGTTACTACTCTTGTCGAGTGAGTGTACACCATCAAACGACTAGTCCTTATATTATCACTATTTTTTTTTTCAATAATTCTAATTTCATCCCATTCGCTTAATAATATTTATAATACTAGATTAATACATTTTCACAAAAATATGCTTCATTTGCAATATCTACACTCTACATATTCTATTAAAAATATCTACATTCTACAAAAAATTTTACAAGAAAATTCTTTATTCCTTTATTAATATATTTGGCACAAGCATCTCAGATAGAATACCATGATGGACTTTATTTTAAATGTAATTCTTTTAATTTTAAATATTTTCACAAAAATAGCCATGTGGACGGTATTTCATTAATGGGCTTAGGCTCATTTATTAAGGTCCATATGTTAAGCCCAAGAATGAGTTGCCTAGAATGAGAAACAGAACGAAACGGATGTTGACAGGGATTCTTTATGGACCGCTACATGCCTCTCTGTACAGTTTATCTTTGTGCAATTGTACGCCGCTCTTAAGGTTGAGTAGTAAAATGCTACTCTTCAGCTGCTCAAGGGTTGCTCTTCACGATTAGGATACCGGTTAATACGTGTTACGTGTATTATCATTGTATAAGTCATTGCAAACTTGATGAACCACTAATTTGTATTTGTATTGGCCTACATTGCTATTGCTATTGTTGTATTGCTTATTCACATAGTTTAAATGAATGAGAGGGTTAGTTTTCTCTAATCTCAGGTATGGAAGACAATGCAAATGTTGAAGCTTAGGTTGAAGCCATAGGACATGAGAGTGAAAACTTATCTATATATAGACATACATACGTGGATATATATATCTTTTATTGAAAGAATTTACAAGTAATTTTACTTTAAACTTGAAATTTATAATTTGTCACATACATTTTGAGAATGACATAATGTCCTAGACTCGTATGTTAAAGGATGCTTTTACAGTATTTCTATAAATATGTAGAATGATGAATTATAATTTGTGTTCAATTGCAAGTAAGGTTTATCCCTAACTTGAGGGTGGACATCAGGTTAATGTTTTTAGAGGTCTTGAGAGGAGAGGCAGGACACTACGAATATTGATGTGACGTTTTCGAAGTCAAATATGATATTCAATTTTCTCTATGCAATAATAGTTCCACCTTTAACCGTGAATCGATAGAAATTTATCAAAGCATAATTCGCTATATAAATAAATTAGTGGTAAATAAATATTAATAAAATTTTAAGTAAAAATATGATGTGAAATAAGTATATTTATCAAATTTTATAATATAATGAATTAAATAAAAATATCGGCCTACATTGATTACGAGTATTAATACTAACTCACACCATACTATATAACCGATAAATTTTAAATATTAATTGATCTAAAACGTATAACTAAGTATTAACTAATAAACTAAAGATTAAATTGAAAGAATGAGGAACAAAATATATTATAATTAACTTCAAGATAGTATAACAAGTATCTAAACTTTGTTTTCCTTAGGATTTATTATGTGATATCAACAAAATTCATTTAAATCTTTCTATAATTTCATTGTTCGGGAGAATTAACTTTCTCAAACTTATTAATCATAATATTAAAAATATCTATTTGAATATCTTTTTAATAGCATATTTTAAAGATTGCATTAAGAATAATGAATTCTCTAAAAACAAATTAATCAATTCTAGAAGAATTATTTAACTTATTCCTAAGATTATATAAATTCTCTTAAAACATGTTAAATCTAATTACACATCAAATTCCTCGATCAAAATGTATAATATCAAATAATTAGAATGATACTTTAGAAATATTAATCTAAACAAGATCGAGAACACATACTTGAATCAAGAAAAGTAATAATTCATTAAATAGCAATAAATCCAGTCACATAATAATCATAAGATTCATAAGTCTAGATACTACAAAAATTAAGCTCTAATTATATTGAAAAAAGAAATCCTCAATGATGTAAAAGCATGCATTATCAAAGAGATCAAAGAAAATCCTAATTCTTAAAGTACAGAAAAATAATCTTCTATTCTATAAAAAAAAGTTAAAACAAATTAAGAAAAAAAAAAAGTCTTCTCAAAGTTATGAGGTCGATTCTCTCTTTTCCTTTATATAGTGGGTAACAAAAACTCTATTTTTAGGCCAATACACTGTCTAACACAGTTGTACTTCAAATCATATCGAAATTGTCGAACAAAACTTTAGAAAACTAGACATTGCAATTGACATGACCTAAACATAGTCATGTCTAGAGGTCGTGTCTAAGTTGTGCTTAAAAATAATTATTTCCAAAAGATACACAACTAATAAACACGATCTTGACATAGTTGAGTCAGTTGCCTATGATTATTTTCAAAAATTCATAACTTTTTCTATATAACTCCAAATTTAGTAAAATTAGATTCATTTTCTTTCTTTTTAATTCAATTATCCATTAAAGCTCTAGAATCAAAATATTATTAAATTCAAATTCAAATTCTTCAATATCATACCAAAATAAAAGAAAAATACTTTAAATCTCACTTAATATATATATATATATATGTATATATATATATATATATATATCGAATTAAACATCTATCAAAATAAGAATAATAGTTTCTTAAAATTATTCATTATTACTAACATTATTTAAGCATCATTAATATTTATTTACTATTCATTTGAAAATATAATATATTAATACCAATAAATATTTTTTTCACACGCAATGTACGGTACGAAAGAGACTCATATAAACAAAAAGTAAGAATCGTTTGCATCGTTCTACCTTACTTAAGAGAATATCTTGGGACATCTTGAAGCATTCTCTAGCAAAGCATTAACTATAGTGAGTGAGCTAGTACTTAGGTAATGTGTGTAAATTGGGCACATGCATAAGCACTCGAGTTCGGCAGTGAAGGAAGGAATTTTCTCTACACTAGATTAAGGTTTTAAGGAAGTATATATATGAAGTTTAAGATATAATAATAAAAATTAAAGCGTCAAAATGAGTTATGTAATGGGTATTTTTCTTAAAAGTACCGGCCATCTAATCATTATTACGGAAGATAAAAATTCTACATAAACAAGATTCTTTGGTTATAATGGAACAGAATTGATTCCCTTTTCAAAAGGCTAGTGCCCAAGTGTGAAGTAGCATTTCATTCTTCTATGAAGTTTTTTATTTCAACACGAATGTCTATAATATCTATGTTTTAGTCAATTTATTCAATTATGATATGTCATGTATCATCTTTAATCATCTAGGTGCAGAAAAAAAATAGATAATTTTGATATTTATACTACCATGTTAGGAAAATTCACATTTAAAAATTTTATTTATTTATATCTAACAATTCACAGCGTATATCACTTACAATTAAAGATTTCATAGTTAAATGGTAGTTGGAATAATGATTACCATGGAATAGAAATCGTTTTCCCCCTTTTATTTAATAAAATGGAACCATATAAGGCAAGAAACCCCAGTTACTTGCAATGGCTCTTATGTACATTACATTCTGAAATCCTTTACATTTTACAATCAAGCAATGTCAAGTTAGTAATTATATCATGTCTTACAGGCATATTAACTTGTACCTACGTAAATTACTTGCATGGGGCATCCCGATCTATTATATGCTTCTTGACATCTATTCAATTACAATTGCTATTCGCTATTGGCTACCGATCTAAGATTATTTAGATCAATTTATAATCATATTATGTTGCATTTGAATTAACAGATGATGTGTAAAATTACTAGCATTATTATCGTAGTGGACTTGTTGAGTTAGTGTTAGTTCCACCATCCGTAGTGTTTCTAAAAGTAAAACCAGTAAAAACTATGATGAGAAATTTGATTCGATAGAAGGTGGCTTTTAATTTCATCACCTTCATCATAATGTGTCCGGAAAGGAGCAAATTTCATATCTTTACCACAACATTACAAAATCCTTAAAGCAATGGCTCATGTCTGTTCTATTATATTTTCGATCATCCTTTTGTAACAGCTTTCAACCTTTTCATGAATGGTCATACTTTTCTCAATAACTGTGTATATTAGACAATTTTTATGGTGTTTATACGCTTAGGAAGAGTACTTACATGCTTTGTTAAGCAAGAAAAGCTTTAATAATACTCATATAATACATGATTAAATTAACGGTAAGTAAATATCAATAAAATTTTAATACATAAAAATATGAATAATAGTATTGACATATAATATATTAGTATCAATGTTTTTCTTTTCATTTTTTTTTTTTACCTACTAAGGATATTTTCTTCCCGAGTGCTTTCTTACTCCTTGGACAACGCTTTTCATATTCTCAACACGTTTTGCAAAACCTAGTTGAAGATATCCAGTTCTGATGATTAATCATCTCATCCCATGTTTTATGTATTATTTATTCAAAAGTAGTTGTAGGGATGTCAACTTAATTCAGATTTTGCATGGCCTGTCGTGTCCCCTATTATATTGGTAAAGAGCGCCGGGGTTAATGGAGCACATGGAGGAAAAGTTCTTTCAACTCGTATTTTTAGAGGGATAGAAATGAATGAGCTTACATCTAGCCTTCGTCTCAAATCTGTGTTTCCATGATTGAGCTTAGGTCGTCATATGTTACTTATCAAGTTTTAAATGGGTCTTTCCAAGTCCTCCAAGTGGGTTTGATAATTTTTTTGTCTTGTTTAGAAAAAATGAATATGATACTATTGATATGCTATGCTGTTTAAATTAACCCGTATCTCGCTTGCTCTGGGCGGAGGTGGATCAGACCGGGGGAAGTACGAGGTTAACCAACCTGTACCTACGTTCTGCTGCATTGTTGGAGTTGCATGGGCTTAAAAAATAAATAAATAATTGTGTCTGATTTTTTTTGTTTTTAGGGTTTTATCATGTGCGTGACGTCTGACGCACGTTAAAGGCCATGCAAATTAACTCTGTGAGAATGCATTAAAATTATATCAGATCGTTAATAATATGGCCAGGGACTAAAGTAATATAATTGTCCATATGGCTAGGTGTCTCGGATATTTGCTACAATCGGTTGGGGGGTAGTAATTAAATCATCATAATATCACTTCATAATTAATTATCCCCATTAATATGTTCTGAAGCAATACGATATTGTGCGGCCATAAGTTAATGCCTAAGGTTATATTAGGTAAATAGGAGTATCAAAAACTTGCGGGTACACCAAGATATCAAACCAAATAGTACTTTTGTGTAAAGCAAAATAATGGTACGTTGTTTCTAAAATTGGTTGCCCTAGCGTAGGCGACACTTACCAGGATGTCCATGAATGGTTTTCTTTAACGTTGGAGCACCATTATTACTTCCCAGAGTAGATCCCCTTAAGCTTTCTAAACTTTTTATACACTCAAAAATGATTTTGACGTTGCATAACTTCGTGTCTTTTCGCTTTACTTAATTGTGCTTCTTCTTTTCTTTTCTTTTTTTTCAATTTTACAACAAGTGTTTTTATTTCGCTAGGTTATCACATCCCAATATGAACATTTATGAATACACATTTCAAATTCTCTCATCAATATTTTTTACTTACAATAATTTACAACCTCATAAGTATAAAACAACTAAACACTAAATTACCTAGATTGTACTAAATCAACCTATTTGTGAAATCCTTTAGGTGTGTAATTATCAATCCTATTTGTTCCCATATCTTGTAATCATTACAAGAGAGATAAACAAGCTTCTCCTATACCTATAAAAATAAATAAATAAAGAACCTATGGAAGTGAGAGTTAGAATCTAATATGTAAAGACCACAAGCACAAATGCATGACAACCATCACAAATTCACACGCAAACTTAATAATAATATAATAAACAACCTAAGACCAAGTAGTGCAGTCTTAATGTCCCAAAACTTTGGATAGCTCATAGTTGCCCAGCACACACAAAAACCATGATATAAATATTCCCAACACTCCAAGAGTCAAATAAATAGTCTTATCATCCCAAAACTATTATGGGACCAACCATTAATACTACTAGTATAGTGCAATTGTTCATAAAGACAACCTATACAATTGGTCAAACCCAACTTCAACTTCCTTTCAACAAACCAACCCATGTCTCAATAAATCCCTAATCAACAACCCACTAACCTACACACACAGCAACATTAATGCCTAATCAACCACATTATTTCAAATCAATGCTCTGCTTGAGACAAAACAATGGGTGCCATATGCAATCACTGGTAGCCTCAGATCTTTTAGTCTCAACTAAGTAGAAGCAACACAACATTTAAGGCTTAAATATGCTTTAGATTCGTTTAACTTCTATCTTAACAAGAACATTTAACAAACAAGATAATTATGTATTTAGGTAATGCTCATTCAACTCAAACCAATTAGATAAATAGCCAATCATTGATATCACATATACTAAACTTAATCAATTTCTTATTCGTATTATAAGTTGATAATCTTAACTATTAAGTGTTGATTTTTCTGCTTGATTTGGTGTTTTGGAATCAAAAGGAAATGTTCAGGACCTTCTGGAGGGTTAGTTAGTCCACAGAAGGCTTAAGAAGGTTAACTAGATAAACAGTAGGGCTAAGCGGTTCAACCACCAAGCATAGGTTGGTCAACTAGCCCTTTCATATCAATTGAAAACCTTCTTAAAAAATAAACCTCTATTGGTTAGGTAAGGGGCATTTAACCATGCATCTTCTTTCGTTGACCTTATACTCTAGAAACCTCTCAATATGAACCCTAAACTATAAAATCTCCCAAAATCAATCCTTTAACTTAATTTCCTTCAACATAACTCTAATTTTCCAACATCGCCACACAATTCAATTGTAGAAAACATGAATTTGCACCCCCTTAATCTACATAAACATCAAATTGACAATCTATATGTTAATTATCATATCCTCCACTGAAAACTACAATTAAAATTTTAATCTTAAACTAAATAAAATCCTAATTCACAATTAATAAAATCTTAATTCATAAATATCTTCGATATATGCTAATTGACAAGAGAGAAAAATAGGCACACCTTTCTTTGTCCTTAACATGTATAATTACAAGCACTTCCAAAACTACACTAGCACCATAGGTTCCCATTTCCTCTATGTCCATTGTTTCCTTGAAAGAGTAGGAATTATAGATTAGGAACTTTTTACTCTTAGAATAGGCATTGTATTTACATACAACAATAGAAAAAATCTTTTATCTAAATTTTGTTTAATTTGTCAAATTCTATTATAAAAGCTTAAATGCAATGGTAGCAAACAAACTTAAAAGAAAAGATGGGGGAAAAAAATTGTCTTGATTTCTCACAAAAGATTAAAGAGATTACTTAGAGGGAGAGAGAGGTGTCTAGTTTTTCCTTCTATAGCAGTTTTGTTATGTAGAAACTACTTAAATAGAAGAATAAAAGGTAATCACTAGTTCATTTGGTCTCACCAATTAAAGAAAGGAGTAGGTTTTATTGTAAAAGAAACTACTTGGACAAATTTTCTAAATTGCCCCCCTCTTTAAGATGATTTTCTAGGCTAATTCAAAGGATATGCAAAGTGAAAAAAGAAAAAAGAAACTCAAATTAAATTACTAAAAGAACATAAATCATTAGTTATGTTAGTTGATTTCCAAACAACATAAATCATATCAATACAAATGGACAAAAGAGTACAGTTAGACAGTTTTTATTATGTATGGATGGAACGATAAAAATTTCCTTAGTTAATAGAGTTTTCCATGCACTTACAAAATCATTATTAAAGCTATAGATATTAGCTCACTTAAACGACTCAATCCCTTCGTAGAACTAACAAAAAAAATATCAAAGGCACTATAAGACAACTCTATTATCTTCCCTTTTCTTTTCTGTGGTCATCAAGCACTCTTTTGATACGATAGTACTTCGATTTTACACCCCATAAACGAGCAAAATATCCCATACCACACCTGTTTTCGTGCAACCTAGTACAGTAGTTTCCCCATTAACGTCGATAGAGTCTCTTAAATCCGATATAAAATACATCAAATAGAATCATTATCCATAAATTTGAAACAAGAAATAATTTTATAACTCTCTAAAATCAACTTAAAATCTAAACTTTTACTTTTTTAATTATTTCATCGTTTATACTTAAAATCATGATTTTGAAATTATAAGTTAATATTATTTTAAAATATAGATGATACAAATATAAATATAATGAATTTTGATAAAAGTAAATTTATAACAAAATACAACATATATAAACCATAATACCAACTTAAATTAGAGATTGGAAATAAATTTAACTATGAGATTAGATGTTGCCCTATTGTGTTTAAGTTATAAGTTAGGAAAATATAATTAGTTTCCATTATATTCATAAAATTAAATTATATATGTTAATAATATCATACAAGTTAGGATAAGGATGCCCTACATATAATGAAAAATTACAAGATATCCCAAAACTTGGTAACATAATATAATAAGTTTTAAATAGTTTTCAAGGGTAGATATAAAGTCATACTTTACTATATCATTGCATGTCTATAAATTTGGACTAAAACATATTTATAATGCCTCACATCCATCCTTCAAACCTACCCAATCATATAGAATTTAGTAGGTTCTAGAATCCCTCATTCCACTACTCACCCCAACATACATGTATAAAACAATAAGAGTAGTAACAACAATAAGGTGAGACCCATGTTTTCTAAGTCTACAAATATGCAAGCAGTGTAATAGAACAAATCAAAAAGTGATCCTTGATTATTGAATTATCATTTTCAAATATAGTCATTATAAGATTATTATGTGCCCTTCCTACTAAATATTGGAAACTTCTTTCATATTTATTCATATCAAATTTTTATCAACTACTTTCAACTGTTTTGAACCTAGCAATTAAAATTTTATAAGTTATATCAAATTTTCTTTTAACACTAATGATCATTTTATAGATTGTGCATCATATCAACCTATAATACAACTATAAATTAATTTAATTTTAATATTCATATGTAATACTAAATATTAATTATACCCATATCCCTTTAATTTTCCATTCACAAATTACCATTATAAAATTACCTTTTATTCACTTTATCAACTTTAAATTATCTGCACGACATGGCCTCCCAATCTTCAAAATTCTTAAGAAATGCCCCTTAAAATTTAGATTAAAAAATTGGAAAAAAAAATATGCGTTTTTTAATGACTTTGCCTCTCAGTTTCTGTGAAATCTGTAAGTGGCCGCGCACCGGCACTGTTCATTAAACCGGGTCTACCTAATTATTTTCGATGCACAACATACACAGTACACCCAAATCACGAGACATAATAAAGTCGGTACTAAAAATAATAATACATAACTCCAACCCAAAGTACTCAACCACTCACTTCCTTGCACTAAACATGACGTGCATGGGGTCCAGCACATGGGTCATGTCTCTACACAAACAAACAAAGAAAAAAAAACCCGGAATAATACCCACACCTGGGTCGGGTCGGATAATTTTTTTGGGGGGACTTAGTGAAAACGGTAAAACTAGGAGGGGCTGTTGACGACATTGCTTTTGTTTGTTTTGTTCGTATACAAGAAGGACAAAGTTTTCAGCTTTCTTTTATAATGCTTTTGGAATATCGATGATAAGAGTTAAGAAGAAGCATTGGGGATATTAAAACAAGTTTTTCTTTTCTTTTTTTAATTTTCATTTTCAGCTCTTTACTGGAACGGTGGTTGGCATATTCTATATCCATTCACATCTGGCTGGGTATGTAGTTTTTTATTTATGGTTTCTTGTTCATAAGATATAATATCGATAGCAAGTTAAGAAAAATGGCTGCTTGGCTATTGAATATTGTTCTTTATTATACAATTCTTTGCTTGTCTTACATATTTATTTACACAAACATGTTGGAAATGTTGGTCTCTGGAATAATTTAGTATCTATGTCCAATCATGGTTCGTATGGTTGCTGCTTTTCTTGTGCATTTTTTTGCAGCATATGGTTAGTCTTTAGTGGGTATGTACTGAAATTTATCACAACTTAGTAATGCATATAAAAGTTTCTGTATTTTTCACTGGTATTGATTGTAGAGACTATTGTTTTGAGTGGGTAAACACTGAAATTTATCGCAACTTAGTGATGTGCCTTTGGGACAATGAGAATAAACACATGGAATGTATACGTATACGAAAAATGATTCGAAAACTGATAACAATTTAGGTAAGCAATAGCAACAAATTTGAATTATGGCTATTGTTAGGTCTCATTTTATGCTTGTTCTCTTTTAGAGTATCACAACGTCAAATAAGTGCTCTAAAGCATGTGTCTCTACAAAGGAGAAACAAATCAGTGCAGCAACTCAGCCGGCTAGGAATAAGATTTGAGTGTTATTGTTGTTGTCCCCACCGTTTTTGTTTTAGGGCTATTGTTATTGATGATGGCTATACTTTCTTGGCTTGTAAAATTCACTGCTTTCCCAGATCACCCTTTTTTCCCAACGAGCAGTAGTGCTCTGACGTCAAAAGAAAGCCATGGAATATAATTTGAATCGGAATGCTTGAGGATTGGGGGTTAACTTAGTCGGTAAAGTTTCTTGGTTCCTACTCAATATTCTGGAATAGATATCTTGGTTGTTTTTGGAATCTCTGCCATAAGTTAGTTCATGTTCAATACCTCTTGATTGGCTAAACACCATGCAGAGTTAATTTGTCCTCATGTCTGCAAAATTCCTCAGATAAATCTTTCTCAAATTCATTCTACAAAAAAATGAAATAAAATAAAATTTCATGGTACACTTATTCCCTAAAGAAGTGGCATTTTTTGACGTATCTGTGCAGATGACTACCTACCTTTTTGTATCAAGATGCAAAACTAAATTGGTTACTTGCCACTGCTTATCATTGCTGCATTTGTTGTTATCTAGCTATTTTTGTCCTGTTATCATGCAAAGATCACTACCAGACATAAGGATAGGTAGCTCAAAGAACTACAATCTTGTTTTTAGCTAGTGGTATTAACTGGATTTTCTAATTTCCAGCTTCTGTTAGCTACTGGCTTTAGGATCAGCAAAACGAAGATTTGTTTCTCGTAAGAGGGATAACGTATCTATTTACTATGAGAATCTAAACTGCAAGTCATTGGTTGACCTGTAGTTTCTCATTAATAATGGAGTATTTATCATTTGTCTTCTTTCTTCAGGGTGATCCCCACTTGTCTTTATGCTGATTACATCAATATGAACTATCTGCTACAAGGTCCAGTCTGACAGCCTCCCTATCTGTGCCATCTATTGTTTCATGCAGCACATAGCATACAGATCTGATTTCTAACAAGGGAAGTTGTGTGCCTAGCCCACATAGGGACTGGTAATGAACTCTGCCTTCCCACATGATGGCACCTATTAAATGCTACAAGACTGTTGTAATCCCAAAAACAAGGAATTGCCTCACATGATGAGTAGAAAAGGTAGCCACCGAATTCTCGCTTGAGTAATTTGGAAACTGACAACACATGGATGAGGATAATGAGCTGGTAAAATACATGTCAACTTTGCCAAGTTTTCTCGAATGGAAAGTAAACAGCCAAGATAGATCTTTTAGCGTTGGAGTCCTTGATTGGGGTCAACTGGAAAAATGGCAGCACATTCACAAACAGAAGCCTCAGAGAAGTGCTTTGGGGGGTTCATTATATGGCAATAATGATCCAACCGGTTACTCAGCAGAGAAAACGTCTGGCTGCTCCAGCAGCACCCAGAGATATTCCCCGGCTCATCAAAGAATGTACCAGCCCATGTTACAATCTCCTCAGATAGCTTCCCCCAGACAAGAGCATCCTCGGTTTGTCAAATTTTCGGAAGAAAATGTCAACAAGTCCAGAGTATTGGAACCTACTAAACATTACACTTCCAAAGGACAGCATAAGGTTCAAGGTGAAGATCAGTCACTGAAGCACATTTCTAAAAGGAAGGAGAAAGCAAATATTGAAAGAACGAAACATCTGGAAACTGAAAAAACAAGAGGTTTTCTGTCTTGCTCAAATGACGCACGAAAACTGCAAGAAAGTGAGTCAATCAGAAGGGTTGACAATTCAAAATCACAGAAAAATGATATTGTTGTTCAAGAAATAAGCAAAAGACCTGATGCCACTGCTCCATTGCCAAGCATTGTTCATCAAACTGATCATGATATGTCCCAGCTTCCTGGTTCCCCGTCCATGTCTTACCAGGTAAAAGGATCAAGTACACAAAGCCTTCTAGACAAATGCAGGGATGCATGGCATCTAGTGAGTAAGAATCTCTCTCACGAATTGCAGTTAAAGCAGCTTATTTCTCTAGATGCAAAAGCTGCATTCTCTTCTGATGCTTTTCCTTCAGAGACAGCCAAAGTGTCTGAAATGCCAAAACAAAGCAGTTCTAAGTTGGGTTTTTCAACATCAGAAAGGGCGAAGACCAGCAACTCATCCAGGGTGTTAAACCCAGGTCCAACTTCTGTATTGGCTAGAAGAGTAAGAAGCTCTTCTCCTTTACACAGATCAATTGTTGTGAGGAAAAATAAGGCAGGCAAGAGTTCCAGCTCCAAAGAGCAGCTCAGGACACCACTTTTGAGCTCAGATTTATCTTCCAAACATGATGCAGAGATTGCTCATTCCAGTGTTGGCCTAGAGACTTCAATAAAGAATACTGCAGGCAGGCTGAGATCTAGCTCTCAGACGAGGTCTGTGCACCCAGTATCTACAGCACAGACAGCAAGTCACCATCATGCCACAGATTCATTGCAGAAAAATTCAATATCGCAGCATTGTCTTTGCAGATCATCTCGTATGCAATCAGATTCCCATGCACGCTGCCGAACAAAAGTAAAATTAGGTTTTACTGCTTGTAGAAATGTCAACATCAGCCATTCACATATGGACAAGAGGCAGGGGTTGTTGGTGCAAGCTATACTACAAGTTGCATTTAAAAATGGCCTTCCTCTATTCACCTTCTCTGTTAACAATGATAATGATGTTCTGGCAGCCAGTAAAAGAAAATGTAGTTACTCAAGAAAGGGTGATCCCAAATGGGTCTACACATTCTTCGCTATCCCTGAAGCCAAGAGATGGAAAGCAGGTTGTGCAAACCGAGGAAAAGACAGTCAGGATTGTGTGCCTGATATTGTTGCCAAGCTTAATGTTTCCAATGTTTATGAGATGGATTTCTCTAGAAAGAATTCCGTTGATCAGTTAAAAACCAGGGAGTTTATTTTGCTAGCTTCTGATTCAAGGCCGGCTCATCATGAATCATTGGACCATCAACCTAATGATGAACTTGCAGCAATTATCTTGCAAATCCCACTAAGGACCGACAAAGTTTTGGCTGTTGATGTGCATCAAACTGGCATGCCAAATGAATCATGGACTGTCAATTCCAAAGAGGACTTTCATGATAATAGAGGAAGAATAAAGGACCAACCACCCTTTAGTAGTGAAGGCCAGCCAAGGATGACTGTGATCCTTCCAAATGGTGTTCACAGTTTACCAAGGAAAGGCGAGCCTTCATCACTTATTCAACGGTGGAAATCAGGTGGGGCATGCGACTGTGGAGGTTGGGATTTAGGTTGTCAGCTTAGAATTCTGGCCAACAACAATCCTCATGGCCATACCTGTTTCTCCTCTATGGACCAGTTTTCACTTTTTTCTCAGGTATAACTCCACAGATCTGGTTTTTTTCTTCAACTATTTCCTGAACTACCAATCCTTGACAATTAGGTAAACAATGTAATATATACAGGTAGATGGAGTGGAAAATCAATCGGTCTTCAGCATGACCTCATTAAAGCATGGAAACTTTTCTATTGAGTTCAGTTCAACACTCTCGAAATTACAGGCACTCTCCATAGGTATTGCAGTGCTGGAAAGTAGAAACTCAAGGGACTCGAACGTTTCTGATAATGCTAAATGATGCATTCGATGCCATTCTGGAGCTAGGCATGTTCTATTAAATCTGCATTCTAATGGTCCATATGTTTTGTTGGTGAGAGCTGATGTCAAGAGTGTTTATCATTAAACTGAAGTTCAATATTGTCATCTTATAGGAACTGCTGAAGAGTTATGTGAGTCCATTTTTATCTCGGTCTCACATCTCCTATTCTTTTTCTTTGAAGGAAAAGTAATTTTCCTCTGTTCAAAGTAGTAGGAGTGGACTTGGACTGCAGAAAGATTATAACCTATGTTGACAAATCAATTGTTTATATATGTTATGTGTGACAAGAATAATGCTGCCCAGATTTTCCGTATTTTTGTCCTTGATTTAACTTTCTTGTGCCATTACCATGATAATGTTGCAACAAAGTGTCGGACACGTCCAGTCTTCGAAAGGAATTCACCTTCAATCAATTAAGCATCGGTTTGAATTATGAAGTTACACTCTGAACTGAACTAAACCAGAATGCAAATTACACACAATCAAAGTGAACCTTGAATCGCATTTCTGTTTTTGGAGTTTAAACGAATTCTTGGGTAGCTATTGACTCAGTTTCTGAAGGATTGGAATATGATATCTTGACGACTCCAGGAGCAATGTTATGTTTAAACTAAGACACAGTCGATATGTGTGCCATCGAGTTACTGAGGTAGCGTTTTGTTACTGGTACTGGACAGTACAAAATAAGAAGAATTGGACAAAAAAAAAAATTGTACCACGTTTGGTTTATTCAGTACTGGATAAAGATTTTTGTGCTGTCAAATGTTTGGAATTGCAAAGTACTGGACTAAACAGATAATTATACCATTTTTAATTATATCATGGTTATTTATACATATTTGATATTATTATAAGAAAATACAATTTGAAGAGATGTGATAAAGAATAAAAGGATACGAACCTGATGGCAACTTTTGGTGTGACGACAGTGACGTTCGAATAGCAATTGATTACACGATGAATCCCGTTGTTGGAGCGGTGCCAATGGGTTTTCCTACTACACTTGAAGGACAAGCTAGTGCGGCGCGAATGGGTTCGAATGAAAAGATGAAAAGGGTTTAGGGAGGTAGGGTTTATTTGTAAAGAGAAAAATATGAAAGACAAGTTGGAGATTTCGAAAAAAATAAATTTTTGTCCAGTACTAGATTTTTTGTACCTAATTACATATAGTACAAAAATTTGCCATTTTGTCTAGTACCATATTGAATTTTTGTCCAGTACTTTTTTCATGAATAGCAACCAAACGCAGGACAAAAAAATTTGTCATGTCTAATACCATATTTTTGTGGCAACCAAACGCTACTTGAATGAATAAATCTTATAGTATGAAAAGCTTGTAAACTTCTATTAGAGGGTTGGGATTTTCAATTAGCAGCTTAGATGCCAAGGCAACAGGTTATAGCCTGCCATTCCATCGCTGTGAACTCTACTGCTATGTTTGACAATTTCTGATAGAGGAAAAATGGGTGAAAACAAGGGATGCTACTAGGTGGGTTTGAAATGGGTTATATAAAAGTTGAATAATCTGTTTTAAAATTTCAGATTTTTTATATAATACCCAAAATCAGTATAGTAAAAGGTACTTCCGCATTTGACTTGCTATCATAATTTGTGCCAAACACCTTCATATGAAATAAAAAGATAAGATATTATCAAGAATCTCTTAATTTATTTTTGCCATTCATGAAAACATATAGTAGGAATAAACCAATAACATATTATATAATAGTATAAATTATTTATAGGAAAATAAGTGCATTAAATATAATTACCTATAATTATAGTTCTTATAAAATAATTTCATTGAATCACACTTTAAAATATGAAGTTCAACCAAATAAACTTGATTAAATCATTCTTAAAAGTTGTTGCAATAGAAGTTTAATATACTATATTGACATTCATCTAAATTTTAAATTAAATAAAGTTTAACCCATCAATCACATATCTCAACAAGTTTATGGTATAATTCACCAAATTTTAAAAATTATGTTTATCACATCCTTTTCCTAAATATTTATCAAAATTAATTAAAATTTAACTCATCATCTTTTTTAACTATATCCATACATATAAAGACAAACAAAATTTTATAAAATAGATTAAAAGAGATATAAAACTAAGAGATGTAAATGTGATTGAGAAGTAGGAAGAGTAAGATTAAACAGTAAAAATATGATTAAGATTTCCTAAACTTTAATAACTAAAACAAGAAAATAATCATCTTTAATATATTGTCACAAGTCAATAAGTCATAAACTTTTGAAATTTACACTATTATTACCTAATATTATTTTCATGGATTGGTTTTCCCATTGTTCTTTTTATTCATTATTTTTAACCCAAAATCCTATAGAATTTTAAAGTAATACTCAAATTCATCTCAAATCCTTATAAGGTAGTTGAAGGGCTAGGGACTCAAATACCCTATAATAAATAACCCACCTAATAGCATTTCCAGTAAAAACAAGCAAAAAATAAAATAAAATAAATAAAATTGAAAAGAAGTTTAATTTTAGTTTGTATTTAATAACATATAAAGGAAATAAAAGAATATAAATAAAAACAGAGTTAGTTTGAACGAAAGTACCCTTATTATTATTTTAAGAAACATGATTATAGATTGTCACGTTATACAATGGATGTAGTAAATCACTGGACAGAAAAGACGAGATGGTAAAAGAAAAAAAAAACAGAGATGACAAATTGCGGAGCGAATCATATTGTAGCCAAACCATACCACATACCAGTACCCTTAAACCAGCATATGTAAAGGCACTTCCTCAACAAAACCGTATATTGCAGCATTATCTTCATTAACGTTAGTCTTAAAAGAAACTTGGAAGTATTGCACGTGAATGTTACATTCTCACTTCGTCAAATATGACGCAAACTGGTGAATGTCAGTCAATCAGACCCTTGTAGTTCGACGGGAATGGAAGGAAAAAGAATGTTTCCATGGATTATATCATGCAATCAAGATTCTACACAAAAATTGCAGGTAATTTCAGGACCATAATGACCCAAGGAGCCCTTCAACAAGAAACTTGAACTTCATAGATATAAAAAAGCAATGGATCGATATCTCAGCTGCCCTTTTCCAAAGCGGCACCGTGTGTGTGCTTATACAGATCTACATTGGAGGTCGGCCAGAACCAAGCAACTGTCCAATGAGGTTATTCACCTACATATCATCAAAAAAAGACAGAGTCAATGGTTGTACACTTTCTTGGAAGCTCCATAATGATATAATTAACAAGTCAAAAGGGAAACAAAAGAGCAAGAAACTACTAATGGTTCTTCTATGCTCTAGAAGTCATCACTTCCAATACCAGGTGAAACATTTAGTCAAATGTACTAGATCTAACTGATTAAATAATAAAGGTCCCGACATAATTGCATTGAGATCAATGCTCAGCTTGGTTGAGACCTTTAGAAAATATCTTCAAGACTTCAACTAAGACATGAAACAACTGTCTCGGTTGTTGTTGATCCGAAGTCCACACTTTTGATTAAAAATAGAAAGAGCATAAAGTGAATGACCAGAAATTGCAGAGAAGGAAAGTTCCCATGCCTGTGGTTAAGAGTTTGAAAATACATAACCATGCAAGATTAGGATCATTCCTAAGAACACTTTTCATGGAATATGACTGAAGAAACCCTTTTGACCGTGCAACTTGTCCTATCTAGTCACCAATAAAACTTTTATAGCATTCAAAATATTCAGAAACACCGAGTCTTGGAAAAATAAGCAAATATAAAAGGAGGTAAGGTGCCGTATCCCTGCAACTATAACTACGTCTTATCAACTGAGCAGCTGTGATTCATGAATATTGCATCATCCCATTCAATTTACTTGTCAGATTATCTTCAATTACTGTTGCATCTCATAGCTTGTGCTTTTTGCAATTTTGCTAGCATACTTTTCATTAAATAAAGAAGAAAGAAAGGTCTGATTTGCACTCTTCATCGCATCTTAACTGGCACGAAAAATCAAAGTACAAGACAAATCAGTAGTGACAACTGACAAACAAACATTCAAATAACAAAAGCAAAAAGTTCCCAGCACCATAATAGAGGAAACAGAAGATCCCAGCCCCATCTGCCTAATATCGTTGAAAACAGAGGCTGCTTTCAGCAATTAGCATATCCCAGTTAATCAATTAACAAAGAATAGTGGGATATTTCACCTGCCAATACTTTGAGACACACCGATCGATGCAACTATTTTCCCCCATATTTAGCTCAGATTCCTTATACCTATGATCATATAGTTGTGGCATCAGAATCAACATCTTTATAATCAAGATACTTACTGCTTCTTTTGAAATATGAAACAGTAGGATCTACACAAATAATGAATTATTCATTATTGCTCACTCATATGCATTAAAAAAGAAAGCTTACTTTTTCTCTACACATTTGTTAAAGCATGTATTTGTAAGCCTGCAAGAGAGCAGAAGGCGAAATTCAATAAATGGGTGTTTAACAGTAAAAAGTCAGCACAATGTTTCTTTCCAATAAATACCAGAAGGATGACAAGCCCATACAATCACTTCAAGAAGTCTTGAATTCTCAAGATCCAAGCCCTTAAGCTAAAAAGCAGAGAAAAACATGTTTTAACTTTCTATAATATCTATTTTCAACAGCATAATACCTTTTTCTATATGACCTATAAGGGCAGCTTTCTATGAAAAATTCACCAAAAGAAGTGGTGAATTCAAGAAGTAATAGAAGCTTCAACATCACATCAAATTTCGTGTGAATATTGTATCAACAGACCACACTCACCACCACTGCAGCATCGCAATGGTTAATAGCATAGTGGAATTAACTTATTAATCCAAGAAAAACAAATGAACCATTACAGGTAGCTATATTTATCAATAAGGCAAAAGTTAGTTATCAAATCAATGACAAAAAATTTATCAAAAAAAAAATCAATGACAAACATGAAAATTGATGGGCAAGTCATTATCCATAACTATAAAAAAGTACTTCACGATCCATTCCCCAAATATTGGGCATGTCAAATAATTGCAAATTAAGCTAAAGGAAGACAGAACTGAATTACTTATTAAAAAATAAAAAAAAAAAGATAGAAATGAATTCAGGGCAGCTTTTGGAGAATCCTAAGAACAAAGAAGACATTGGTCAATGAAAAACAATTGTCATTGACGAAAAGTTTGGTCAACAATAAGGAGAAGGTCTTCCAAGTTCCATCCAAAGGATGGAAATTATTCTAAAATGCAAACATTAACCGCCACAATCAGCTTGCTAACCACTACTGCCATTTCCCAGCACTAGCCACTATTAACTAGCACAGTACTTCTATTTACTAATATCAAATTTCACAATTTTGAATACCAACTAATAACAAGGATTAAAAAAAAAAAACTACTAGAAAAAATTGGCACCTCTGGGTGGTCACAGTAATTCTTTTTCTCTCTATTTTCCATTGTTTGCAAGTGAAGCTAACACAACCATGTGGATAGTCTATGCAGTTACAGAATGCTTAATTAAAAAAGGAAGAAGGACCTACTTGTTAAACAATTCAACCCTGTACTCCATCTCTTTCTCTGCCATGCCAAAGATCTGCCAAATTAAAATAACTTTTTCTTCAACCCATCCAAATAGCATAGATTATATCGCAATATCCAAGTTAGCATTAGTTGAAGGATCAAACTTTTCATTTACCACATTAAAAAGAAAAGGAAAAAAGCTATGAACTTTCCACTGCCACCACAATACTATATCGTACCAAACGTTAAAAACACAAATAATATTTTACAAGCAACAAGCACACCCTAACATTCAACAATCATGATACTGAATTCCATAAAACAATTTCAAAAGAACAATATATATATATATAGGATCAAACACAATCTTAACATAGTTAGAATTATACATAGTACACAAATGAGCCCCAGAAACTCTGAAGAAAATTGCAACGCCCAGACTAAATATCCAAATAATTCCCAACTTAACTAATGTTTAACAAACCCCTTCCGATATAATTCCAGTAACACAAAGTTATCAACTATTTTCGATCCAAAAAAGTGCAAATGTGGAAACTTGGTTGATCCAGTACATAAGTATTACAATTTTCTTAAAACTTCAGATGACAGGGTTATAACTCGGAGCTTATTCAAATCAATTCATCAAGTAGTTGGACTCAGTTGTACAAATCACAATTAGCTTAATTGCATTTTCATAAAGATTCTACGGCCTATTTGTGTAATAGGCCACTATTTGACAATTGCCAAACTAAGATTAGCTTAAAGTTCTAAATTTTCAAGTCGAAAATTTTCCAAATCTTACATTGAATATGAGATTTATCGAATGGACATGAAACTAATAAAATTAACTAATATTTTACCTGTTCTTTGTCCAAAGATGAAGGTGCCGCCATTGTTTTGATCCTGAAACACAAACGTAACTCACTCAAAACAATGGAGTTCGAATAAAAGAACTGGAACTGGTTCACTGCTCCGCTCTAGGGTTCGGCTGGGGTTTTAGAAAGGATAATTACTTAACAAACTAATAAACAATTTCCTTTTAGGTCTGGGCCTGACTTTTTTCTACATGGGCCTTTAAGGAAAGCCCAAATAAAATCCTATTCTGTTTTTACTCACGGACAAACGAAATAGCAGATACTTCACGGCAGCAAGACGCGCTGAATTCTCTCTCCTCCTCCCGCCGTCGTATTAAGCAGTCCGCGCGGCGTCAAGGAGAGCTTCCGGTCACTTTCCAACCTGTAGTTAGCTTCCACCGGAAAAGTTTATTGTGTTTTGATAAGTGAAAATTGAAAACGGTGCGGCTTTAATTTAGTATTAAGGAGATGATGCGATTTGTTGCACTTTCTGTTATTTGCTTCTCAATGCGAATTTATGTTTTTCAATGTTAATTTTATGGAACTTCCTCGTAATTTACTGTATTTCGTTAATGCTCATCTTATTAAAGCTAACGAGAGAATTACAGATATTAATGTGTGGACTCAGTTAGCGGTTTGCTCGTGTGTAATTATTGTGTTAATACAGTTTCTTATAGGTGGATTCTGATTTTTTGTAGACATGTTTGCTGAAGTGAACTGAAAGTTACCCAGGATTAATATAAGTGCACTTTTATTCCAATGATTCTTGCTTTCTTGTGTTGGTATTGTTGCCCAGCTAATGGAATAATTCTCTTATATTTATTGTGTTTTTTGTACAGATTGTGACTTGGGAATACCGTTTCTGGACTCATTTGCAATGACTTTACTTGAGCTTATAACTGATGCGGCGGCGCATCAAGTGCCTGATACAGAATGTAAATATCCCGCTAGTATTGATTCGGATAAATTTTTCTCCAAAGTTAAGTCCAAGCTCGAAAACCCGAGTCCAGCATCTCTTGTTGTTCCCATTACCAATGTAAAACCCCCCGGTATGGATGACCTTGTGGCTAAAGTGGATAAGTTCTTTAAAGAGTTGAAGCGCAATTTCAAGGACAAAAATAATTTGAATAAAGAGATGTTTCTTCGGAGCTTGAAAGGTTTTCTTACTGAAATCGCTGCAAGGATTAAAGTTTCTGTTGATGTTGATAAGCGTGATGGTGATTATACATGGGCTGCGATTAAGAAAGTAGGTCATGTGATGCATGAGCATCAAGTGGGCTCGCTTTTGGAAGTCTTTGTAGCTTTTGAAATGTGGGTACATGTGGAGACATTGATTGCTGAGAAGCTTGTTAGCCGTTCATGTTATATGAACTTGATCTTGAATCTTGTGGTCAAGAGAAGATCGGATTTGATAGTTATTTGTATCAAGCATGCTTCGGATATCCAGTTCTATCCACTGCTATGCGTTTTAAAGTACCTGCTGATTCCTCCTGGGGATGCTTACAGCACGATGGCCAGTGTGAGCAAAGAATGGGAAACGGAATGTCTCTTAGCCATTAAGAAGGCAAAAGACAAGAACCGTGGAATTGAAAACCGGGAAATGGCCAGAGAAGCTGCGCTTTTACTTATGCTAGCACATGATGACTTCTCAGTTTCTGAGTGTTGTTTGCATTATCTGGTGGCTTCTCCTAATACCGATGAGGTGATACTGTCATCCGCAATAAGGAAATTGAGTGACGAAGAGCTGATGAGTTTAATTAAATATTTGAGCAAGTGGCTGAGAAGGTATGACAGGTTTCCTGAGGCATGTCCGTGTCTGGAGGCATCGACCAATCTCATGCTGAAGACTTGTGATTGGGTTCCTAAGCTTGAGGATGTTATTAGATGGCTTGGCTTGGTATTGGACGAAAATTTTTCATCCTTGGTGTTGCTTCCGGAGTTCCATGAAGAAATGAGGTCTATTGCTGGTGCGGTCGGTTCCTTGGCTGCTGAAGCAAGGCATTGCTGCTGTTTGGCGAGCATAGTAGAGATTCTTAGAAATGAATTTAAAGAATGATAGACTAAAGTGATCATTATTGTTGCTTGTTATTGCAGGATACTTGGTTAATGAAAGAAGATCAATCATGCGATGTAGGAGTCCTATAAGATGTCAAAATTTCTCCATCAATATTAATTTTCTGAGCTTACGAGCTTCCTCTGGAGTTAGTTCTCTGATAACTCTTGGTTTTAATGTGAAGTTGAGGAAGCTTATTAATTATAGTGTTGCATTTTGATAGAGTGAATTCGTAAGTATAGCCTTTGCTCATAGACTTACGGCAACTTTCTTTTAGGTTCTTTCTGCTGTTTTTGCGAGTTACAGCGAGAACTTTACAGTCGTCTTAAGATGAGATGTTATTTGTGTTTCCTGTGGCTTGTCATAAACATTGCGATTAAGCTTGCTGTGATGAAATTATGAATTCTTTTTAGTGTGGAATATTAAAATATTGATTCCAGATGGAGGTCAACACAAAATAATGCACATTAGGATTTGGATTATAAGTAGACGTTGCTTTCTAATTGAGATCATATGGAACATTTTTCTTACATAATTAAATATAGGAAAAATATAAAGAAAATGTATGTTTTATAACTACATGCTATAGATATAGATATAACTATTTTGTGATAAGTCTAAAAAAGCTATGATATAATAATTGTGTATGACAGAAAAAAAGTGAATATACACAATTTTAATTTCCTTTACTTTTTTTTTCCTTAATATTTACACAATCACATATAATAACTGTATATGAGAGAAAATATGAATATAGACAATTTTAATTTCCTTTTCTTTTTTTTTTCTTAATATTTACACAAGCATAGATATATATTTTTTTAAGTATAATGGATATAGTGTGTCTTACTTAAAATAATTACGTTTTATATGGCTAGAATAGGAAATTAAAATGTATTTATAACATTTTATCATAATTAAAGGAATCATATTTATTAATAGCAATTATTGTTTTTCATCGTATAATGGGTGTGTACAATTATTAATATTGTTAATATGCATTATCCAAATAAAGAATTTTGACTAGTACAAAAAAATTTAGCTTAATACTAATGATCAAAAATATGAATAATGTTAATATTAATACAACTAATGCGAAAAACATTGAAGTTAATATGCAATATGTAACTAATATGAACAATATTAATAATAGACACTACATCCATGTTACATGCACTTTAAATTGATAAATAATTTAGTAATTAAATCAGCTATGGGATTGTTTAAGAAAATGTGATTTTCTTTATGTGATATTTATCATTTATCTAGGAGATCATGTACATGAAGACTAATTATGAACATGTCATTAGTAATGTTGACTCAGAATTAGTTAATTTTATTAGATAAATAAAAGCAATATAAATCATTTTTTTATGCTTTTGTAGGATTGAGATGTATTATCATAAAACAACCAGTTTTTTTTTTTTTAATATCTTAATGTTGTCAACATTCTACTTCATATCAATAATATCCTATAAAGTTTATTTAAAGCTAAATTCATCATATTTATCGATTAACTTTGTTCATTAAAGCCAATTACTTGATAAATTTAACCATTATCCACTTATAAGGAAGCTTAGAACCTTTTTCCCCCTCAACTACATTAGCATTATAAAATGCATTTGTAGATGTGAGGTAAGTATTTATGTATTCTTATTTTATTAAAATTATAAGACTTTGGTTATTCATTAAACTAAACTCTTTTTTTTCAATATTTTCTATCTATTTGCATCATATGTTCAAAGCGGTAATGTCTCCAAAATTTTAAATATTACTATAATTTTTTTTCCTTTTTATTCAACAAATTTGGGATGTCTTATTTGATCTTCCATTGAGAATAAGTATAAATATGTCATTATCTAAAAGTGCTATTAATGAAAATTTATAAATTATTTAAACGCCTAAAAAAAATTTCTTAAAGAATGCAAAATTTTCAAATATAATTTGGATATCATGATGATAAGAAATTAGGAATGCTTAGATAGATTTGTTAATCATCTTTTCATTTGTTGTGACCACTTTGATTCAATTTATTAACTAATATTCGATAACACTAGTGAAATGTTCATATTATTAAAAAGATCTTTGGTTTTGTAAGTAATCATACATTTTGTTTACTTAGCTATTTCAACTTATTAGATCACCAAAAAAAAATGTATAAATTTAATCTCATAACTTACCATTTGTCATTCTAAAGTATGAAGCACACATGTTATGAGACTAATTAACATTTTTTGATAGTTTTTTTTTTCTTGGACTCGGAAAATTTTATTTTACTAAAGATTTTTTGAATAATTTTTTTTGGAATGTGTTAACCTTTTCAATATTCAATTGCTTTTCAAAAGTTACAATTATTATTATATATACGGTATCAATATTATTATTATGTAAATGTTGCAATCAATTTTTAATATTATTTTTCCTTTAGCTCTCATTCGCTTAACAAAAAAAAAAAAGATAGTGAAATAATAAAGTTAATAATCAATTACGATTTCCTTTGAATTATCTTAATTGCCAATAATAATGGATAATAATTCAAACAAAAAAATTGTTTGGTATTGATTTTTTTAAATGCCTACTACCATTAAGGTTGATTTGCTTAGTATATTAATGTTAACTATCTTTGTTTTCTTAATAGTATGTTATAGTGATTTTATCATTTATAAACCATCATAATAAGCCATTCATTTTCAAGACTTGAATCACATAAATAATTTCATGAAATCCTTACGATTTTAATTTTGTTTATCATTTTATCGTGTATAAAACATGATAATAATGCTAATTATCTCTTTAGCTGAGAAAAAAATACTAATTGTCTCCAAATGCTTATTACCACTAACATTGATTATTTTTATTTTTTCAAAAGTACATTAGCATAATTTTGTTATTTATAAATTATGATAGTTAATTATTCATTTCCGATATCAATAATTACTCAAATTACTTCTTAATCAATACATTATATCTCTTTTATAAAACACTTTCTAATTTAATTTGTTTAAATGCAAAACCATTTTTTCATAAAAGCTTTCTCAATATAATTTATTTGTTTGAGAAAAGCTTTTCTATTATTTAAGTGCAAAATCAATTTATCACGTATATATATCAAACAATATTAGTGTGTATACGGCATGCAATATTTAATTGTATGTTTTATAGGATAAGATACCGATTGCATATGTATGTATGGATGTATTGTAATTCTTAGAAGGAAAATTACAAAGCAAACTAATAAACAATTTCCTTTTACGTCTGGGCCTGACCTTTTTTCTACACGGGCCTTTAAGGAAAAGCCAGATAAAATCCTATTTTATTTTACGCACGAGCAAGAAGCCCTGAATTCTCCCTCCTCCTCTCGCCGTCGTCTTAAGCCGTCTGCGCGGCGTCGAGGTGAGCTTCCGGTTACTTTGCACAGTGTAGTTAGCTTCCGTCGGAAAAATCTTTTTGTGTTTTGATCTGTGAAAATTGAAAACGGTGCGGCTTTATTTAGTAGTTCGGAGATGCAACGATTTTTTGCACTTTTTACTTGCTTTTCAATGTGAATTTATGTTTTTTTATGTCAATTTTATGAAGTTTCCTTCTAATTTTCTTTAAGTTGTTAGTGCATATCTTATTAAAGCTAATGAGAGAATTACATATATTTATGTGTGAACTCAGTAAGCGATTTGCTGGTGTAATTATTGTCTTAATTCGTTAGAATTTCTTGTTCTTCATATTCAATGGTTTTTTTATAGATGGATTCTGATTTTTGTTAAAATATTTGCGGAACTGAAAGTTTTCAATTTTTGGAACCCTTTTTTCTGGTTTGGTTCGGGACGAAGCAGCTGTGTTGCTAGCATACAAGGACCATACAGCGCTTACTGTCATTGTTCATGAGTAATAAGTCAGCCTAACTCCTAGCCGTGGCCGTGATCCATAAGTGGTGAGTAAAATTTTGTACCTAGAAATCTCACACCCTGTCTACACTAGTCTGGTGTAATCAGTTACCCCAAGATTTATGAAAGTGCGCTTTCGTTCTGGTGATTCTTGCTCCTGTTGCTTTCTTGTGTTGGTATTGTTGCTTGTTAACCGGCTTCTTACACCCAAGCGTTGACTAACAAGTATGTAAGGCTAGACATACTACTTGCGAATGGGGAAGGAAATGTACTTACGCGCTAGCAAACACATTGCCACCTTCTTTATTTCAATGTCTCAACATACTCTGTATATACCTTTTACTTCTTAAACAGTAAAGGAATATCTTTGTATTGAATCTTCCATCCAAATTCATTAGAATAGATGCTAATGTATATTGCACATGGATGCAATGGCCTATGCTATAATGGACTTGAATGGAAGCACTAAGATGAGGAATGTTAATTGTTTGAGGGTCATTCGCGCCTAGTTGTCCTATGGAAGTAAAAGGATAGTACATAATTGATTGTTATCTATCTATCCCATCTGTATGTATGCCTAGTCCTATCTTCTCAATGGTCATTTTCTCGATGAAAATGAATTAAAATATGCTGACATGATTAATGCCTATTTTAATATTAGAAATATCCGATATCTATTGGACTAAAATACTTGTGTAGATTAGGTATTCTTCTCCTTGCATTGTTTACACTTTATACTCTCCAACTCCTAGTCTTAACAGTACCCCTCATCTATCTCCATTGCCAATCTGCCAAAGGCTATCCACTGGTACCACTCAAGCGAACACATATAGATTAGTTAAATTTGGATGTTGCAGCAAAAATAATTACACGCTTTTAGGGGAGGTGCTATAACTTGTAGACATTATATGTGCAAGACTCTGTTCATATCAGATTTGAGGGTGATACATGTCAAAACCCATACATAATTACACGTTGCTTCCAGTCTCCTACAAGCATATTGAAGTAAAATGGCATGCCTTCCTTGTGCTTCAGTTCAACAATTACTAGACATAAAAGGATCCCTGAGAAAAATTATATATTGGTAATCCATGATTTAACATTCCTTGGATTTAAGTATTTTATTTTATATAGTTGCAGAAACAATTTGTATATAAAGTTCAAATATTGCTTTGTTGCTTGTCGGTAGCATGTTAATGTATCATAGGTTTACAATTATGTAGATGATGTCCTGATTCACTTACAACTCTTCGGCACTGAGAAATTTGTATGTCTTGGTTGTACAGATAGAGTTGAAGATGGAACATAATTCCTTTGGAGATCAGCGTAATGCAACTTTTTCTCTCATCGAAGAAGATCATACCCTAGCAAATAGCCTTAGGTTTACTTTGAATCAAGAGTCAGTGTCTTCTAACTCTCCTATTGCTTCTCTCATCTCTATATGAGTTTTGTGGCTAGCTCCAAAAATATTGGAGTTGTTATAGTGCAGTATCTTTTATATCCATCAGAAACTTCTAATATCTTCTATATTACACGGAATGTATTAACTTTCTTTTTTTTGTAGTGAATTCATATATACTATAGTCTAAATGAATGTAGAAACTTTTGTTTATTGCAGCCCAAGGGTTGTATTCTGTGGTTACAGCATTCCACATCCATCAGATGCTAAAGTAAATATCAGAGTGCAGACGACAGGTAGAATGGCTGTTAATTCATACATAGCATTATGTTATTCATGAATTATTTTTGGCACATGTTTAGTATTTTTCCAGGTTTCGTAAGACAACAATTTCTGATTTTGATTTTAAGTTTGTGCTAAAAAGTGGAAATTGGAAGCTGTTAACCACAGGCAAATTTTTCACAATTTTCAATGTGCTAATTGTAAAACTTGGATCTAGTGGGATCCACCAAAATCTAATAGTGCGATGCAAATTTCTTATGCACATTATATATAAATTTATATGTTTCAGATCAAGTGTCTTTACTCTTCATTATAATTATCCCCTCTCAAGTATATTAGTTCTCTGGGCTTGTTTATGTGATATATGAAGTTTCTTCCATTTGAAAGTTTTGGGTCTTTTCTTGCTTTTGAATTTCTGATTTCTCGGTGGAATTTCACAGGTGATCCTGCCAGAGAGGTATTAAAAGACGCTTGCCAAGATCTAATGCTCATTTGTCAACATGTAAGGAGCACTTTCAACAAAGCAGTTGTTGATTTCAGAAAGAAAAATCCTCCGGGAAGGGACTCTTCCCAAGATATGGACTCGGATTAGCCTGATAATTTGTTAGATAATATATATAATATGGTATTACGATAAATTATTCGGTGGAAAGTGGATGTCCCATGAAGATAAAGCTCGGTAAACAATATACTACACGGCAAATGCATGCTGCTTTTCCTTTCCGGAAGTTTTAGTTCCAAGGATTATGGCAAAAGGAGCCATACATGACTGCCATTATGTAGAAGAGGATAATTGCAATTTCAATTTTCAGAACTTGACTCGTTTTGTATTCTCAATGTAGATATTTGCTCTTATAAGCTGCAGTCTTTTTTTTTTGTGGGGGGGGGGGGGTGTGGGTGCGCGGGGTTTGGTGGGGTTGGGGAGATTGCTTATTTCCTGAAAGCCTTTTATTGGCCCTTCAACTTAGATGAGTGAAACCTGAATCTGCAGTTATTTTTACATTTTTGGCAACTTGAGAAGGCGGGGTTTGCTTGTTTTTAGACCTATCAGATTGTGTAGCGTTAGTAGTTTTTTCCTGTAATAGACGTCAGTACCAGAATCAAATCCTTCCACGCTAAACAGAAGTCCGAATGCATTTGCAGTTTGAATGAAAATGGCGTTTCACTTCTATCACACTATTGTAAGAGGATCCACCCTTCCATCATTTTTTTGGAGAAAGGGGTCCATTGTGCCCGAAGCTGGAGTCGGCGTGTATGATTGACGCTTTGGTGAAACGCTAGTTTTCCCAATACGTCGTTTAAATCCTTGGGAGAGGCTCCTGTGAAGTGCTTGGATGCTACTCCAAGGAAGGTGCCCCGGCTCATGCTCAAGAAATGCAACGGAATCAATAATTCTTTTTAGGGTTTTTGTAATGTAGGGACGATCAGATATGACACACCTATGGAAATCACAATATATACCCTCCTTCAAATATGACACATGGATTAAGCAAACGGGTCACTACAATTTTGGAGATTGATAAGAACTAAGGTTGAGAGAAAATTTGTTATTGTTCTAATGACACATGGATTAAGCTTTGAGAGAAAATTTGTTCTAATGAACAATAGTTGCAATTATAACCTTTATTAACACATAATGAAGGCAAATTAATAAACTAAGCTATAAATGTAGTAAAAAGGACTAAAACGTAATATTTGTTGGATGTTGGTCGGTCGGTTGGTCGGTAGATGCATTTGTTTGGATGGCCAATGAAGCATTGTGGTCCTTCAATTTGTGGGCTAGCGTTTTGATGGTTAGGAAGGGCCAGTCGAATGGGGCCCTAAGATGCAATTGATCGGATGGAGTACAACTTGCTATTGCTGGTCCTTCGAATGAGGACGTTGACCGTTTGAATGGCAGCCCTTAATTTCGGAAATTTTGATCACGATCCTGCATATTCTGTGAAACAACATGTGCTCCTGAAGCTCAAGCCGTTTGAAGCTATTAGGGAAGCAAACTTGATCCAATAAGCTTGATCGATCATGCGATCGATGTATCGTTAATTTTACCGTATATCAACGGTAAATTAGGTTTCTTCCCTAGCGCATTTTTCAGGTTGTAATAAGGAAAGGATTCTCTTGATTCGCAATTGTTATCGAGCAAGTTCGAAAATACAGTGTTCTCCTATCATTTGGCATTCACATCGATCAGCTACTTCTGCCCATAGCCGATTTTGTAAGGTGCGGGAAGTGTTTTGTGTTGACTGAAAAGAATCCCTCCTTATCATCAAGTCTACGGGGGTTTTCCTACAAGACTTTCTCGGTCTTTATTCTACCCGAACATGTTTGGAAATTGTGCATTCCCTGTGATGGAAAAAGCCTTCAGGCGAGCTGGGTGTATCCGAGGAGGAGGTGGGATCGTCTAAGCTTTTTGGGCCATCAAGATAACACTTGTGACGAGGAGTATGGATCGACAAAGCTTCTTGGGCCATCGAGAATAAAAAAATCAGGTGCACAATTCAAGACTTTGATCGATCATGGGCCACTCGACATTGGGATTTTGTCGGTTCTAGGCTTGGGTTGGGGAACTCCTTGTTCTGTACCTTAGCATGCTTCACAATTCAAGACTTTGACTCGATCATGGGCCCTCCTTATCATCAAGTCTACGGGGGTTTTCCTACAAGACTTTCTCGGTCTTTATTCTACCCGAACAATGTTTGGAAATTGTGCATTCCCTGTGATGGAAAAAGCCTTCAGGCGAGCTGGGTGTATCCGAGGAGGAGGTGGGATCGTCTAAGCTTTTTGGGCCATCAAGATAACACTTGTGACGAGGAGTATGGATCGACAAAGCTTCTTGGGCCATCGAGAATAAAAAAATCAGGTGCACAATTCAAGACTTTGATCGATCATGGGCCACTCGACATTGGGATTTTGTCGGTTCTAGGCTTGGGTTGGGGAACTCCTTGTTCTGTACCTTAGCATGCTTCACAATTCAAGACTTTGATCGATCATGGGCCACTCGACTCATTGGGTTCTAGGCTTGGGTTGGGGAACTCCTTGTAGCTAGCTTCCCATGAAGTGGTGAGGGCACAGATCAACTACCAATTAAGGTTGAAATGGCTAACTATTATGTATTTGGCCGACTACTTGTAGATTTCTGTACCTTAGCATGCTTCCTATGAAGTGGTGAGTGCACAGATCAATTACCAATTAAGGGGCTAACTATTATGTATTTGGCCGACTCCTTGTAGCTTTCTGTACCTTAGCATGCTTCCTATGAAGTGAGGGCACAGATCAATTACCAATTAAGGTTGAAATGGCCAACTATTATGTATTTGGCTACAGGGGCACAGATCAACTACGATTAACGTTAATAACAATATAGAGAAAATATTATGTCGACTAATTTCTAATATTAATTGCAGTTTCAAACTAAAACAGAGCCATAGAAGATAAATAAACGCAAATTACAACAAAAAATGTTCTTAGACCTATCTATCCTACAAACCAGCAACCGGAAGTTGAGGTTAGAAAGAATTGCTAATAATAGCACCCCATTCGCCCCCAAATCCCCCGTCTACTTATTACATATCCTCATCCTGATATTCTCCTTCTTCTTCCTCATAGTCATCCTCATCAGCTGTTGCATCCTGGTATTGCTGGTACTCAGCAACCAAATCGTTCATGTTGCTCTCAGCCTCAGTGAATTCCATCTCATCCATCCCTTCTCCAGTGTACCAATGCAAGAAAGCCTTCCTCCTAAACATAGCAGTGAATTGCTCACTCACACGCCTAAACATCTCCTGAATGGAAGTTGAGTTACCAATGAAAGTTGAAGCCATCTTAAGACCGGTAGGGGGGATGTCACAAACGGTTGACTTGACATTGTTGGGAATCCATTCAACAAAGTAAGATGAGTTCTTGTTCTGCACATTTAACATTTGTTCATCCACTTCCTTAGTACTCATCTTGCCACGGAACATGGCTGATGCTGTCAAATAGCGCCCATGCCTTGGGTCAGCAGCGCACATCATATTCTTGGCATCCCACATTTGCTGAGTGAGCTCAGGGACTGTGAGGGCACGATATTGTTGAGATCCACGGGATGTAAGAGGAGCAAAACCCACCATGAAGAAGTGGAGGCGGGGGAAGGGGATAAGGTTCACAGCAAGCTTCCTGAGATCAGAGTTCAACTGTCCAGGAAACCTAAGGCAGCACGTAACACCAGACATTGTTGCAGAGATCAAATGATTCAAGTCGCCAACTGTTAAACAAAACAAATTAAGTTTATATATAAATAATTTGAATAAACAGAAAATGCAAGGAAAAGCCAAAAAAATGATAGGAATAAAAGGACTTACAGCTAGGTGTAGTGAGCTTGAGTGTGCGGAAGCAGATATCATACAAGGCCTCGTTGTCAAGGACCATGCACTCATCTGCATTTTCAACAAGCTGGTGAACCGACAGAGTAGCATTATAGGGCTCCACAACCGTATCAGAGACCTTAGGTGATGGAAACACGGAAAAAGTGAGCATCATTCTATCAGGATACTCCTCCCTAATTTTCGAAATTAACAGGGTTCCCATACCAGAACCCGTTCCTCCTCCCAGCGAATGGCAAACTTGAAATCCTGCAAGCCCAAAAACACAAACATTAATAACAATCATAATTAGTTTTTCATATGTCATGTCCGTGCAATTCACTACATATGCAACGGGTAATTAGTACAGGCTTCAACCCAAAGATCGATTAGTTTAAACAACATTACTGTTAATTACACATTTATGCCAACAAATCAAAAAACACGACGACTAAAATCACTGCTTAGCCTAATCACATTTATGCCACGAAGTTACTAGTATCCAAAGATACAGTTCATTGACACGACGATCAATCTATCGAAGTCACCCGTACATTTCTCATTGTCAAAAATTGGTGCAATGATAATAATAAATCATCAAACTCATGATAAATTTAAAAAAAAAATAGAGTAATAACGATTTTCAATCAGTACACATACCCTGCAAGCAGTCACAATTCTCTGCCTCCTTCCTGACAACATCGAGGACCGAGTCGATCAACTCAGCCCCTTCAGTATAGTGCCCTTTAGCCCAATTGTTCCCAGCACCAGATTGACCGAAAACAAAGTTGTCGGGCCTAAAGATCTGACCATAAGGACCAGATCTAACACTATCCATCGTACCAGGTTCCAAATCCATAAGAACGGCACGAGGAACAAACCTTCCACAGCTTGCTTCATTGTAATACACATTGACTCTCTCCAATTGGAGGTCAGTATCACCAAGGTACTTCCCGGTGGAATCTATTCCGTGTTCCGCACACACAACTTCCCAGAATTTGGCACCAATTTGGTTGCCACATTGACCCCCTTGGATATGAAGAATTTCACGCATTTTGGAAGAGGAATTTGAGAAACTCAGCCCTAAATTGAAAGAAAAGTTTCAACCTTCGGAAAGAATTCGATAAATGAGGAGAGAGAGAGAGAGAGAGAGAGAGAGAGAGAGAGAGAGAGAGGGAGAGAGAGAAATGTGAGAGAGATTGGAATAATAGGGCTTGGTGGGGTTGGGGAAGGTTTTAAATAGAGAGGGGGGAGGTTAGAGAGAGAGAAATTGGAATAAGAGGGTTTGGTGGGGTTGGGGATGGTTTTAAATAGAGTGAGGGGGAGGTTAGGGTTTGGTTTTTGAATTTTTTTTATGTTTCTAACGGAAACTTTGGGGTTTTTCAAAATATTATTATTTTTTTCTATTTTTTTTTTTAGTTATTTAAGTGTTGTTCGGATGTTATTAATAGTGAGTCGGGGGGAAAAGCGACATAATCGATGGACAGGTGGCTGCCAACGGTTAGTTTCTTTTTTGAATTTCAAATGTTCGAAGTTCCAGCGGGAATTTGTTTTTCTTTTTTCAATTTCAACTTTGCTTACTGCTTCGTTGGCTTTTTGCTTTTTCCATCAAATGGCTCTCACTTTTTCGCCTTTCGAGATGGTGAAAAAATTGCTTTAAGAAACCAACGGCCAAATTGCAAATATATATTTTACTCTCCATATATATCTTTTATTTTTAAGTTGAAACCTTTTAAACCTTTTTTTTTTTCAAAAACCCTTTAATTTTTTTAAAAATACGCTTTTATATTCTTTTACTACTTCATAAAGAAATTTGAAAAATGCTAAAAAAGTATTTTCTTATTATTTTTTAACAATACAATTGTCATATTGTGGACTTAAAAAAAAAAAACACTTATTGAAAGTGCATCTTCAAGTATTATTCCATTTGGAAGGAGAAGGTTTCATGAAACACGTAAAATTATCATGTTAACTCCATATAGATATTTATGTATGAATTATAATTTAGATTTTGAAAACTTTTACGTAATTTCATAATTTAAATTTTACAAGAAAAGAATCTTTAGATAGTATGAATCTATATATTTAGCATTTTACTACATGATTATATTATATATTCTCTAAGCACTCACATTGTAGATACATCACCCCTAGTATTATAATAAACTATAAACTACATTAGCAAACAATTGTGAAGCTTAATCTATTCCATAATATTTAGAAGTGTTCATGATTTGGTTTGGTTCGATTAAAGGGCAGAGTCAAACCTAGCTATATTTAAAATGATTCGATTCAAACCCTTAATGAACTAAACCGTTTTTCATAATTCAAGGTTTAGAACCGGATTGGTTCAAATGTAATTCAATTCAAACCATTTTTTAAAATATCTTATTCTAGTTTATAATAATATTTATAGGAGTTTTTAAACAAATATTAATGTTCAAATTGAGAAACATTGTGCAATAATGCAAGCCATACAACATTATATTACAATGACATTACATAAAAGGTGATAGTGAAGGCACACCAGTCTACTTAAGAGATACAAGACGAAGGTAAATAAAAAGAAATGGACTATGAAGATTGAGAGCAGAATAAGGGTCAACAAAAAAGAAAGAGTAAATATTAGATAAAATTGTCGACAAGGTTTAAAACTAAAAGATATTATCTAATTTTTATTTTTTTAATACAAAGCAATTTGGTTATGGTTCAAGCAGTTCGGTTCGGTTCAACCCATCAAACCGAACTACAAACCATTTAGACCATATCTAAACTAAACTGTGAAACAAATTGAAATATAAAAAAAACTACATTTTGCAATTTGATGTGGCTCAATTCGATTTTCAATTTGGTGAACACCCTTAATAATTTTAAAGCTATGCCTTTCCCTTTGATGCCTTATACATTGTAAATAGATATATGCATGCCTATTGATGTCACAGTTTAGTTTTATATTTTACATTTAAAATTTTACAAAACTAACCTTAAATTTATTATTAATTGCCATTGAGCTATTTATAATTTGCAAAGGAGAAGATAAAATAAACAAGGACATTATTGACGATAAAATTTTCTTTCTCTTTGTATTTTTCCTATTTCTCTATCACTACAAGTAGCCATGTTAGACAAGTAACACCACTTTGAGTTGAAGGCTGATGTAGGTAAAAGTGTGCAAGTGGGTTAAATAAGTCAACTCAACCTAACTTACTTTAATTCACAGGTTAAATAGGTCAACCTATGATGACTCATTTAACAAATGGGCTAGAATTTGTTGGCGTTAACCCAATTCGCATGAGTTAGTGGGTTAAACAAGTCAATATAGCCCATTTAACTAATAAATATATTTTAGCGGGTTACATGAGCTAACTCACTACCCACTAACAATATATAGATATATATATATATATATATATATTTTAAATTGTATAAAATATAAAGTCTATATTGAACTTATATCATTTATACAATTGTACAATGAATTGACTTAATACTTTAAACCATAATATGAATATTATAATTGCAATATCTTTATAATATGAGTATCATAAAATGATGAAAGAATTAAGAGATGAAACTAGTGAGGAAGATGAAAAGATTGAGAAAAAGAAGAAGTAAGGAAGATGATGATAAATAATGATATGTGGTTTGAGTTTTATAGTTTATTATATTAAGTTTAAAAGTGAAATAAATTAGTAACTTAGTATTATGTTGTGAATGTAATACGTGGTTAGAGTAAGTTATGCCAATTTTTTTTTCTTATATAGGTGGGTCGATCCAGGGGTTAAACATGTTGGCCCATTTTAACCAACAAGTTAAACAAGTCAGGCTCTTTTGGCCCACTTGTTAAACGAATTGAAAATTTCAATCTTGACTCATTGCTTAAATGGTTAAACGGGTCGACCTACGGATATAACCGATTTGCATAACTCTAGATGCAAGAGCTTCCAAAACCTATATCCAGGAAGCTTATACTATTCATAAAAATAGTTACATTATCATCAAAAATCATCCTTACAAGGCTCTTTTCCATCTCTCTCCCTGATCCTTTTTTTTTTATTTATTATATATGTGTTTCTCAATTTTCTTTATGATTGTATTAAATCTATTTTTGCTTGGTTAAGTTGAAAATTTTGTTTCAATAGAAAAATGTTAAAATTGAACAATGTTTTTTGGAGTAGAAGGTCATGTCATTTTGGTTTATGGCTACGCCATTTTTCTCTATGCCTTTCTAGTCTTATGTTTATCAAATGCTTGATTTAATTTCTTTGACTTATTGAATCACATTTAGGTGGATTTTGATGATTTAGGGTTTTGTTATTTAGGAAAAAGTGGTATTGGAGTGTATTAGTGAAAATCTGTGGTTATATTTGTTATTTACTAATTCTGATTTGAAATTTAGTTAAATTAGAGTTTATCTATATAAGATTTAGTATTGCTATGGTCTAGTGATTTGATTTTGTGAAATTTTTTGCTTTATTGTCATTGGGTTTGGTTACGTGGTCAATTTTGCATGATCAATAGAAAATGGAAGCTATTTAAGAGGATTTCATTTAATAGTAAAGAGTAGGTGAGATCAGATTAGAAGCAACTCTTAAGAATTAGTGTGGAAAACCCATTTTGCCCACTCTTAATTTTAAGGTTTTTTTATTTAACAAGGAGCATGTCCTAATAAAATACATACATACATACATACAATGGAAAATTTTGAAAAATAAAAAATGGGAAAAAATTTAAAAAGCATAAAAATGGAAAAATATGAAAAAAAAAAACTAGAAAAAAAAAGAATAAAAATGAGAAATTTTGGAAAATGTAAAAGAATAGGGATATAGAAATTAGAAAAAAGAAAAAAGAAAAATAGCTGTTTTAGGTCATTGAGTCTCATTTAGGGGTCCATTTCATTTTTAAAGTAAAAAAAGAAGAAGTTATAATATACATGCAATTTGACAATTTTGGGTTTCAAATGGAAATACTAAATTTCTCAAAAATTTAGTATTATCCACCTAAGTCTAAGTCAATTATTTCATAAAAATATAGTTGATTTAAGTTAATCATAGCTTCATATGGTGCTTCAATTGGATTTAAATTGGCCAATTTATTAAAAAAATCAATTTTTGAATTTATTAGATGAGCAACAAGCCGAAGCTTATAAAACCATTATATTGGACTCAATTTGAAATTATTTCTAACACATGTGTATTAGACTTTATCTTCAAGAATGTTACATTTTTAATTTTTAAAAAACCAATTGAATAGAGTTCAAATTAGGCCTGAACCGAATTCATCCTTTGAAATTAGTTCATGTCGATTAAAAAGCCTTAAATATAATTAAAGTTCATTATATATTAAGAAAGAGTTGGAAGCTCAATTGGTTAGGTTGCGTGTACAATTCCTTAATGTTATAGGGTTCATTCCAACCTAGCTAACTTTTCCTTTTAATAATAAAAAAAAAACACAACACCATGTGTTAGCATCCTATTAGCTAACCATGACACTATAGATCACCTTTAATATCACAACACCCTCTTTACCTGTGTTTACCTTATCTAGGTAGCTCACTTCATGATCATATTTTACTTGTTTTTCTTTGCAATTTTACAATTAATTTGGTGAAATTATGAAGTAAACTTGACACACTTCACATTGAACCTAAGAATATGTCTAGATGCAATCATTTAAGGGGTTTAAATTGCACTCAAAGTTCGGGAAAAATTATAAAACTTCCTCAAATACTCAAGAATATAAAATTAGCAAATTGAGCTGCTTTAATGGCAATTAAGCTATAGTCTCATTTAAAAAAAAAATTTGCATCAAATTAGCATCTTAAACCATGAACAAAAATTCAATTTTTATTGCGAAGCATAACTTCCCATTCAAAATCAAAGCCCTACAACTATAAGTAGGGGCTTGGGGAGTACATTCTAGCATCAAGCAAGCTTCAATATTCATCTTACATGTTCCAATCATCACTTTCTCGCTCTAAAAGAACAAACAAACCCACAACCTTCATATCTGTCTAGGTTTTTTCTCACTACACTCGATCTCGAAGTCAAACATCCCAAATTTAAAGGTACCTAGTTCATACAACTCCATTATTAACAAATTTTAAACTTTAAAACGCATTTGAGGCATTAGGTTAATGCGTGAATGAATAGCAAGCTACCAGCCTACCACGTATAAATTAAAAACCAAAAGTTAGAGCCCTTATATTAAATATATCAATAGCAGATTTTAATCAACATAACTCGAAGCACAGATGAGGATACCGTATGAAGACGCCATTTACCATGCAATTAGGAAGCAGATAGATGATACACAGCACAAGAAACAAATTTTCTTGTAGACCATTGAGAAATAAAGTTATACAATGTAGAGATACATTTGGGTGTAACAAAAATAAAAACAGAATTCTCGTATTTAGGTTGCTCAACAAACCGCTGAGAAGCAAATGTGAGAATCGCCATCTGCCAAAAAGTCCTCCATTCCTTGCATACACACGGGGATCAAACTTCATAGAGAGTTAGATAGGTTAACAGTATACGTGCTTATTTTGGAGGGGCAAAAAAGCTACGAATTTACAAGGAAAAAACAATGTAGCAATATCATCTAATTATTTTATCCGTTGTATATGTCTCCATGACTAGATCATAAACCAATTGGCAAACCTTAACCTATGATTATAATATTGGAACCCACAATATCAATAATGTAACACAATCTCTCTAGATGTTTGCCAAGACTCTTATAACTTGACACCATAAATACTAACCTCCTAACAGAATGAATCACATTCAATTCCCACTTCACTTAATAGTTCCACAAGATATAGTATTTAGCCTAAAAAGGAAAAAAAAAACATCTAGATAATCATAATTGCAATTACAATGTAGTATTTGGCACTACTGCTATAATTACCTATAACTGTCCATCTTCTATACAGGAACTTTTTTTCTCTTAGATTTTTTTTCCTTTCTAATCCCGTTTGATCCTTCCTTTTTTTTTTTTTTCTATTTTATGAGCAATTCTATAATACAGTCACTTAAGAATAACTATACTAAATAATCACTTTTACTATTAATAACTTTTATTTTACTATGATCGAAAGTGTTTTACTATACAAAAAAACATTTCTACAAGTTCATAAAGGCTCTTGACAGTTTTTTTTATTATTATTATTATTAATGTTATAAGCTTAATTTTTACTCTATTTAAGAAAATTTTATTATCAATGTGAAAATGATTATACGATGCATCACTTTTGAGTGATTGCACCAGAATTTCCCATTTTATGTGCCAATTATTCATGAGCTATTTATGGTTTTAATTTTGGTCTGCTTTAATTGCTAGTGCATGGGCCATCTACTGCCCGTTCCATCAAATCATCAACCTTGTGGAGTATTCATTTCATTCTAAACATTTGTTAGAGCTCGTAACTCCCTCCATTTTGCAAATGTAAGGTGGTCGAATGATCTAAATTAATAAGCCTTTTCAGAGATTTATGACTTAATTAACTACTTCAAAATGTTTAAATTTATTTTGGCAAATAATTCAGAGGTTGAGGAATTTACAACATAAATTGCTACATATATAGGACTAGAACCTGTTTAGTATATTACCTAATCACGATCCAAACCAAATCAATTAAGTTGCCGAAGGAAAAACCCCGCACCAAGTCTTCTCTGGTTTCCAATCTTGAACCCCAATTCCCAGCTCCTTTTATTACTAAAAACCGTGTAATCGAATTCCTAAGGAATCAGAATCCTACCCATTGATTTCTAGAAAACCAAACATGATAAAAAAACATGAAAGAAATCTAAATTAAAAATTGCACCTTTTCTCGGTATAACGCTACACTACTACCTAAAGCATCAACACAGGTCCATGATGCCAAATACAGGGTGTTTGAATTTGTTAATGGATCAAGCTTTCATCAGGATCTTAAGCAAATTTATTTATCTTCATAACCTAAAATCAATATTTTAACCGGTTTAATAAACACGTACCAGAGGTCGAATTCCATTTGTCAATGGTCTTGAATGTTTTTGCCTGCTTATAGAATTGTTTTGTAATTCGCTCATGGACCCTTTTAGTATTGTACATACATTTTATTTAATCCAGAAAATATATTAATAAATAATATAAACATACATCATTATATTAGTTGACAATAAATTTATTACAAGAAAACCAAGTATATGAAAAATCATAAAACGACTACAAGACTAAATCAAATTAAAGCCTGCAAACAAATTATAAAAGAATTAAAACCACTCCCAAATTGAAGTCCTTAGAAACAACACAAGTTTCCCGGATAGTGCCACATTAAATGGGTCCAAAGATCTATACACAAGTTTGGACCTACATCAGTTTAGCAAAACCAAAACCTATTCATGATCATGCTCTAAATTGCCAATGAAACTTTATTATTACAACAATGGAGGTACCCACTTAAATATTATTTTTTTACATAAAAAATTTGCAACCAAAAAAATTATTCCAAAAATAGATTACAAAGACGAGAACACTTCAATACAATTTTTTTTAAAATTATCCAATTTTTTTAATGAAAAATCATGTAAAAAAAATTAAAAAATTACATAAAGAATAACGAAAAAAATAATTTTCATAAATCCCTTTTATGCAATTTTTTTTCCAACTTTTAAAAGGTTATAACTTTTTATTTATATAAAATTAAAGAACCCATAACACATGAAAAAAAACCGATTTAACTGTACTATAACTAAAATTAAACTGTGTTACTATTTAGTATTTTTATGAGTCAAATTACCATGTTTCCATGGACTATTAGCCACTAAGTTGATTAAAAGAAAAAAAAAGATGAAATTTTGATAAAATTGACTCAGTTTTTTTTTTCTTTTTTTTGGTATATTATAAGATAAAATATAAAAAGCTACAAAAACAATTTTTAATAATTTTTTATAGTTTTTAAATTTATGAAAATTATTTTTTTCTTTATTTTTATGTAAACTTTTAATTTTTTTAAAATAAAATAATTTTAATTTTCTTTATATTATTTTTCATAATTTTTTTTAATAATTTCAAAAAAAAAATTTATACTGAAAACGCAAGAATACCATCGGTGCTTTCAAATAATTTGCTTAAGGGCATGGATGCCTCAATACAATTGTGTTGAAGGTTTAAACCGTATCTATGCTTTCACCAATTTTTTCATATAAGAAAGTTCGCAGTTTCTTTTTTTTTAAAACAATATTTAAGTAGTTACATAACAATGTAACTAGTGATTACTAACTTTTAAGCTAAATCTAAACCTGTTTATGATCTATCATGTCCAACTTAATAGATTACGTTCCAAATTACCAGCCCTATAGCTGACAATGAAACTTATAATGAAACTCAAGATTACTAATTTCGAAAGGAGATCAACTCCACCAGAGCAAACCAAGCTTTTATTAATCCTATCTTCTCTTATAACTGAAATTTCAACCAGGCTTGTGGTTCTTCTCACATCTCAATATGTCCGTATACCAAAGAACAAAAATATAATGTCACTATCGCATGTATAAACCCATTGTCTTGGATTAATCTATAAAAAATCCTGAGTCTCTAATGATCAGAAAATGTAATAAACCTGTCTTAGTTTTGGTCATTTTGTTTCCTCTCTCTTCCTTTTTTTTCGCATGCATATCTTTTGTACAAAAGTGTGACAAACTTTCTATAGAAAAATTTGTGAAAGTTCTAATAATTACATGACATCATTGACTCCCAGAAAAGTTAAAGCTTATCCTCACAACCCTTGGGGTTTGGGCTGAATTATGCCGTAGCCTAAGTATTAAAGGAAGTTAGATGTTTACTCAATTCTACTTTTTACAATGTCAATATGCTATTATTACTCATAGAAATAATGATGTTAAGAGCTTAAAGCAACAAGGATGGGGTTGGTGACATGAATTCTTTAAAGCAGTAAGTATAAAGCACAAATTTAGGGTTTTCCTCCCTCTAGGACCAACATCTTTTTCCAATGATTATCACTGTGACAGTACCAAATACAAGTTAACAAGCAAGTGTAGTTCGCTTCTCCACCAAATGTTCCTACCAAGCACAAGATAGATCTTCCAAATAAAATCGGCATTGTTTGAATCAATGCCAATTCATTTGGTAACAAATTACCTATTACCTAACATCTAAAATGATTGTTAACCCTGGAAATGTGATCACACTACTGGAGGGCGAGGCACCATATATCTTTCTGTCAAGTTGGGTTTCCAAAAACAAACATGCAGTGGAAAAGCTTAAAACTAAAAGACAACATAACAATTTAACTTGAAGAGAGCATTGACAAAATCTTACTCCGAAGGAGGACAGCATACAAATTAAAAATTCCAAATTATCTTAACCAAAAGCAAAGTCTATTGAGAATGCTAAATATTTTAAGTCCAGTTGTGAATTATTTCATGGACATTTTGTGGCTCTGGCAATGGGCATAGATAGTGGCAAAAGTATGTAAATCATGTAGGAGGTGCTGTATCAATGGGAAATCAATTATAGCAATCCACCTCAAAACCACCCCTCAGGACATAAACCTCTCCAGCGCATCAATTCTCAATAATACATGACTAACCTAGTCATAGCCATTAAGTTTATTTTTAATTTACTTTTAACAAACTGTAAATAAGCTAGTTTTATTATTCTTGACAATCATGTCATTGCTTCTCCGCTGCTAAAGATGCGCTTGCTCTTTTTCCACCTAAAATTAAATATCTACAAATTCCCCAAGTAGTTAAAGAACAAACTCATTGAAGCACCAGGAGAGGGGCCCAGTTCCTCATTTCAGAAGATAGGAAAAAAACAGGTTTTTTTTGGAAACTGAGAGACATATAAATGGCATGGTCATGCCTAGGGAAAATTTTATCATGCAATTTGCACATTATGTCATTTCAGTGAAGTGCAATGTCTCACTTTCCATTGTGAAACAGAAAGAATGTGTCAGTAAAATATACACCAATCAAAGGAAACCAACTAGAAAGAAAATTTTCCAGAGAAGACAGGAAAAACAAAAGGATAATTTCTAAAGATAGAAAACTTTTGAGAAAACGAACCTGGTTGACATATCAGGAGGATTTCAAAGTCCAGAATTGCCACCAAATAATGAAAACTGGCCCATAACATAACATCAAGAAAGACTGAACAGAAAAAAAAAATATATATATATATATTCATGACACCAACAAACACCTAGAATTGTCAGCATAAAAAGAAAAGTCAGCCATGGAGATTTTTAGTTCCAAAAAAAAAAAAACCCTTAAAATTAAAGTAGAAGACAATTTTCATTGTTTGAATAGCTCAACATATGCAGATAATTCTGCAATTAGTGTAAAAGTAGAAGCAAAAAATTACATCGCAAATAAACTAAATCTAGCTCATGAAGTTCAGCTTCAGAGAAATGATGGGAATCTAGTTCCTGAAGTTCCCCGTGGAAGAAAAAGAAAGGAAAGTCAGTCAGTTCCCTACTAGAGAAAAGAGAGAGAGAGAGGGGGGGAGGGGGGAGTGAGTGCCCCTCTTAAATTTAGGAATTATTGATTGATATCCGGCTTGCTACTCCTTATTCTCAATCTCAACCCACTAAGAAAAAGACAGTGAGAAACCATAGGGATGAGCAGGAATACTAAATTGTAACACATCAATATAGAACTCACTTTATGAGAGCACAGCAATGATCCCAGTGTTCAAAGCAACAATAACGATGACCATCATAGTGGCATCATTGCTGCAATTCAGTACACATCTAAAGCACAAAAAGTTGCTGTATTTATACTGGTCTTGACTACAATAACTTAATGTTTACTCTTCTATATTAGTAAAGAGAGAGAGGGGGAGAACAGTGCATTTGGTTAGGATTCCCAATGCAACTAAATCTTAAGGCTTCTTCAATGGAGGCACAATCTTTATCAGTGACTTCCAGCTAAAATTGGTATGGTCCAAGGCTATCCTTTTGCATGCCTTTATTTAGTAGATGGAGCTCAAATGTAAATTACAAACAATGGACAGGCTCCTCGCATGGGGTACACTTACTCTTAATCTATGCTTCCTCAGCCACACAAACCAAGAGATACACGAACATATTTTCTTTAGATGCCCCTTTGTGGCAAAGGTATGGAGTAAAGTTTCAACAGCAATGAACTATCCACCACCTCTTACATCCTGTAACTCCATGGTTTATGTACAAGTTCACATCCCTGGCCTGGATGGTGCAATATTTGCCCGTTTGAAGTTGGCCATTGCAGCTTGCATCTATTTCTTAAGGCATAAGAAATTCCAAGACTAGGGTCATGCACTTCCAATTGTGAAGGGATAGTTCATATCATTTTGAACATAGTAAGTTCTGTATTTGGTAGATAGCTAAGTTTGTTTTCCCTATAGCTGACTACAGTAGGTCAATAAACTATTTGCAAATGTACAATGAGGATATATTCTTGAAACCTTCAGGGTTTCCCCTTTTTGTATTGAAACATCTAGTTTCCTTTCAATTTATATCATAATATCACTACAGAAAAAAAGGTCCAGCATTCAACTCTATTCACCTATCACCCATATCCCCATCATCAACCCAAAAAGGAAAAATAAAAAAAGATGGGTTGACCAACAAAGAAGTGGAACAGAGATATAGTAATTGACATTAAAGCTTCACATTTATATTACAATTTCTATAGTTAACGGAGAAATAGAGTTTGAATCCCCTTTTATAGGGTTAGGCTTGTGAATATCATCAGAAAATAATACATTTGAGATTAATAAATTGTAAATAACTACAAGGTCTGCAGGCTGGTTGTTTAAATTTTTATTTTATTTAAAGAAATTCAACACATCTAATCACTTTGAAAAAAATATATTTGCACCAACACTTAAACCCTGCATTCTCAATGGGGCAACCAACCGATAAAAACAGACCCCTTGCATTAATAATGTAAAATCAGAGATTGCAATGTAACCAACAGAATATGAAACCCATAGAGGGCTAGAGAGAAATCACAATATTGATACACTCTGCTCTAGAAGTTATTGTTGAGCACTGCCAGATATGGGACCTACTTTCTTCAACCAGTAGGCCACCCTAACCTTATCAATTTTCAGGGCTTATTAGCATAACTATCTGCCCTGCCTGAGCTATCATCAGTTTCATCCTAGTCTGCGACCCTAACTCAACCCAAATTACTCCTTCCTTATTAAGTTCATAATCTTTTGTTTTTCTACAATAATGCTGTTGCCATGATTTATGCCTTGATCTAAGAAACAAATATTCATCCACACAACTCCTGCATGGCACTTGAATGGCATTGGTCAGTTTTTCTTTTATTCTCTTTTTTTTCCCCCTTTGCTATTGTCTACATATACATTCTCCAAAAGGACAAGTAACCCACCGCTGTTTTAAGAAACTGGGTTTAGGGAAGAAATAAAGGTAGGAACTGGATCTAGCAGTTTATGAGGAATATTTCAGCATTGCATTAATCCATATGCAAATTGAGCCACTTGAGCCACTTTTATGCAACACGGTGGGGACAACAACACATATTTGAACAACCCATTAAAACTATTAGGTGATTTCAAAAAGAATTCAACATGGTGATTATAAGTAACAATCACTACACCCAATATGCCATTGTAAAATTGAAAATAAGAACTTCTGCTACTAGAAAATCTATGCACCAAACATAACCTTACCAGCAACCAAAAAAGATGGGAGTAACCTTTTCCGCTTAACTTTCAGCTTTTTGTTGTCAGCTTCTCCGAAAAAAGATGGGTTGAATTGAAAAGATCTATTATAGAAAATTCACCACAAATGAAAAAGAAAAACAATCAAATCACATGGCAACTTCAAATTACTAATACATCATTTGATTGCACAATGCATTGGGTTAGTATAGAAAAAATCTGTGAATATTATGTGATTTATTTTTTTTCCACGCTTATCTACCCAAAGAACAACCTAACTGGACAAAATATGCACTGAAAAGCTTAAAAAAATTCCCTACATTAACCATTAGAGGATCATCTGAAATAATTGCCAGGGTTATTTACATTGTCTATCCCTTGGAGTTAATGAAGAGCAACTAGATTGGATAAGGTTTTGAGAATAACAATACCATGTTAATAACTTCAAAGGAGCATCTTTTATGCATGTTATATATCTATGATAATTCACCTTCTCTCAAAATCACCAACCATAGATTGTCGTTATGATATGTAAATTTAGAACTCTTCACCCAAGAAGAAAGGGGAAAAGAAATAATCTCTATTTGCAGAGGTTTTCAACTAAAAGGATCCATAAAAATGCCTTTCTTTTGTATACCTTCTACTAGACTTAGCAAAGTAATAGGTTGGATCTAACTTGGGAAACCTTAGATTGGGTCATTTTGGATAGGGGCTAGTTAGTTCCAATTTTGAGATGCAGAACAGGTTTGTGTGCATAATCCATACTTAGCTCATCTCGGGTTATCTTTTCCTCCAATAAGTATTAGTTTCAGATTAAATCTTTCCAAATAGAGTCAAGGTATCAATTCTTACCAACTAAGATTCTGAGTAAACCAAATTACTCACAGTTTCAATATCATGTAAGCAGTTAATTGGAATTTTAGCAAAAATTTGGTTATTCTACAGGCAAGAATATAAGATAATCCTTGATTCACTATTAACTAACTGATCAACCATATAATTTCTTCAAGCTAGAGACTCATAAAGGTCAACCTAATCTCCTTTGGAGCTAGAGGTTTGATTATTCTCTACCCCATCTCTTTTAGCATACCATCATTGTATATTTTATCATTTTGCAATTCATTGGGAACTCCTCTCCACCCACCCTTCATAAATCAGAAATTGCAAAAGACAGAAGTTATAAATTGAACTGGTTGGCTATTCTGCATCGGAAGTTTTTAAACTATTGATAACTCTTCTTTGTAAAAAGGACAGCCTATAAAGGGACAACCTATAATGAGAGATCCAATGTCTTAATTTATCATTTATATCCCTAAAACTACTAATGAATATAATTTATTCATTGATAGATGAGAATTACACCCTTTTCAAACATAAAATTTTAAGCACTTTAGAAACTTACAGGTTTGCAACTACATAAAGAGTAAAAGTTATTGCATATTATGGCAAAACTTAAAAGTTTTCACGACCATTTTTATTTTGCCAATCAAAACAATCATATAAGATTTAAATAGGAATTTTATATTAAACATGATCTAAAATCAAATGAAGGTACAATGAAGTTTAAGAAAAAATTTGCCTTAAATAACTTCTTTGCTATTCATTTTTCTTTGTAAAGCTAATCTATCCTTGCTAATAATTTCACTCTTCATCCTTGTCACATTTCACATTCAAGAGCACATATAAAGGGCTTAGAACTTGTGCACAAAGTGCTTCTCGTTAGAGCAAGGGTAAGGAAGGATGACACATATAGAGGCAGCCATACCCTGCACTTTGCAAATAGACTATATCTACACCTCAAACCCTTGACCATCGAGTCAAGGGTCGCTCCCCATATACTAGGTATAAAACAGCATACTAACGTTACGTTAGGTTTATTAAAATGGAATAAAACTGGAATGAAACTGAAATTTCTTTAGTATTATTTTGTTTAATGATAAAAGTATTTTTGAAATAAAAGTTATATTATATGAGAAATAACTATTCCTTTAATAAAGGGAAGAAATCAGAATTCCTTATTTATTTCATATTATATGCAATAGACATTCCCTATGGTATAACTTCTTACAAACCAAATAAAGGAATATCCATTTCATAGTAATAAAAAGAGAATGACATTTCCATTCCAATGAACCAAATATAGTATAAGTCTTATACTACTAGATAAGGAATCTACGTTTAATTTTGGACACTAGTTCAAAATTCAAGCTCCTTCAAGAAATCTGTAACAAGTAGTGGTTCAAATTTTCGACACAAGTCTTATCAATTTGTATTGATGACTATAAATTTATGGTAAAAGGATAACTTTAATCTTAACAAGATTCTCATTCACCATTGAACATTCAAAGCTCTATTATATGCTAGTAGACCACAATTGATTGAAAGCATTATTTTCTCTATCCAAATCTATTGGTCTATAACATTCATCATAGCCACAAGTGCTTTGAAAGTTATCTAGAAAAAGATGGTGTGATTCCCATGGAAAAAGTAATGTTTCATGGAATCAATTGCATAGACCAAAGAAGCAAATCGGTGTTGGAACTACTGACATCTCTGCTCAAAACAAATGTGCACAAATGCAACATGTACATAACATCTGCAGTAACCACAGTGATGGCTTCAGGCCTGGTTGGGTATAATCAAATTTGCTGAGTAGGAGCTTCAAGACTGTCCAGGTCCCAAGTGGTTCTGCATGAGCATGGAGGAAAATTCTATCACTAAGGCCCCTTGTCAAGTAGTGGCTTGGCTGGGTAGTTGGTAATGGAAATCAGATAACTTTGTTGTACTACGGTTGGTATGCAAAAGGATTCTAGGCAACCGGATTGCAGGAAGAGGGCAATCTGCAACTACAGCATTCCTAAGGAAGCAAGGCACTTTCCAGTCCTAAATTAGGATACAAAGGAAAGGCCGCAACAAAATATGTGAGACATGATTAAAACCGATGTGAAGCAAAACCAACTTCTTAGTGATAATTGGTATCCAGAATGGTGGATGGACTTCACTATTGAAGTTGCATTAAATACCTCACCCATGCCATAGCAACCAGTTAATTGGTACAAGGCAATTTAGTTTAGGAAATAAGTGCCCAGACATGCCTATAATTTATGGCTCATTGTGCGTTTCACACTGGATAAGTTTAGAGCTTCTATTTAATCCAACAAAACACATATACCTATCAAGCAAAGAGACACATGACCACTTGCTCATCAAGTGAGTCTTTGTGAAAGAAGCATGCAGGCTATTGGCTTCTTATCTCTTATGGCCAACTAACTTTCTTAGATTGTTACATTACTTACCACCACCACACCCACCCACCCCACCACCCCCAACACCAAAAAAAAAAAAAAACTAACTTTTTTTTATTGGGAAATTTCATTCTTGGCCTCACTGCTATCTCATCTGACAGACATCCCATGAGATTTAATGCTAAATCTTTTTGGCTATGCTTTGATCTATTTTAAGTATCTTTAGTATATTCTTGAAGGTAGGCTTCAGACTATGCACCAGTTTAGGGCTGCATCTTCCAAAACTGACTTACCCTCACTATTTTGTTTTTATAAAGAGGGCACACCCGTTTGTACATTCACCGCTAATATCAATCAATACCACTACTTACCGATTACCAAAAAATATAGTTAAAATGAGTTTTATCATTCAGGTCCCATCCTATGCTCTAGTTGAGTTGCATGCATATCCAAGTCTTTTTGGTAAAGCAAAAGTTTCTAAGTTTCAGGTTCTTCCTATTTCTAATTTTGTTTTGGTCATGGAAAGGTGGTAAATGAATAATTGGATTTTTTTTTTCTCTAATAATTAAGTATAAATAATTTTACATTGCTTCAAAAACAGGCTGTCTACTGTTGTTGGTAAAATAAAGTCAAGTTGAAACCATATTTTCACTGGTTGGACAGTCTTCCAGTTCAAGTCTTGCTTTTGCCTACTGCATAGTCTATGCCAGAATGAGAAGCCCATGTTTCTCAAGAAATGTCGTCAGTTAATAATGTTGGCCAAAAAATGAAATCATTTAGTCGTAGCATGAACATGTGCTTATCCTCGATTTTTTTCGCACTTATAATGCAGAATTATGTCCATAAGTTTTTTGCATTACATTCATCTCTCCTTGCAGAAAAAGAAGTCATATGGAGTACCTCAAAGAGCTGAGTCTAAACCTATTACAACATGACAGTTGCAATTCTGGCCAGCTATTATATATAGAAACCAAGATGAACATGCAGATAAATAAAGAACAATTTTGATAGCATGGAAAGGTGCCTTGCAAGATTTATAGTTGCTAAGGCATAAGCATCGACTCAGTAGACAGTTCTACAAAGACTTAGCCCATTTTGACATAAAAAATCCTTCGCTAAATATTCAAAGTTAAAATTTGGATGCCACAACAGAAAGTTAGAAACAGATGAAGGGCATGTAATTGGGGAAGGAAAAACTGATCATTTGTTCATACACAAGTATAATATGGACAATCCTTTTTAAATCTACAACTGTGACCACCTGGCTTCCTCATCTTCCTTTTATTCAGCTAATATTTTAGCAAGAACTCGGATTTGGAGTTTCCAAGACATAGGACTCTCTAAACTAGAAGAGTTCTACAGCCCAGTAAACATGGAGAATGCATACTGGCTATTCTCACACTTCAAAAGTGAAAGGAACAAGGTTCAGTTGCAAACTGAGGAGTCATGCGGTTGACCTTCTTTTTTTTTCAATCAGCAAAACCAGATATAGTGAAAGGGGTCAAAGAGTTCTTGTTGTCCGGGAAAATGCTAAAGGAATTGAACTGCACAATTGTATCCCTCGTTCCCAAGGTAGCGAACCCCTCTACTCTGTCTAATTTCAAACCTATATCTTGTTGTAATACCATTTATAAGCAATTTCCAAGCTACTTGCCTCTAGACTTAAATTGGTTCTACCAACGCTGGTGGGAAAAGAACAATTAGCATTCATTGGAGGTCGGTGTATTTTTCACAACATTTTTGTTGCTCAAGAACTAGCTTATGGATACAACAATAGTAGGGGTGTTCCTCAATGTATACTTAAAGTGGATATTTGCAAGGCCTATGATTCGATTAGTTGGAGTTTTCTGAAGGCGATGTTAACTTGTATGAATTTCTCACCTCACTTTATTGAACTGGTGGTACAATGTTTCTCTACTCCTAAGTTCTCATTCAATATCAATGGGGAGTTAGTGGGCTTCATCCCTAATTCGAGAGAACTTAAGCAAGGAGACCCCATTTCACCTTATCTCTTTGTCCTTGGAATGGAAGTATATTCTAGTATTTTGAGGAAGCTCACAATCAATCTTAGATTCTCTTATCATTGGATATGTAAGACGAAACGGCTAACACATCTATGTTTTCGGATGATCTCCTCATATTTTGCAAAGGGAATGTGGAGTTGGTTGGGGTGATTAAGGATTCTCTGCAAATTTTTGAGTCCATCTCAGGACTTAGGGCTAACAATAGTAAAAGCCTTGTCTTCCTCTCCAATGTTCCATCTCCAGTAAATGAAGAGCTCCATAACCTACTAGGGTACAAAGAGGGGAATCTTCCCATCTACTGTCTTGGGATACAATTGCTGGCTTCCAAACTCCATAAAGCTGATTATGATGTTCTTATCGAAAGAATTTTGGCGAAAATAAACTCTTGGACAGCTAAGTTTCTCTCTTTTGCTAGGCACTTGCAACTTATTAAGTCAATCTTATTCTCAATGCAAGTATACTAGGCATCCACGTTTATTCTACCAAAGGAGGTAAGTGCTACTATTGAAAGACTTATACGTAATTTCTTGTAGAGTGGGGGGCCTTATATCTCAACAAAAGCCAAGGTTAGGTGGCAAGAGGTGTGCTCCCCAATGGACCAAGAGGGTTTGGGAATTCCTAAACTTGAAATCTAGAACAAAGTTGCCCAACTTAAACATATATGGCATCTTTGTGGAGATAGAGTAAGGGGAGTATAGACTGAGTGGGTTCAATCTAATTTCCTCAAGAGATCCACATTCTGAGCAGCCAAAGTGCCCTCGACATGTTCATGGAGCTGGAAGAAACTCTTAAAACTTCGCCCACTAGTAAAAAACACGTTTAAATGGGAAGTTGGGGATGGCCTTTTTATATCTCTATGGTCGGATTTTTGGCTTCCATCAGGGCCATTAGATTTGGTTCACAGCCCAAGAGTGATTGCTAATCTGGCCTCTATGTGAATGCTAGACTATGCTCTATTATCCATAGCAATGGGTAGGAATTTCCAAGGAACAGCTTTTGAAATTGATTTACAATTCCCTCTAGCATAATTCCAACTCCACAGAAGATTGACAAGTTCATTTGGAGTAAGGAATCTTCTAGTACTTTTTCTATCAAGGGTGCATACAAAGCTTTGACACCAAGGAATGGCTATATCCCTTGGTCCAAATTAATTTGGAATAAACACTCCATGCCACGCCACGCATTCATCCTTTGGCTAGTGTGGAAAAGGAAATTACATACCCTGGATAAGCTCAATACTTGGGGAGTAACCACATCAACTACATGTTATCCATATTCAGCTGGACAAGAGAATCATGAACATCTATTCTTTGATTGCCCATTTTCTAACCAAGTATGAGTAGAAGTTCTAGGGAAACTTAAATGCCCATCAACCTATTTATCTTGGCATACTGTATCCTCAAATTTGATGAACCCAGCGCTCTCTAGCAATCCTATGGTTTCAACATGGACAGTTGCTTTTGCTGCCACAATATATTGCATTTGGAGAACAAGGAACTCCACCCATCTTGGATCTCCTAAGCCTTCAACACAGTCTCTAGCTAGACGAGTTTTGGCTTACTCTAAGATTCTTGTACCTTGATTTGGTTTTCACTAATTTCCATATTAGTTTTGTAAAGTTCTAATCATAAGACTAATTTTACTGTAATCCTTCCCACGTCTAGCGGCTTTAAATTCTCCTTCTATTATTTAGTGAAATCACTTACTTACGCAAGAAAAAAAAAACCTGTTCGCTTGATGACCAAGGAAAGCATGTTTTTCTAGTAAAGAGTATAGCATACGGGGCATAACCATAAGTTGAAATTAAATTGGAAGACCAAAACACAAATAATAGCACCACATGCACATAGGAAACAGTTTGATACTCAGCTAGATTGATAAAAGTAACTATCCCAGTAAAACATAGATTTTAGGATCAAAACAGACAACCTTAACTGCCAGTGAAGTTCTGTTCCATAAACCACCTCCCTTAATATGGCAGCAACCTGAAAGGGCAGAAGTTGCATAAACTATCTAGAAAACAGAAAGAGGCATGGTAGGGTATTGACCTCTATCTCTAAAATCAACGATACCAAATAAAAGATTCAATAGCAAGTCTGCAATTGAATTCCAGAAACCATTCCACCATCAGCTTTATTTCTTATTCCCGCGGGCCTCAACACCAATGGTTCTTGACTTGCCCAGATCCGCAGCTGAGGTTTTACCACTAGAGCCTCTGCAATTAGAGCAACATAAGCTTATTTTTGAAAAAAATAAAAAGATAGCAGCATGAAACATAATATGCCTGTCTAATGAATCTATAACAGGAGCCAATCAATCAGGAATCACTTACACTTTCTGTTTCTTGGCATTTTGCTGCTTAATACTTAAGACCATATCCATAGCCACTTTTTGGTGTTCCCTGGTTTGTGAATGCAGGTCCAAGCCTTCAACAGTCTCACAATCAACATTACAGATACGACACCAGCCCATGCTTGCCACCTTCCTTTTCCTTGAATTATCCGCCAACTCCAAGTCACCCTTCATAGACATAATTTAGTGCATGAATATGAAGTACATAAACAACAGCAAGGATATATCTATTTCAAACAAAAAATCTACATAACAAGAGAATATCACTGTTGCCAAGCAAGACATTAATCTTAATACTCAGCTATGTTAACACTCAACAGGGTTCGATCACCCAAAAAAATGTACTCAACTGGGTAGAAGGTGCTCCTAAATCTGGGATCACCAAATCGTGAATGACCCATTCTGTTACCCCCAAACAAATCAGGTCCATAGGATTCTCCAATGTGAGCAGGACCATGTAAGCCACCATGTTCCGCAATCTGCATATGACTAGGCAAGTCACGTGGCCCCAAAAGTTCACCCCTTCGAATATTTTTGGGCGCAAAGTCACGAGAAATCAGATCATCATTCCTCGGATGGTCACCCATTCGCATATGCCCTGGACCCTCAAACTCACCCCTTCGGAAATGGGCTGGATCCCCTGGCATATGTGGTTCTCTTCTTTCAATATCGTTACCAAAGCCTCCAAAACCGCGTGAAGGGAAACTAGGATATTCTCTACCAGGGCTTCGTGAAGATAAATTATCCATGCGAGCTCGACCTGGTCCATGCATCCGTGAAGAATCAAATCTTCCTCTATCTTCTTCGGGAGGTCCAAATGCTGTTTCTCCAAATAGATTACCATGACTATGAGGTGGGAAAATCCTTGAAGATGCAACTGCAGACCCAGGTCCACCTTCAGGACCAGCAGGGTGGAATGCTTTGTCCAAAGGATGCCTATCAAAAGGACTTCCTGATGGGAAGAACCTCCCAGATCTATGGAAAGGATCAGGATCCATATCATGGGGCCTGCCAAAATGCTTCATATCTTCTTCAAATCCCCTGCGCTCATGAATGTGCCGAGATGGTTCCATTGAAAGGGGTTCCATACGTTCATTTTGCAGTGACTTCAACCGCTCATCTGGGTGACCAAACGTCGATGATGGATCCATTCCTGGAGGTCTCTGCATTGTCACCATGTCCGGGTGCATGCCAGAAGGCCGCCCCAATGGACCACTGCCAATAGAATTCAGTGGATGAGAACTTCTATCATCAGCGTAGAGAGACCTTTTATTGAACGGTTCACCTTCAGGGCCATGCAATGGCTTTAACCCCATCATCCTATTTGATTCATCGACTACACCAGGTAGTAAACCCAATTCATCCTGAGATTTTCTCGAAGAAAGCAAGTGAGCTGGAACATGAGGACCCTGTGGGGGAATAGATTGAGGGCCTTGTCCTGCCTTCACATATGATGTGGGTAAGCCATTACCAGGCATTATACCTGGAAAAGTTTCAGGACCAGGAGGCCTATTAAAAGCCTGTGGTTGAAATTGCTTTGGTGGACTTCGGATACCTGGCAGCAACTGCCCAAAACCAGGAGAACCATACTGAGGTCCTGGAGGAGTTGCTTGTAACATTGGAGCAGGAGGCCTTTGCTGATGAGGGGACTGACCATACTGCAACATCAGAGGTTGATGTCTCCCTTTATCGATGATGGCATCTGGTTGAGAAGACTGTATCATGCCCCCCACATGTAACTGACCATGAGGAGGAAAGCCTCTCGAATTGTCAACTCTCTGACCAAAGGAAGTGCTCTGTGCATGTGGCAAATTTCTATCTTGCTGACCCTTCTCCTGAATATCCTTCTGTATATTTGGTGCATGCCCCTGGGAAAATTCAGTTTCTTGCACTTGAAAAATTCTATCAGAAGAGCCATTTCCTTTATCTTTTGGTGCGGCAGCCTGCTGCTCCTGTCCTTTAGAACTAATAGTTGAACCAAATTTTTCATCCCTATCCACAGCTTCAACTAATCTTCCATCTGTCTGTTCTTTCATACTCAAGGCTTCCTTCCCTGTTTGATATAAGGGCAAGCCTCCCTTTTCCAAGGATATCCCATCAGCAGCTCTATTGGCCTCGATTGATTTATCTTCCCCTGTTTGTGATCCATGCTGAGATTTCGCAGCCTTCATCTCACCAGTACCTGTGACAGCAGTAGAGGACACGTCTATTTTTTCAATTTTACCAATTGGTGTATCTACTTGTTGTTCAGTAACAGTTCTTCCCATATGTAAGATTGCATCAGGCTGCTGCTCAGAAGATGTTCCTACTATCTGGCTACCAGAACTAATCAAGTTATTCTGGTTGTAACCAGGTTGCATTGGCTTGACCGGAATGGAACCAGCTTGTGATAACACTCCTTGATTGGGCACCACTGGCCTCCCCACAAGATTTTGAGACTGATGAGAAGGATGTGAGCCAAATGATCCCATGACACTCTGCTGGGGTCGTGGATAAGCAGCATGCTGCAGTTGGGTTGGTTGAGTAGGACCCTGTGACTGCAACTGAGGCTGCATAGGAATCTGCTGTTGACCAAAAGGAGTGAGTGAATAAGTCTGGCTCTGTGGAGGTCCTGACTGTTGAACTGAAGGCGGCTGGTGCTGCTGTCCGTATGGCTGAGGCACATGCGGTTGAATAGGCAGTACAGGAGGCCGTGGCTGAGCAAGATTTCCTGATTGTTGATTGTAAGGAAACATGGGCTGCTGCTGTGCAGCAGGAACATTAGGACCTTGAGCCGGTGCAGGTACTAATCCAGGTTGTTGCTGGTTTGGAATTGGAGCATGTTGAGGAGGACGTACATGTGCAGATGACTGAGAGAATTGGCCGTGCATTTGTGTAGGCTGCTGGGATGACTGTTGGGGCCTAATGTTCACTGGATTCTGTTGAGGAGCTCCCGATTGAATTTGTTGGCTTGCCTGTGCTTGTGGATAAGAATGATAGCCTGTTACAGGATGGCTCGTTTGCACGAGCGGCTGGACAACAGGCTGGTTTGCCACAGGAGGAGGTGGTGGAAGATGCTGTTGGCCCTGAGGATGTGAAGCCTGTACCAGCGGTTGAGCCGATGGTGGAGCTTGGCTCTGCAAATTAGGATTTGGTTGAGGCTGGAGCTGTGAATATCCCTGCTGATTCTGTAAATTTGGATATTGCATCTGAACTTGAGGTTGCTGGTACGGAGTCTGCATATGTTGCTGAGAGAATGACTGGACAGGATATTGCTGAGGCGTTGCTTGGGATTGACCTTGGGGATAAAAAGCTGGCTGTGATGGTGGATTTTGAGACTGTTGATGTGCTACAGGGATAACTTGCTGCTGTGGATTCTGTGCTTGTGGCACTGAAACAGCATGAACATGTTGCTGTGCTTGCACTTGTGTTGGGGGTAGAGTCTGGGGCTGGAGTTGGGTTTGAGCTTGAGGCTGCACCTGAGGTTGAGGTTGAGGTTGAGGTTGTGGCTGCACCTGAGGTTGAGGTTGCGGCTGCACCTGAGGCTGAGGTTGTGGCTGCACCTGAGACTGAGGCTGAGCCTGAGACTGAACGTATAGCTGCGGTTGCAACACAGCTTGTTGTTGATATGGATAGTACTGTTGATACTGCTGTTGATATGGGTAATATCCTGGGTACTGTTGATAATATTGACTATACTGCTGTTGATACCACTGGTCTGAAGTAGTTACAGCAGCCTGACTAACAGCTTGAGCCTGAATGCCTGCACTGGCTTGTTGATTAGGATCCTGTGCTGGTACAGCAGCAGCTGTGCTCTGAGCAGTCTGGACTTGGGTACTTGCAACTCCAGCTTGATTGACATTGTGGCTCTGGTCAGTAACAGCTTTGGCAGCAGCTGAAGCACCTTGTGAGACCCCTGCTTGCTGAGCTTGAGGCTGCACACCCTGTTGTTCAAAATAGATGATTTAGAAAGAATACAAATTGTTAGAAGATAAGTTTTTGGATAAGTGAAATTTTATTGAATGAGAAATAATACAATCGTCAAAACGAAAATAATAGTTACAACACGGAGCTAAAGCAAAGTACAACCGATAAAATTGTTAGAAGATAAGTTGGAACAATTTATTTGGAATATGATTAGATACATCTTTTTTCGTTTTGTATCTTCTATATTCCAACCTTAGCTTCTTGGTATATTCTTTTGTGAGCTTTTTCTAAAGAGGTTTTACCCTCTTCTTTCTACTGATGAAAATACGAAAGTTTCTGGCTTTAATCCAAAAAAAGAAATTAGTACAGTTAGTTGTACAGATTAGTATATAAGTTGATGTTTCCATTTTTTGGCTAAGACTTGTCTGATGTTTATTCAGGTTTAGTCGACAATATTCCCCAACATTTATCTTACCTAAATGTATCACATCCAAGTGTATCTTTTACTTTATCTCCAGATAAGACTACACCTATTCTGATTTCTAATACTTATAGTATGATTTTGAAATTTATATAAAAACAATATACTGTAAACTCGTAAATACATGATGTGAGATTAGTTATTTCATAAATCCATGATGTTAAACAATATATTGTATATAAAAACAATATCTTGATAATTTGGAAATTAAGATGACAAAGGGCATGGAGCAATATTGCAACAAAAAATCAGCTAAGTACAGCATATAATCCAATGCCACATGATTGTACAAAGCATATAAAGATTGATTAACACTCATCAAGAAAACCTTAATGAAGGAGTGATCAATAAACCTGATATACTCTTGGGACAGCAGCTAAACGGCGTGTTAACTAAAGGGTTAACTGTTAGGGATGCATTTGTTGGGAAAACTTACACACGGAGGGACAACCAAGCGGTAACCACCGTGCAAGGAAGAGCTCCACAAGTGCAGCACGTCACTGCTGTGCAAGACCGAGATGGATGAGGAAATAATTTAGGCAGATTCCATGTAGGATTAAGTCGATCTTAGGCATTTAAGTATTTATTTATAAATTAGGATTGAGGAGATTATTTCCGTTATTGTATCTCTAGATTAGGGAAGTCCTTGTCCATTAGAATAAGAATCTATGAGAATATAGCTAAAGAAGGAAAGAATAAGGTGTATGTATTGAGAATTGAGCAGAGAAATACACAAGCATATTTTTCTCCAAAATCTCATGAGATCGAATTCTCTCTCTCTAATCGAGGTCTCAGGTTTCAGATCCTTGTGGAGATCTGAGTTATTCCGAAGTCCACCATAGGGAGGTCAAAGAACAGCGACAAGGGAAAGTTTTCCCGCTTAGACTTGGATTTCCCGGTGAATCGTCTGGTGACTAGAGCTTGGGCTAGGGATCCTAACAAATTGGTATCAGAGCTAATCACCATGAGCGATTCACCCCATGATGCTAATCCACTCCGTGCCATGATCATTGAGTCCAAACAGCAGACAAATTCCCAAATACAAGAACTATCCCAGAAGTTCGAGCAGAAACTGGAAATGCTCGTCCAACACCTCCAGAACAGTGCGGCGGCAAAGGAAGCGTCTTGCAACAGCAATCCGACACCCCGGCGACATACCCAAAGTCCGGAAGGCGGAAACAGCCAACACCCTCAGACCATCGGAACCATGGTGCCCAAGTATACAAAGCTAGATTTTCCAACCTACGACAGCTCGGAAGATCCCCTGATTTGGCTCCACCGTTGCGAGAAATTTTTTGTAAACCAACGGACAGCAGACGGGGATAAGGTGGGATTGGCTTCCTTCTACCTCTTGGGCAAGGCACAACTTTGGTTCCATCAATTGGAAGGAGAACGTCCTCAGATGGATTGGGGAGAGTTCAAATATTTCTGCAAGCTCCGCTTCGGACCTCCAGCGTGCACAAACCCGCTAGGTGAGTTGGTGACTTTGCGACAACTGGGAACCGTCGACGAAAATAATAAGCAGTTCCAGGAGAAGTTAGCACGAGCAAGCCATGTAGTCCGAGTTGATCAGAATGTTGGGCTATATACGGCCAGATTGGCAGATTGGATACACCTTGAAGTGGAGCTCCAGGATCCGCCCGATCTGATGCACGCAATGAGTTGGGCACGCGCCTATGAAAGCCGCTAGAAGCTAATGCGCGAAATGAGTGCGCGAAAAGGGGTGGCCAATTCCAATCGTCACTGGGGCAGCAGCCAAGCGACAACAAAGGGACCTACAGCGTCCACACCAGATAATTCACAAAAGACCCAAGCATCCACCTTTATCCGCCGCTTGAATCGAGCAGAGATGGCCGAGCGACGAGCCAAGGGTCTTTGCTACAATTGCGACGAAACCTATACTGCTGGACACCGGTGTCAAAAGTTATTCTGGTTGAAGGTTGATGACGACAAAACAAATTGTGTTTCAGGAGGGGCAGAGGAGGAGCCCGCGATATCACTTCATGCCATGATCGGCCAAAGGGGAACAAGTACGATGCAGATTCTGGCAGTGGTAGAGGGGGTACCCCTGCGCGGCTTGGTCGACTCAGGAAGCACCCATAATTTTATTAGCTGGACAACCATCGAGCACTTGCAACTTGACTACATCGGCGAGACTAGAGCCACAGTCGCCGTCGCTAATGGGGACAGCATCAAATGTGTGGGTATTTGCAGAGGCATCCGTTTCACCATTGAAGGACATGAATTCCATGCCGACTTCATGATCATCCCATTATCCGGGTTTGATTTGGTGTTAGGGACACGATGGTTATAGACCTTGGGGCCGATTCTATGGGACTTTTTAGCACTCACAATGTCATTTCAAAATGATCACAAGGAGGTGCGGCTCCAAGGAAGAGTCACAACGGTACAGCCTCATCTTCATTTGGTCGAGAACACCTCCCTCGACGATACTGCACTAGAGAAACTCTTAATTGAGTTCGACATTGTCTTCTAAGAACCTACTGGCCTACCACCGCTCCGAAGTTGCGACCACCGCATTTGTTTGGAACCAAACACTGGCCCGATGGTCGTCCGCCCGTATCGATATCCTCACCTGCAGAAGGATGAAATAGAAAGACAATGTGGACAGATGCTGCAGCAAGGGATCATCCGCCCTAGTCATTCGCCATTCTCATCCCCCGTCCTACTGGTCAGAAAACAAGATGGCTCTTGGCGATTTTGTGTCGATTACCGGGAGCTAAATAGCAAGACCATTAAGGACGAGTTCCCAATTCCGGTGGTGGATGAATTGCTAGATGAGCTATACGGAGCAAAATTCTTCACTAAATTGGATCTCCGATCAGGTTACCACCAAGTCCGCATGTTTGACAACGATGTGGAGAAGACGGCTTTCCGAACACACCATGGGCACTTCGAATTCCTCGTAATGCCGTTCGGCTTATCAAATGCGCCTTCCACGTTCCAAGCCTTGATGAACGAAGTCTTCTGGGATCATCTCCGCAAATTTGTCCTCGTCTTCTTCGATGGCATCTTAATATATAGTAAGGATTAGGACTTGCATCTCCGCCACCTCCGAACAGCGCTCCACCTGCTGCAAACCCACCAGCTATTCATCAAGAGGTCCAAGTGCTCTTTTGGGACAACGACAGTGGCGTACTTGGGACACCGCATATCCAAGGATGGGGTCACATTGGATCTCGCCAAGGTATAAGCAATTGTGGATTGGCCAAAACCGCAGAATGTCACAACCCTTCGTGGATTCCTCGGATTAGCAGGATACTACCGGAAGTTTATACAAGATTACAGCCAAATTACAAGCCCTCTCACGGCAATGTTGAAACGCAATGCTTTTACTTGGACAGACGCAACAAAGGCAGCTTACTCATGGCTGCAGCAGGCGCTGGCCACCAGCCCCGTCTTGCAGCTACCCAATTTTACACAAGCATTTGTGGTAGAATGTGATGCTTCCGGCAACGAAATTGGGGCTGTCTTGCAACAAAATCAACATCCCATTGCGTACTTCAGCAGACAATTGGCCGCGAGACACCACAAATTGGCAGCTTACGAACGGGAGCTTATCGGGTTGGCCAAGGCAGTACAACATTGGCGTCCTTATTTATGGGGCTGTAAGCTCGTCATCAAGACAGACCATTATAGTCTCAAATTTTTGCTTGACCAGCGCATCACGACTTCCCCGCAACAGCATTGGATAAGTAAACTACTGGGCTTCGATTTCAACGTCGAATATCAGTCAGGGCACTCCAATAAGGCAGCAGATGCTCTATCTCGTTGTCACCAAGACAAGTTGGAGCTGCATGCCATTAGTCAACCTCGTCTGGATCTTTGGGAAGAGATAAAGGATGCAGCAGCAAGTGACACCAACATCCAACAACTTTGGGACAAGCTACAACAAGGGGTGCTGTCAGGGCCTTGGACAGAGCAGGATGGAGTCCTCTGGTACAAGGGTCGAATCCACTTGTCCAACACCTCGCCCCTCATTTCCGCCATCATGTCCGACATTCATGATAGCACACATGAAGGTGCATAGAAGACGTTACAACGACTTCGCCAAGATTTCCATTGGCAGGGAATGAAGGGTACGGTTCAAGAATATGTGACTCGCTGCCCCGTGTGTCAACAAAACAAGGTTGACTGCATGCGGCCCGCTGGATTGCTGAAACCATTAGCACTACCCACTCAAATCTGGGCCGATATATCCATGGACTTCATCGTGGGGTTGCCCAAATCGTGGGGCAAATCTGTACTATTGGTGGTCGTCAATCGTTTTTCTAAATACGGCCATTTCATCGCCATAGCACATCTTTATACAACCAAGTGAGTGGCCCAACTATTCATGGAACACATCGTTCGCCTCCATGGTTTCCCCGAATCCATCGTTTCAGACAGAGATGCCACTTTTACCAGCAATTTTTGGAAGGAGTTATTCCGCCTTAGTGGCACTAAGTTGGCTTTTTCATCGGCATATCACCCGCAATCCGATGGCCAGACAGAGGTGGTCAACAGCACAATTGAAATGTACCTCCGTTGCCTTGCCGGAAGCAGCCCCAAGACTTGGGTGGACTGGCTACCCTAGGCGGAATATTGCTACAACACCTCCTATCACACAGCCCTCTAGGATACACCCTTCAGAGTCGTTTATGGCCGCGAGCCTCCACGCCTCACAGCTTATATTCCAGGAACCACCAAGGTTGACGCAGTAGATGACGCCCTCGCGGTCCGTGACCAAATGCTTGGGGAAATTCGCGCACAGCTGCAGGCTGCCCAACACCGCATGAAGACTCACTACGACAAACATCATAGAGAAGTCGCCTTTGACGTCGGTAACTGGGTTTGGCTCCGACTACAACCCCACAGACAGCTATCCTTGGCCGGACGACAACTCCACAAGCTCCAACCCAAGTTTTATGGTCCCTTCCAGATCCTACAGCGGATTGGGTCAGTGGCTTACCGACTGCAATTGCCCGACAATGCCAAGCTACATGATGTCTTTCATGTCCCTTTGCTCAAACCACACTGTGGTGATCCCCCACTTCAACCACCACAGCTACCCTTGGTTTCGGAAGGCCGCATTTTGCCAATTCCAACGGCAATTTTGCGCTCCCGCTTGAATAGAGGTCAGTGGCAGCTCCTTGTCTAGTGGGCTAGAACAGAACCGACAAATGCAACTTGGGAGCAGTTGGATGAATTCCAGAAGACCTATCCTACTTTTGAGCTTGAGGACAAGCTCGATGTCCAGGAGGGGAGCGATGTTAGGGATGCATTTGTTGGGAAAACTTACGCACGGAGGGACAACCAAGCGGTAACCACCGTGCAAGGAAGAGCTCCACAAGTGCAGCACGTCACTATTGTGCAAGACCGAGATGGATGAGGAAATAATTTAGGCAGATTCCATGTAGGATCAAGTCGATCTTAGGCATTTAAGTATTTATTTATAAATTAGGATTGAAGAGATTATTTCCGTTATTGTATCTCTAGATTAAGGAAGTCCTTGTCCATTAGAATAAGAATCTATGAGAATATAGCTAAAGAAGGAAAGAATAAGGTGTATGTATTGAGAATTGAGCAGAGAAATACACAAGCATATTTTTCTCCAAAATCTCACGAGATTGGATTCTCTCTCTCTAATCAAGGTCCCAGGTTTCAGATCCCTGTGGAGATCTGAGTTATTCCGAAGTCCACCATAGGGAGGTCAAAGAACAGCGACAAGGGAAAGTTTTCCCGCTTAGACTTGGATTTCCTGGTGAATCGTCCGGTGACTAGAGCTTGGGCTAGGGATCCTAACATTAACAGTGTGATTTCAAGACTTAAGTTCCAAGCTGGGAAGATATATATCTATTCATCAGCTTGAGGGGGATTGTTGGAAGATAAGTTAGGAAAGTAAGCCGTCCAAATTGATATATGAGCTCCATTTCTGTGAAACTATTCCTCAAGCAAGGCAGCCAATAAGTCATTGAAGAGTATGTGCCAATAGTAAAATGGTAAGCAACTCTTGTCCAATCCCAAGAGAAAGAATTGAAACTAGCTCTCATTAAGGTACCTTAAGATATTCCTTTTATCAGTCACTGGAGAAAAGATCCTAGGGCATAGTATGAAATACCTCGTAGAAAGTAGACATCTAAAAAATGGTCTTTCCTAGGCACTAAAACTGTATATATCTTTCCGTTGCCCAGTTTAAACTTGTTTGATGTTTCTTTAGATTTTGTCTAGATTAGTCTCTAATTTGTATCTCATTTAAATGCATTGTATCCACATGTTTCTTTTAGTTTACCTATAGATAAGACTGAATCTATTATTTAGATTTATAATTCTTATCTTAAGGATTTAGAATTGTATATAAAAGTTAAAAAAAAATGCATTTGTAAGCTTATATGTAAATGAAGTAAGGTTACTTCTTTCTATACAAATTTATAAATGTAGAATATATTAAAAAAAAAAGACAATATTTTCCACTTACCGGGCAAGCTTGCGCGTGTTCTTGCACTTGTCGGTGCACAATCTGTGTTCCACATCTGTTGCACACAACAGGAGAATTTCCAAACACACATCCAGAACAATGAGTCACACATTCAGATAATGGACCTTGCCAGGTGCAACCACTCCTGTGATAGAGACAATGGACAGCTATTTTGTTGATTGTCTCAGCTAGGGGCTTATTTGATTCTATAAGTGGCTGCAGCATATGATAAACCGCCAATAATCTTCAAGTTAAACTGATAAGTATAGAACAGATAGCAACGACAATGATCCAAGGTACAATAAATAATGATAAATGCACGGCAAACCTTGGAATCAGCCTCTGTAACTAAGTAGCCATCATAAGGACAAGCCTTTGTACTGTTTGCAATATATGCAAGGCATGGCTTGCAATACAAATGAGTACACTGAGATTGCAACGCTTCATTTGGGACCACAAGCAAGCGGCAGACAGGACAAAAGTACTCTCCAGCCAAGGACTGGATGTTCAGTATGCATTCGTTATCAAATCCCATGATGCCTGCCGATATAAAGCTCAAAGGGTGCTTCGGCTAATCTATAATAAAAAAAGAAACACCAAAATTATCCATCAGAAAGAGATAAACACCAGCAACTACTGCTACACAGCAAATGAGGTTTAGATTAAACCCTAATAACAATAAGACATCTAAAATCATGTGCATAATCAAGTTTTGATTTTCTTTTATTTAAATATATATATAGAATAGCAAACTTTTTCTTCCCACAAGATAATCAAATGATATCCAATCTTAAAGAACAAAACGGATAACTCCGCCATTTCATTCACAAAAACTGAATTAAGTAAACCAACAAAATTCCATAACTCTCTCTTTCTCAGTTTCTAAATCTCTCTCTCCTCTCTTCTTCTTTTTTCTTTTTTTTCAAGTAATCAAATCATATCCAATCTTAAAAAACAAAATGCAAGCCACCTATTTTCTTACATTATTGAGATATTTAAGCTACAAAAGCAAGATAAACCCTAGATAATCATCAAACAGTAAAATAAACGAGATTTCCAGGGCAAAAAGGACTCAAAGGAAAAGCTAATAATCCTATAATCCTCATATCTAGGGAGAGAGAGATTAAGAGAGAGAAAAGAACCTGGGACTCCGATTACGATTACTTCTCAGGCAACAGTGAAATAATGGGATTCCACAGCACAAAGAGCGAACGAGAGAGAGCGAACGAGAGAGAGAGAATGGGGGGAGGGGGAGGGTGGACTTGAGTCTGAAGAACTCGTTGGGCTCCAATTAGGGCTCTCGGACCGGAGTCGTTTTTATTAATTTTCGAATTTTTTCCTAATCCTTCCGAGTGAAGAAATGCAAAACATGTGAATCAAGGCATGTTTAACCATAAAGCTAAAGTAATTAAGCAGAAAATCCACCAATTTGTGCAAAATATTTAATGCGGGATTTTTCTTTTTTTTTTTTTTGGAAATTTTGGCAATTTTTAAGTAAATTCTTGTGGCGTTGTATTTCTTCCATTTTTTAAGCTAAATATTTTCACTTTTGCAAGCTGAAATTTTTTTATAGATTAGCTAATGAACCTTATTTGCATGGTTGTGTTTGTTTGAAATTGTTATTGGAATTTAAAGGTTAAAAGGATATAATTATATAAATGATATGTTTGGTTGATTTTATAAAGATGAAATATAATAATTTATTCTATAAAGTTGCTATTACTATAAAATGAAGAATTATAATTTTTTTACAAAACTAATGATACGTTTGGTTGATTTTATAAATGTGAAACAACTATTTCTCACCTATAGATCTATTCCTTTATTTGAATGGTGAAGTAGTTATTTTACATAATTATTATTACTAAAATATGAAAAATTGTAATTCTTTTACATAACAAAAAGAAAAAAAATACGATGTTTTTTCATATTTATTCATAGACCTTAAAATAAATATAAAGAATAGCTATTATTTCTCTATTTCATTCATGAAGAGTTTTAATTTTATTCCTATTACATTCCATTTCATAAACCAAATGGGCCTAAGTATTTTTTTTGTTTTTTATCATCATATTTCTAAATCTATCAATGAGATTTAAAAAAAAAAAAAACATAAAAGTATCTATTACTTCTCTATTCTTTTTTTTTATGAATTGCAATTTTATTAACTTACTTAAGATAGCTTTTTTATGTGAATAAAGAAATTGAGAAATTTTTTCCCAAAAAAAAAGGTTAGAAATTTGAAGCTAATGAAAATAGGGAGCGACTGAGTTTAGAGAGGGAGAGGGGAATAGAAGTGCAAAATGATCGAGGATGAGGAAAATGAGTGTATATGTAGAGGCAAAATTGCAAATGAAGCCTATGATTTTTATAGACCTCGAAATGAATCGCTTCATTAAACTAAATTGTAGGTTGTGGAAACGATTTGCAAATTTCATCCTTGAAATGTGATTTAACAACTGTATTTGCCAAATTATTTTCACAAGTATCCCTTTATAAAAAAAAATAAAAAGAAAAAGTTTGCTCATAAGAAGCAAACTAACCTATTTCGCTCTTGCTTCATGTTTAATGTAGCTTGATTATCCTATTATAAATAATAGAAAAAATGTATTAAATAATTATCCTTTTAACTTGCAAGTCACATAAAGGGAGTAAAATACATTACCCATGAACTCTCCAATGGAAATATAATGTAGTTCTAAAAGCAATACTTGATAAATAAACTAATAAAATAAAAAGATTTACCCTTAGATTCTTCAATTGACCATGATTGTGTTTGATGTAGCTCAAATGTGCTTAAAACTCAATTTTAGTTATATAAAGCAAGAGATAGTGGGATTCATTTGATTATCAGTAACACACGTAGTTGTCATAATATCGTACAACTGGCTCCCTCTTTTGAATAACAAGAAGACAAGATTTGTTCTTCTCTTTTGTGATTGTAATCTCCTCCTCCTCTTCATCTTTTACTCAATTAAGGAAAAGTTCGATTATATAATTTTGCTTGAGGACAAAACTATGTTAATGGGATTTAGGATGTTTTAGAAAGCCAATGCAAAGAACTTATAAAGAGCAGCATAAAAAAAAATTATGCTTTAGAGGCTTAAATTTTAGGATAAATTCAACTTTTCATACTTAAGTTTTCATCATATGATGTTTATATGCTTACGTTTTTATTTTATATTTACCTATTAAGGTTGATTAATAGATGTGTGTCAACTTCTAATTATCAATAATAATTTATTTAATAAATAATATTATTAACTATATTTAATCAAAAAAATAATTTAAAAAAATTATTGCCAAAAAGATTTTAACCCCTAGCTTTTGATCGACCACCATTAGCTAATGGCTAGGGGTTAAGGTTTTCTAGGGCAACAATTTTCTTTTTGTTTTATCAATTGATTTTTGTAAATTAGTTATTATGAACTAATTAAAAGCTAATATGTATTTATTAATCAATTGTGGTACATAGAGATGTAGCACATGGGTCCATAAAGCATTGAAAGATGAAAATTTAGATATGCAAGCTGAAATTTATCCTAAATCTTACCATTTTTATTGAGAATATTAAAAACTCTATTAGTGCATTCTTTGTTTTCAGCAAATAATAAATATCACATAACTGTATATGTTGCTTATTTTTTAGTATAATTAAATGTTATATTGTTACCACTTTTAAATTCCACTATATACTACATTTGATTGTTAATATGATCTATAATGTGTGCAGTTTTACATCAAATATGCAAGCAATCGTAGTTAAATCTAAGTTACATTGTAATATTACATGCCGTATTATTTTAGATTTATGTAAAAGTAAGTTTATATATATGTATATAATATTTGTGTCTACATTGCTGTATATAACATAATGATTTAACTTTTCAATTCAATTTGATTTCTAGTTTAGAGATATCCCAAACCAAACACTTTGGTAGTAACAACAAGAGAAAATATGGAGATATTTTTTGATAAATTAATTATTTGTAATGATTAAGTCCATCGCTTCTGATTATTTGAGGAACGATTGGCTATGCACATTACAATATGAGATTTTATATTTAAATTTGCCGTTATTATTATAAAAATAATTAGGTCATGACTAACTCATCTAGTACAAATTCATAATGCGTTATGTTTGGCTTTTCCATTTTAGGTTGTTTGGAGACATCCCATAAAATATATAGAAATAACATTGAAAAAAAAAAAAGGTAATAAACGTTGTGTATTATACAGTAAACTTCCCTTCAAATTATTTTAAATTCTAGCAAAATTTTCCTACAAGGGTTTTTAACAGATACAGCATACATTATGTCATTCTTATGTAGAAATAACATTGAGAAAAAAAAAGTAAATATACGTTATGCATTAAAAAAAAAAATCCATTCAAATCATTATGTTTTCTAGTAAGTTTTACATAAACAAGTAAAATTATCAATTGGCAATTGACTAGATATATGGACGAGTGTGATTATTGAAAATTAAGTATGGAAATCCCAAAAATGTGCGTTCTTAAAATGCCCAACCCACCTCTTAGATAGTAAAATGGGAGATACATAACTTAAGAGGGGGATGAATTAAGCTTCACATTTCATATCTATTTCCTAGTTAAGCACGAATCGATGCAAATGGGCAAAAAATATAGATCATAACAAGTAAGTGCTATAAATGAAGGGATAATGGTGAAAAAAAAAAAAAAAAACGTGTTTTTGCTTTCATGTTGTAATAAAGATATGCTAATAGCTTTTATGAGAATATATGTTTGATTACATCACAAGATCAACATGCAATCTTAATAAATCACATGTTTTAACTTTAATATCTTTGTACTTTAGGTAGTTTTTGTGGGCAGGGAAAATTGCAGCTTCTACTTGTGATTTTACCACTATAGCAGCTTAAAATTATGTTTGTAAATAAGTCAAGTCGAAATAATATAATACTAAACTAAAACTCAAGCTCAACTTTGAATTTTAAAGCTTAAGCTCGATTCAAACTCAATTAAACTTAAATTTTTAAATTCAAGTTAGACTTGAAGTAGCTCTCAACTAGTTTGAACTTGATTCAATTAAACTTATTTAGGCTTAATTTTTTTAGGGGAACAAAATACTTTTCTCTCAATTCAAATAACATTAATATGCAAATTCAACTCGAACTCCATAAAATTCAAGCTCAACTTAGCTTAATTAGTCTTACAAGCTTGTCGAGTTAAATATCGTAAAACTTAAATTTGATTCAATAAATTATCTGAGTAATTCGAGCTTGAGCTTAAACTTAATTCTATTGTTATTAAATCAAACTTGAATAAACATAGAACCAAACTCAAGTTAGCTCGTGAGTAAATTTAGCTTATTTGCACCCTTGCTTAGAATCATGTCTTAAAGACATAATTTCATCAAGGTAAACTTTCTAGCTCCTCTTTATCCTTACTTCATCTACTTAAACATCTTACTAAATCCCAAATCCTCTCTTTACAATCAATCTATCTTGCACCTAGAGACTAATCATAACCTTGTCCCCACTTCCATTCATGCTTCTATTGCTACTAATATCCGTATTTCACCATTTTTTTTTTTTTTGCATTTCATAGAGATCACAACACTTTCCATTTCTAACTGTAGGATGCATGAAAAAAATAATATTTTCCCCATTTTTTGGTACTTTTATTCTTTTTTTTTTTTTTACATTTCTTGATACTCTTAAACATACCTAGTGAATAATATGAGAGTCAAGTTTGGGTATTGTTGTTTTTGCGTACTCTATGTTATTGTTTTAGTAGATAAAATAGTGTGATTGGAAAGACAAAAAATGTTTGAACATGTTTTCTCAAAACAAATGCACATTATTCACATTATTGGTAAAAAGGAGCTTAAAAGAAATTGAAATCCTTAACTACAACACGAGCATTGTAAAGTATCTTCTCATTATATTCTTCCAATGGCTTTCAAGTTTCGAGGAACTCTTAGTGAAGGAAAATATTGTAGTGAATTAGTTGTAGTCTCATATATGATGTGCATGAAATTACATTGCACCTTTATAGTGAAACCCTTTTTTTTTGCCAAATTGTAGTGAAACTATCTTATGTTATAACTATAAGATATAGTTCTTATTTAGTCAGATAAAGTTGCCTATGTGGATCTTGGATAGAGCATTTTGGGCTCACCCCTCTCTCTTCCCCCCCCTCTCAAAGGGTCCATTTTAGCCCACTCAAACTCTTGTTCGAACTCCTCTCATCTATACCGACCTCTTTCAACCTAAAATTGCATGATCCAACTTTAAGTCTAAAGTTCATGACCTTCTCTAAATTAGATCTATGTGCCTATCTTCATAATGGCAAATGTGAGAGAGTGAAATAGATAAGGAAATGGTTTGGTCAAAGATACACCCCTTTACATTAGGAGAAGATTCTGATAATTAATGTACTTTCTAAATTAAGATTATCTATAACGCCTATAAATAGAAGATAAAAACAATCGAGTAAAAATTTTTTGAAACGTCTAATTTTCGATACTCTAATATTTCTTTTACTTTTCTCTTGTGCTAACTTAAATATTGAAGTAGCTATGCCTGAACCAACTCCAACACCCCCCATAGCTTAATTTGTCTCCATTTTGTAGGCAATTTAACCTCCTTCTAGAAACTCAGCATAATAGACCCTATCCACAAAGTATATATAAGGGAAATCCACCAAGATTACCATTGTTGTGGTTGTCGTTACCATCACCAAACTCACGGCCAACAATTAAAACAAGGGCTTAGCTTTTTGTCTTTCTCTTGTAAATAAACCATGCTAAATTCAACATAATTTAGCATAAGAACATGATGAATGATGTAGTATGCAGTAATATACCATTTAAGACCAATGGAAAAGATGAATAAAAAAGGATGTGGATTTTTGTTTTTGAAACTTTTAGGTCTACATTAGAAATTATGGCCACCTAAATAGCTAACTTTTGGAAAGAATAAAAAAATAATATAAAATGATGCCATATATTTTTCATGAATAATCCGTATAATTTTATCTTAAAACCAATACGAGTTTCATTAGTTTATCCATACATATTTTTTCAAGTTTTGATCATGAAATTTGGTTGTCTTTCTTCCTCTCTATTTGCTTGTCGCTTTGTTGAGTTTAATTAATAGTCTAAAGGATCAAAACAAAAAGAAGTGTGTAGTGTAATAAAGGTTGCATTTTTTTAAAGATCACTCTCTTGTTATCTCTTTTGTTTTCCTTTTCAATGAAGACAATTTTAGATTTACAATGATAAAACTTGACATTTGAGTATGTTGGGTATTGACAACTAAAGTGAAATTTGATACAAGAATGACCTCGTTAAAGTTTAGCAGGTGGAAATAAAAATCCCTGATTCCATATATATTCGGGAGCCATCTTGTGTGATAACTGCTAACATGTGCTATAGAAAACATCACAATAAGAGAAATGGACCTGATCAAAATAAACTACAATTGTTTAGTGGATCCCTTATTGCACTTAGCAAACATCACATAATGTTTATTATATATAGGTACATTCTATTATGTACTTAATCACTTTTGTTTTAATTGCTCCTCTCTCTCTCTCTCCCTCTCTTAAGGGAAAAAAAGAGAGAGCACTTACATGGATCAATGATTTCAAATAGTTCTCTACTACACAGCTAGCAATTCTATATATCGAAGTTAGTGGAGGTAGCTAGTAATAATGATCTTATAATTTGTTACCATCATTGTTTAGGTCAACTTATGACTTGACTTTGCTTTCTTAATATAAAGGAGAATACCTGGCTAATATGTCACCACCAAAAGGCATCATTACAATAAGTAGAGAACCACATTTCACTAGATCTATCAATTATGTCATATCTTGCCAAGCTAGTTTTCTTTAGGTCACACGGATGCCATTCATTTAGCTTGATTGGTATATGATCGCAACCTCAATAGAGTGGTGGCAACCAAAGATTCACTCCCTTCACTTCCCCAATGGTGAGATGATTATCACATTGTAAGACGATTCAGTGCTAGTAGGCCTCTCAATAAATAGAAAGGTAGTCATTGGTAGTGCTTGTATAAATTAAGCAGATGTATGTGAGGAGTTGCTTAAGGCTCAACCTCATACATATGCCATTCAAGGGGCTCGACTTAAATCATTGTGGTTGAAGGATACTTTATCGTATTACCTAATAAGGTAAATAAGGAGACTATACAAAGGCATGCTAGAGTCTAAATTCTCCAATTCATAACCAAAATGATCTTTGCCTATAAATCCCATGACGTTATCCATTTGATATTTCTCATATTTCTAATAGATTTTGCAATAACAGGCTAATATAGTTGGAGGTAGCCTGCTTAGAATGGCTACAGTGCCAGCTTTGCCTTACCGTCAATATTGATGCTGTAAAGATTAGTGGATCACTAGTTATACTCTAGATCTACGCATGGGATCACTTTCCCTATATCGCTCACATTAGTAGTTGAGTCACCATAATGGTTAAAGGTTGGCCACTATTATGCCATGGGAGCTTACTTCAATATGACCTATTTACCAATGCATGTGGTGATATAGTATTGAGACACCTTCAACCATTGAGTCTTTGAGCAAGTATTTAGCTCAAATTATTAATCACTTATATTATTTGACACCATACACAGAGACTGATATTGCTAGCCCTCCTAATATTGTCATGCTGGTAAGGAGATATAGTTTGTATGGGTGCCATTATTCCACTTCCATATTATGGAGTTTTACTTTTTAGCCTATGTTACTGAACAATTTGGAGACCTCTAATGCATACCTACCCATATTAACACTGAGAGATGGTTGCATGATATGCAATCAAGGCGTTAGACAAAGGTTAACCAGTTACCTATTTGTGCTACATAGTTGGCTTAGTAGCTAAGGCATTGAGACCATACTATTTAGCTAGAGCGACTTGTTAGGTTAGCTGATGGTGTGTACTTAGGATATGGTGTTTAGTATTGCATGATGATAAAAGGATACATGATCCAAACAGTGTCATGTTAGATTATATAGTATGTATAGTGTAAGTATCTATTTTATTTTCCCTTTTCTTCACTATTTATTAATTATACAATATAATTTTTAATGTAAGTTGATTTCACTAGTCTACTTCCTCACATGCCATATGATGAAGTCCTTCTAGAGGCACAGGGGGAGGCTTAGGTCATTCATCATTTTAAAGGCTTTAGATGATGTGACTCTAAATGATGTAGCTCTAATTAGGCTTAATCTATAGTGCTTAAAATGGTCTATGTTTAGAATACGGGAAAAGAGCAAAACACTTATCTACACAACTTACCCACCAAATTATCCATAGTCAAATTGAATAAATTAATTTTCTAAGTTCCCAAACTAGATATAATTGGGTCACCTTGATCACCACCAAGTACCTAAAGGCCATTACCTAATCTATTGCCAACTATGTCTTGAAATTATGTTTGGTGGCTCAAGGAGCACGATTGGGATCTTGCTTAATGTGACCTATGATTGTGCTAAGACCAAAGGTTACGATTATGGTTGCATTTGATGCACCTAAGTGGTTACTTTATCTAAAGTTAGGAAAGTAGGTTGAATAGATTAGCCGGTTCCGAACCACACTGGCCTACAGGTCAAAGAGAGTCGGCCCGTGATGGCCCACACATGATGTAGGCCAAAAAAGTTAGCTCATCCTACCTTATAAGTTAATGTGGGTTAGCCTGCCCTATACACAGAGATTTTTTTTTTTTTATATATATATTACAAAATGAGAAAGTCATTTTCATCATCGACTCTTTTTTTGTTTGTCACGTCTCATTTTCTTTTAGCAACCATTTAATTTGTTTAACTCTAAAGTAATGTCAAACTCTTTTTTTTTTCTTTCATATTTCTCAATCCTCCATTATTAGTTAGGCCTAGGGTTTCATCCATCTAATATGGAATTATGTTAGCTTGTTTTTAAGTTAGTTTGAATTAGATTTTATTTAATGTAAAGCACTAGAAGCAAAGTGTTCTGTTTTGGAAAAAAAAAATTAAAGTTTTAATGTGGTGATTTAATACTTAAACTTACATCTTTTAATATTCAATTTGAAAGGTTTATAATAACAAGTTTAAATCAAATTTGAAGTTCAATATAACTTTAAAAATGAGGCAATATAAATTTTAGAAAAAAATCTAAAGAAACCTATTTAAGTTCAGTGTAAGTGGAAAATTGAAAGATTTTCATTTTGACAAATTTATAACCTTAAATTCAATACACATATCTAATAGGTGAATATATACTTAAAAGATTGGTATTCATCTTAAATTTTTCCAACCTTTTTTTTTTGTTACAAAATATGCGAGTAAACTAATAATTAAGGATATATAACTATTGACTTCAAAGCTAGAAGTAAAATATATGAAGTCTTTATAAAGTATTGTATTAATAGCTTTAGGATATATTATATACAAAATTATTTATATTTGATTGCTTTCAAACTTTGGTTAAAAAATATTTACTAGGAGCTAGCTTCCTTAAATGTGTCTTATCCAGATTCCATTAAGTAACTGAAGGATATCCTATAATTATTCTCTAAAAAGAATTTCTTTTCAAGTGACATATATAACTTATTTAGTCAATGAGTTTCATCCCTGGTAATCGGTCCTATGTTACGTTATAGACATAAATGTTTCACCCAAATGCTTTGTAAAATAGTAGAACAAATTATTGACCAACAAACTCATTTTTTTTAAATGCTTGATTTCAAAATTTGCAAAATAAAGTTTGCTTTTAGAAGAAGGACTTTGATTTATACTATTTACACAAAGAAGAACCCAAATTATCACAAAGTCTTTTTCACTAATTATACAAGAAAACAAAGTCAATAATAAAGGAAATAAAATCACATATATAAATCAATCATTATCAACAACCAAATTGGAGTCTCCCTCGATGAAATAGTCCCACTCCCACTCCCATTGTCTTCTTCTTCATCTACAATTTACCACATTACACATATAATTAGATATCAAACACTTGAAATGATATATTAAAAGAAAGTATTACCAAAAGAATTAAAAAAAATCACCTTCGCAAGCAAATCTTTGTAACTAATTATGTGTATAAATTAAAACTTCCACATTTGGTGAGAGCATAGAACTGCGATACTTATTAAGTACACCGGTATCGATACTGAAAGTTGACTTAGACACTACAATGGTAATTGAAATGCTGAGCACATCAGAGGCCATGATGGACAAATTGGGATATCTTTGGCTTTGACTCTTCTAATGTTATAATACATCTAATTTTGAGTAGAAGTCTATGTCTATTATTGGCTCATCTAGATAAATATATAAAGGAAATTTACCAAAACTTCGTACTTTTACTTTATGGTACTCCTACATTATTAAGGAAAAAACTAATTAAATATTGATATATAATACAATAAAAAATATCATTAAAAAATAAATGAAGTTATTGTTAAACTTACATACAAAGTAGCAAGATCAATCGCCAAACCCTGTCCCGAATGCAAGTATTGTGGTGTTGCTCCTCTATTACCACCTCCAGATGTGTATTGTCCTTGAGAAGATAATCTAACCTAATGGCTTTTGGTTTTAGACATGTTATTTGCTTTGCTCTTCTCATATTCCCTAAAGAGTTTATATAACTTGCTCTTTATGTGAACCAACTTTTCTTCACAAGTGAGTGGATCAAGTTTATTAAAGTAGAACTTCAAAAAATTTAACTTCATCCGAGGATCAAAAATTGCTCTAAGTGTAGGGACAATACTATAATCCCTTAAATATTTATCGAACTTCTATTTCATTTTAATAAACATCTCCCTTATTACATGATCTTCACTACTTGAATTTTCATTCAACAAATATTTAATTCTTCATACGTGCAAAAAATAGTGGTTTGAAGTTGGATACAAAGATCTCGGCATCAAATTGGTGATACTATAAAAGGGGCTCAAAAACTTACATATTTTCTCTACTCTTCCTCACTCATCTATGGTTAGATAATATTTATAGTGATAATCATTTGATTGAAAGTAAGAAAAAGCACGTTGATACCTAAGTGCGCTACCAAGCATAAGGTAAGTGGAATTTCATCTAATAACTACATCCAAGCATAAACCAACATTGGTATCAATGTCACCAACCTGTTGAACACACTTAAAAAATGTTTCATTATACCTTCGGAGCCCTTTACATACTTTGCACTCTCCCTTATTTTATGCAATGCTTCACTACTTACCATCAACCCCTTTTTAACGATTAAATGCAGAATATAAGCACAACATCTAATAGGAAAAACTCATCACCATATAACAAACTATACTGTAAGTTTAGTTGCTTTTTCAAGAAAACTTATATACAATCATTTTCAAATACATTATCTAATGTAAAAGAGAATATCTTTTTATCTATGCCCCAATCTTTCAAAAATTCAAATACTTTTTTTCGATAACTTAAACCTTGAGCGAGGATGGGGCATTTTACAAAAAGCAAGAATTTTATTATTTAGTTTCCATTTGTCATTTACATAATGTCCAGTCAAACAAATATATCCTTCACTGGTGGAGGCAGTTCATATATCATAAGTCAAACATACTTTCCCTAGAATTTTATGCAATATTTATTTCAAATTATTATTCTAAGTCAAATATAAATTCCAAACATCTGATGTAGCAGTTTTTCTAAAAATTAGCTTATAATGAGGATTATATAGCCTTATAAATTATGTGATCATTTTATACTTATCGAGTCTAATTTTTTATTTTCCATTCCTAATCCGACTTATACTAGACTCTATACTCATTTAATATAGACCCTCGACTTAAATTAGGAACTTCATTCTATTTTGGAGTCGCCACCCAACTGTGGTTGAGAAAGATTGAATTAGGACTAATTGAGCGGATTGATCCAAATTTGGACCACTAGTCAGCGAGATTTCCTCTTTTCGTTTTTTGTGAAAGAGGAAATGAAAAACCAGAGTTTCTAGGTTTGGAGGCTAACCTATTAAAACCTTAAGGTTACCACCCTATTCTCCTAAAATCTAAACCTTATCCAAATGTCTTTTATTTTATTTTTGTTGTCTTTTTATTGTGTTTTTAAGTAACTTATTCAAAGAAAATGATTTTTTATTCTTTTTAGAGTTGCCCTAAACGGGTACCTACGTACTTGCTATTCAGGATCAAACGGGCCGTAGTTCACTTTTCCTGAAAAAACTTTAATGTGTTTGTTAATTTTAATTATGAAATTACTTTTGGTTTACGTTTTTATCATTTTAGTATTTTTCTGGAAAAATCTAAGCCTAAGCTTGATCATTTGATTTTTCAAAAAATAATGATTTTAAGGAAAAAAAAACAATTTTGGATTTATTATTAAAAAAATATTTTTCTAAGTGATAAAAATTTATTTCTCTATTTTTAGCCTACCTCTAATATTATTGTTTGTTTTTTCTTTTTTTTTTTAAATTTTTATCAACTTTTATTAATTTCTATTAATTAATTAAAAAAATTTCTCTTATATTATTTATCTACCCTAAACTAAAAATCTAAATTTTATCATTTTTTTTCTAATATATCTTTATCATTTTTTATTTTTTTTATTTTTTATTTTTATTTTCTATTATTCACCCTAAATTAAATCGTAAAAAAAAGACTGATCTAAATTCTAATATTTTTCTATTTTTTTTAATTATAAATAACAAATAAATAAATTCAATAAATAAATAAATAATAAAAAATACAAAAAAATACAAAAAATCTGACTTACTTGAATCCGGGTCTGGTTGGATCGGGTCGAAGCAGGTTGGGTCGGGTCGAACAGTCACGATGGCTAGAGGTGCTCGTTGACGGCGTTCCAGCGACCTTTCGAGGAGGTTGAGGAGTCGTTTCCTAGGTTTTCGGGAGTGGGGAACTCAACCGTGGTGGTGGATTTCTTAAAAAACACCTCCTGGTGGCGGTTCGAGGCTTGATCAGCGGTTGTGGCTTGGGGAACTCTGGCGAAGCTTCGATTTCTCTCTTTTTCTCACTTCTGATGCGTACTTCTGCTTGCTGTCTTCATCCTCTATTTATAGCCGCAAGGAATTGAGCTGGATAAGCTCGAATTTCCTTCGATTGAGGCAAATCGAATTTCGGTTAAAAAAACCATCTCTAATTTGTGCAAATCCATCAATTTGTTGCGATTTGATTCCAATTGGATGATGTTTATCCTATTTCAGTTAAAGATCTGTTGGATTTGTGCAAAAAATTGAATCAAAACGGCCAAAATGTGATTTTTCCCCTGCCGGTGACAATCTCGGACAAAGGAGAAAAAAGATCACGCGTCCGGCGCGTGCGTTCGTTCCAACCAATCAGCTACGACACGTGTCCTAGGCAAGAAAAAAAATTGCAAAACGCGGAATCTGCTTCCCCCGTGTTTCGAACCTATGACCTGACCCCCTCCCACACGCACAGGGCCATAGCTCGGACCAACTAGGCTAGTCCACTTACTCGTTTTTTTTTTTTATTTTCACAATTTGCATATATGCAATGCGATTTTTATTATTTTTGTATTTTTTTGAAATTCAAAAAATTTGTAAAAATTATTTAATCCCTTTTATTACTATTTCTACAATTATTTTCCAAAATTGATGTATTTTTCCTATTTATTTTATTTTTTGAATGTTTTTCCTATTTTTGCTAAATTAGAAAAAAATTATAAAAAAAATAAAAAAATAAAAATTGATTATTATTGATCATTAGGGACAAAAATGGGGTGTTTACAATACTCAACAAATGAAAATGGTAGATCATGTTCAATAATAACAATCACCATTACCTCACAAGCAATTTTAAGATCTGTTTTTTTTTTTTACCTTAACTTACCAACATCATTATATTTAGGAATTTGACTCAAATGACACTTTCCTATATGTCGACGTAAGGATGAAGTTTCGTGTGAATGTACCTCAATAACATATTCCTTCTCACACGCTTTACATTTGGCACTACTTTTACCATTTTTCCCAACACTAATTTTTGCAAATATTTCCCAAACCTCATAAGAAGAGCTACTTACTCGAGCCTTTTTACTTATAAGTTCTTGAGATTGAGAAGATCCTAGTTGTACATTATCGTTACACCCACTGACTTCAGACACATCATCTATATTAATAGGTTTCATTGTATTTGTAGTCTCATTATTTGTAGGAACTGTAAACACCCCATTTTTGCCCTAATGATCACTAATAATCAATAATAAGTGATTTTCAATTTTTTCCAATTTTTTTCCATTTTTTCTCTAATTTAGAAAAAATAGGAAAAATGTTCAAAAAATAAAAATAAATAGGAAAATACATCAATTTTGGAAAATAATTTCAGAAATGGCAATAATAAGGATTAAATAATTTTTACAAATTTTTGAAATTTCAAAAAATACAAAAAAATAAAAAAATCGCATTGCATATATGTAATTTGCGAAATAAATAAAATCGCGAAAGTGGGCTAGCTCAGCTGGTCCGAACCAGGGTCAGGCGGGTGGGGACTGGTGCGAGGTCAGGGGTTCGAAACGCGGGGGAAGCAGAATCCGCGTTTTGCGAATTTTTTCTTTACTTGGGACACGTGGCAGCATCTGATTGGTTGGAGCGAACGCACGCGCCGGGCGTGTGATCGTCTTCAACCTCTGTCCGAGATCGCCGGCGAGGAGAAAGATCCGAATTTCGGCCGTTTTGATTCGATTTTTTGCACAAATCCAACAGATCTTCAATAGAAATACGATAAACATAATCCAATTGGAATCAAATCTCAACAAAATCGATGGATTTACACAAATCGGAGTTGGTTTTTTTAACTGCAAATCCGATTTGCTTCGATCGGTGGAAATCCGAGCTTATCCAGCTCGATTTTGAATGCCTATAAATAGAGGATGAAGTGGAGAAGTAGGAACACAGATCAAAAGTGAGAAAAAGGAGAGAATCGAAGCCTCGTCGAAGTTGTTAAAAACCGCGACCACCGATCAAGTGTTAGGCAGCCACCAAGAGGCGTTTCTGAAGCAAACCACCGCCACAGTTGGGTTCCTCAGCCCCGAGAACCCAGGAATCGACACCTCAACCGCTGCAAAAGGCCACCAGAACGCCGTCAACGAGCACTCCCAGCCGCCGCGTCCGATCGACCCGACCCGACCCGCGCACCGACCCGGATCCAGGTAAGTCGGATTTTTCCGATTTTTTTATTTTATTTTATTTTATTTATTTAGTTATTTTATTTATTTCAAATTTACTTATTTTTTATTTATAATTCAGTAAATAGAAAAATGTTAGAAATTAGATTTTTTTTTTAGGATTTAATGATAAAAAATAAAAACAATAATAATAATAATAAATAATAAAAATGTAGAAAATTCATAATAGAAAATAATAAAAATATTAGAAAAATAATAATAATAATTTAGATTTTAAAAAAAGGATAGATAAAATCTAGGAGAAAATTTTTCAATAAAAATAAAAATTAATAAAAACTAATAAATAATTAAAAATTATAAAAATTTATAAAAATCATTAAAAATTTATAATAGTAGAAATGAGTTGAAAAATAGAAAAAATGGAATTTTATCGCTTAGAAAAATCATTTTCTTAAATAAATCTAAAATTGGTGTTTTTCCTTAAAAGTATTATTTTCGAAAAATCGAGTATCAAGCTTAGGCTTAGATTTTTTAGAAAAAATCCTAAAATGCTAAAAACATAAATAAAAAGAAATTTCATAATTAAAATTCATACACACATTAAAATTTTTCAGGAAAAGCGAACTACAGCTTATTTGATCCTGAATAGCAAGTAAGTAGGCACCCATTTGAGGCAACCCTAAAAAGGAATAAAAATCATTTTCCTAACATAATCCACTAAAAAAAACACAATAAAATAAAATAAAATACATTTCGAGATAAGGTAAATTTTTAGGAGATTAGGTAGTAACATCAGAGTTTTAATAGGTTAGCCTCCGAACTTAGAAACTCTGGTTTTCCCTTTTCCTCTTTTCACAAAAACGAGAAGAGGAAACCACGACGATTAGTGGTCCAAATTAGGACTAATCCGCTCCATTAGTCTTAATTCAATCTTTCCCAACAACAGTTGGGTGGCGACTCCAAAATAAAACGAAGTTCCTAACTCAAGTCGATGATCTACATTAGATGAGCATAGGGTCTAGTATAGATCGGATTAGGAATGGAAAATAAAAAATTAGACTCGATAGGAACCATTATGAAAATATATATATAAAAAAAGAAAATATCAAAATATACAATTTTTTATATCGTAACATATCAAAAAAAAAAAAGAAAATACTTCATCTAACCTTCAACCTTCAACCACCACTAAAATTTGAAAAAACTACAGCAACTTGGAAGGAAGTTTCTACTTAAAACACACATAATTGAACTAATCATAAATATGTCCATATGACCTAGAAAGAATGCGTAAAACATGATAATGTTGGAAGCTCTAGATACCAATAAACTCCCAAGTGAATACTACAAGGATAAACACTTATACACATAGACATTCTCATCTTCTTTTTTCCCATAGACATCCCCTTTCACCACTAAAAAAAGAAAAAAAAAAGAAAAAAGGAGCGAGAGAGAGAGAGATAGAAGAAGAAGAAAATTTTAACAAGTCGTAAATGAAAAATGTTCGATGTTAAAGACACTTCCGAAATGAGATTTCTATATGATAAATGCTTAATAGAATACATTTATGAATAAGATTTTATGTTGAATTCAATGAAATTATATGAATTTTAAGGAAGTATGATACTTAATTGAGCAATACTTTAATTTCAAGGCTTTAACATGTTCTTTAATAAAAAAAGGATGAAAATGAATCAAGTTTCACTCAATTCGGAGTTAAAATGAAGGAGTTATGTATGTTAGAAGATCAACACAGTTATTTAACATGACCATGTTGATTTTGAAGAAGAATAAAAAAGATACATGAGGAAACAACACAACCGTGTTAGTGGTCGTGTAATTCTCAGAATAATTGAAGCCAAACATGATAAGTTAACACGACCCTATTGAATTAGTACAACATGACCTGTCAACATAACCGTGTTGGGATCGTATTAGTCATATCTTCCCAAGATTTTGATAAGTTCGAAAGTTTTAAGTTCAACACGACTTGAGCATGGCCATGTTGAAGGGTCATCTTGGATTCGACAATTGTGCATTATAAATAGACAGATATAAAACCTACAAAGGATTTTTTGAGATTTTTGTCTGTAGACGAAAAGAAAGAGACTCCTAGGTGAAAGAGGATTTTGAAGAGTAAAGTGTACACTTTAGAAGTGCAAGAATAAGATTATAAAAGGGTTTTTCTTTCCATTATGAGTTGTTTGATTTTGTTGTTAGATTTTATCTCATACTGTTAACTTAATTTCTTTTAGTACATAAATTTGTGGAACCCTAAAATCATTATGTAATCTTATTTTAGTTATTCTTCAATGGACTCTTTAGATTCTTGATTCAATTATACATGTTATTGATTATATGAAATTAGTATTTCTAGAGTATCAATTTTAATTATTGATATTATGAAAGTAGATTAAGAAATCACCTCTATAATTAGATCTAGCGTAATTGAAAAAAGTTGCATACAATCCTAGAGATAGGATGACATAGACCTTCTGAAATAGGGTCAAACCTAATTAAGGAATTCAAAGATCAATAATGCAATCTTAGGGGTTTTAATTAGGGAGAGATCTCGATTAATCAACCTAAGGTTAGAAATTAATAATATTGAGAAAGATGTTAATTTAATTACGGAATTCATACGGTTAATAAATTAAAGACGAAATTGGAATTATCACTAATAAATTACATATGATTTTAGGGGGAAACTAAATCTAGATGTATGTTTTTGCAATATTAATTTTAACTCTTTAGTATGTCTGTTTTTTCCATAATTTTAAGTACTATTAGTTAAGTAGTTGAAATTCATTTAGTTAATTAATCAATCGTAATTTGACGGTTGGATAATGGAGTCTTAGTTAGTATTGGTAGTCATAGTCTCTATGAGACGACATTTGTAATTAATTTACTATATTACACTAATCAATAGGTGCACTTACCTTACAACAAGTTTTTGGCGCCGTTACTGGGGACTGTAATATTAAGAACACTTGTTACTCTATTAATCTAATCATTTTTTCCCTTTATTTTCCTTCCTTCCCTTTTCATTTCTCTTGCTAATCTTCTTGGTAACTAACTCCAAGGCTTTTTTTCACAGTGTATAACCAAGAGCAATTCAATGGACCTTCTGGAAATTGACCATGAAATTAAGAGAACTATCAAGGGCTTGAGGAAGAACATTAAACAAATAGTAGATGAGTTAAATCTAGGATCTCTTTTGAGAATTAAGGCTAAAGAGGAAAACGAACCAGTAGATATGGCGGAAAATGGGAACTAAAATGCAATTAGGACTATGTCCAATTATGCAAGGCCTAAACTTACTAGGGCTGACTTGAGTATTGCTAGGCCAGCTGTTGCTGCAAATAATTTTAAGATTAAACCTAACATCATCTAGATGGTGCAGCAATTTGTCCAATTTGATGGTTTGCAAGATAAGGATCTTAATGCTCACATTTTTAGTTTTCTGGAAATATGTGACACCTTTAAAATTAATGGGTTTAGTGATGATGCTATACGACTGAGATTATTTCTGTTCTCATTGAGAGGCAAGGCGAAGTAGTGGTTAAATTCTCTTCCGGGAAGATCAATCATTACGTGGGATGAAATGGTTGAGAAATTTTTAGAGAAATATTTCCCACCTACTAAAACCACAAAACTTAGAAATGATATATTTGCTTATGCTCATATCGAATCTGAGACATTATATGATACATGGGAGTGCTTTAAAGACTTGTTGAGAAGATGTTCACATCACAGTCTCCCACTTTGGATGTAAATCCAAACGTTTTATCATGGTCTTAATTTATCGACAAGGCAAATGATTGATGCTGTTTTTGGAGGCACATTAAATACTAAAACGCTTAAGCAAGCCCAAACACTAATAGAGAAAATGGCTATGAATAATTGCTAGTGGGAAATATTAAGGCAAGGGATAAAGCTGTAAAGGTATATGACGTAGAAGTGGTGACTACATTAGTAGCTAAAGTTGAAGCTTTGAGTAGGAAAATCGATGGGCTTTCAATTGTACCACAATAGTTGCAAATGATGCAAAGTGATGTTATTGCAAGAGGATTTATAGAATAGGATCAATTGGAGCAAGTTGACAACATGGGAAATCCCTCTAGGCCCCAAAATAATGCTTCTAGCAATACCTATAACCTTGGGTGGAGAAATCATCTTAACTTCTCATAGAGCAATCAAAGTCAAAATAAACAAAGAATTAACCCATCCCTACCTGGATTCCTACAACCCCCACTTCAAGAAAAGAAACCAGGTTTGGAAGAGCTTCTAACTAAATTCATTAGACATCTAAAGCTCGATTTCAGAGCACCGAGATGTCTTTAAGGAATCAAGAAGCCTTTATCCACAACCTAGAAAACCACTTAGGCTAGCTTGCAAAAATGATGTCAAAAAGAAAACCAAGAACATTGCTTGGGAATACGAAAACGAACCTTAGAGAACATGTTAAGGTAGTGACCTATAGGAGTGGAAAAAAGTTGCAGGTCAACAATTCAACGGATAAGGAATAGGTGAAAAAGGGAAGCACAACAAATGAGAAGGAAAGTGAACCACCTAAGGAAGTTAAGGAGTTCAGGCCACGCATACCCCACCGTGCTCACTTGAAGAAGGATTGCTTCGATGAGCATTTCGGTAAGTTTTTAGAACTCTTTAAATAACTACATATTAACTTACATTTTGTAGAGACTTTGTCATAGATGCCCAAATATGCTACATTTTTAAAAGATTTATTATTGAACAAACGAAAGTTGGAGGAGCTATCTATGGTGATACTCAGCGAGGAATGCTTAGTGATCTTACATAATAAGTCACCAAAAAAGTTGAAAGACTTAGGAAGTTTCACTATATCTTCTTTGATTTGTAATCTTTCCATAGAAAAGCCTTAGCCGATTTGGGAGCAAGTATAATTTTGATGCCTTATAATCTATTTAAAAGATTAGGACTAGGAGAGCCTAAGCCAAAATGTATGAACATACAACTAGTTGATAGGTCAGTGAAGTACCTTAGCAGTATTATTGAGGATGTGTTGGTTAAGGTTAAAACCTTTGTTTTTCCAATTGATTTTGTCATTCTAGACATGGATGAGGATATAGAGGTCCCTTTGATCCTAGGTCAATCCTTTTTAGCTACTGCAAAAGCTATCATTGATGTAAGTGACGGTAAACTCATTTTAAGAGTTGGTGACGAAGAGTTGGTATTTAAGGTTCTTGACACTTTAAAGCAATCTTTCAATTAAGATGATACATGTTATTTTCTTGATAGTATTGATTTGTCTGTTGTGAGCTGTATGTAAGATATGCTTTATGAAGATCCTTTGGAGCAATGTATAATGCAGGGGAAGGTGAGTCAGATAGATAACCTTGTGTACACAGAAGCTTTGATTCAGATGGAAGCTAATGAGTTTATGAAAAGGATAAAGGAATTTGAGGAAATTGATAGGGGAAAGAGAGTACGATTAAAACCCCCTATTGAAGAACCACCGGTTTTAAAGCTAAAACAGTTGCCTGACTATTTAAAGTATGCCTTCTTAGAGAAAGACTCTAAATTATTGATGATCATTGCCTCTGATTTGGAAATAGACTAAAAAGAAAAGCTCTTGCAAGTGCTTAGGGGACATAAAAGATCCATTGCATGGAAGATCTCAGACATTTGGGGCATTAGTTCTTCTTTTTGTACTCATAAGATCCTATTGACAGATGACTTCAAATCAGTTGTGCAACCCTAGAGAAGGTTGAACCCGAATATAAAGGAAGTCGTCAAAGCCGAGGTAATCAAACTTATGGATGCAGGTTTGATCTATCCCATTTTTTATATTTCTTGGGTAAAATCTATGCAAGTTATACTAAAGAAGGGTGGAATGATAGTGGTTCCAAATGAGAAGAATGAGCTAATCCCTATAAGAACGATTATAGGATGGAGAGTATGCATTGTCTATAGGAAGTTAAACGATGTCACGCGAAAAGACCATTTTTCCCTACCATTTATAGACCAAATGCTTGAAAGATTAGTTGAGCATATGTACTATTGCTTTCTAGATGGTTTGTCTAAATACTTTCAAATTCCAATTGCCTCAGAAGACCAGGAAAAGACCACCTTTACTTGCCCAAATGGTACCTTTGCATACCAACAGATGCCTTTTGGCCTCTGTAATGTGCCACCCACTTTCCAGTGGTACATGGTAGCCATTTTTAAAGACTTGATAGAAGATATAATGGAGGTATTCATTGATGATTTTTCAGTGTTTGGAGATTCTTTTGAGCAATGCCTCCGCAATTTAGATAGAGTACTAACGAAATGCGAAGAAACCAATTTAGTCCTAAATTGGTAAAAGTGTCATTTTATTGTGCAAGAGGGGATTGTTTTGGGGCATAAGATTTCTACTAGGGGGATTGAAGTAGACACTACAAGGGTTGAAATAATTTCCAATGTGCCACCTCTTACTTCAATCAAGGCTGTTAAGAGTTTCTTAGGACACACAGGGTTTTATAGGAGATTCATTAAAGATTTTTCTAAAATTGCTTGGCCTTTGACTTGTTTATTAGAGAATGACATGCTATTTATGTTTTCACAAGAGTGCATTGATGCATTTAACACTCTTAAGAATAAATTAACTAATGCCCCTATAATGGTTTCCCCTAATTGGAATATTCCTTTTGAGTTAATGTGTAACGGCAGTGATTTTATAGTTAGGGCTATGTTTGGACAAAGAAGAGATAAACATTTCCAACCTATTTCCTACACTAACAAAACCCTCACATATGTATAGGAGAATTATACAACAACTGGAAAAGAATTGTTAGCTGTCGTTTTTGCATTTGACAAATTTTGTTCTTATTTGATTTTATCCAAAGTTATTGTTTAAACTGATCATTCTGTTTTGAGATACTAGTTGAGTAAATCAAATGCTAAACCGCAACTCATTCGATGGATCCTATTACTTCAAGAATTTGATATCGAGATCAGAGACAAGAAAGGTGCTAAAAACCTAGCAGCATATCATTTATCAAGACTAGACAACCTAACCCTAAAAAGCTGGAAGAAAAGAAGATTAATGATGAATTTCCTAAGGAATGCTTGTATGTTGCTACTCAGGTAAATGAACTTGAATCTTCATGGTTTGCCAATATAGTTAATTATTTAGTTGGTTATGTTCTACCCACAAAGCTTGCAAGTCAGCAAAAGAAGAAATCCTATGCCAATTGAAAGCATTATTTTTTGGAGGACCCCTATTTGTTTAAAATTTGTGCAAACAAGATTAGGAGATGTGTTTCCCATGTAGAAGGTTGGCAAATATTAGGCCATTATCACACTAAGCCAACAGGAGGTTATCATTGTGCAAATAGAACGACTCAAAAGGTTTTATAATCAGGATTCTTATGACCTACTCTATTCAGGGATGTCTACAAGTATGTAGGATTGTGCGACAAATGTCAACGAATAGGTAATATCTCCTGATGTAAAGAAATGCCCTAAAATTACATTCTTGTTTGTGAAGTATCTAATACTTCGAGTATCGATTTTATGGGCTTTTTTCCAAACTCACAAGGTAGTAAATATATTATAGTAGCTATAGATTATGTGTCAAAATGGGTAGAGGCTTAACCCTCACCCGCAAATCATGTTAAGGTAGTTATAAAGTTCATAATTTTTTTTTCCCAATTTGGTGCTCCTAAGGCGATCATAAATGATAGGGACACACATTTTTGCAATTTGCAATTTGCAATTCGAGAAAATATTTAAATGGTACGAAGTTTATCATAGGATGGCTACCCCCTACCACCCATAAACTAATGGTCAAGTGGAAGTTCCCAATAGGGATTTAGAGTGAATTTCAAAAAAAAAAAAAAAACAATAGAGCACCATAGAAAGGACTGGTCGAACAAGTTAGATGATGCTCTATGGGTCTAAAGGACAACATATAAGAAACCGCTAGGCACTACCTTTTATAGACTAGTTTACAGGAAAGTGTATCATTTACCTATTGAGATTGAACACAAAGCCCTTTAGGCAATTGAGCAAGTTAACTTTAACCTTGAGTCTGCAGGAACGAAAAGAAAATTTCAGTTGAACGAGCTTGAGGAATGGAGAGCAATTGCATACAAAAACTTAAGGCTATATAAAGAACAAACCAAGTGACTTCATGATTAGAGAATTCAACAAAGAAGGAAATTCTAAGAAGGAGACCATGTTTCTCGCTTGAGATTATTCCTTGGAAAGCTAAAATCTCGATGGTCTGGGCCATTCATTGTCGAGAAAGTTTTTCCATACGAAACGGTTAAAGTAACACATCCAAAGAAAGGAACGTTTAAGGTTAATGGTCAATGATTGAAGCTGTACCTTAGGGGCGAACTTGATAGATCTGATAAAGAGGAATTTTGCCTCCACTTGTATGGACCTTAAATTACATTAGGCTCTATCGAGCTAATGATGTTAACCATAACGCTTTTTGGGAGGTAACCCAATCATTAATTACATTAGGACATTTTAAAGTTTTAGATTAGACGTTAGTTATACTAAAAAAAAAAGTACACAGCCATCAGGCATGGTAATGTTGTGAATGTATTAATTAGGAAATATTTGATTAAAAAGATACACGACCTTAAAGCACGGCTATGTTACGATCATGTTATATAGTCATCAACACCGAGAGATACACGATCCTACAACACAGTCATGTTTTGGCCGTGTCAATAATGAACATAACACTAAGAGATGCATCATCCTACAATACAATCATGTTTTGGCCATGTTAATAATGAAAACAACATCGAGAGATACACGATCCTACAATACGCCCATGTTATAGCTGTGTTATCTTGGTTTCATATAGTCTATGTAAACACGCCCACGTTTGTTGTTCATGTTTTCATATATATATACTCTGCATGGTCATTCTATCACATATCCTCACAATTTTATTTTGTTCCCTTGCCCCTTTTTCTCTCTTGACTATAACTCACGACAACTCTCACTTCTACATGAGCACGAACACGCATTTGAGTTCCATTTCTTGCATTCATCATCATCATCACAGGTATGTTCACTCTTCCTTCACTTTATGAGTTTGTTGTTTTATTTTTATTTTTCCCCATTAACATGGTGATTAACAATTTGCATCACAAATTAATGAACACGATAGGAACATGGTTGTGTATTTTGAATAGTTAAAGCCGTTGCGACACATTTGATTAAACATAGTCACGTTGGGGTAGTGTTAGGGCTGTGTAAAACTGTCATGTTGCGATCATGTTAAGGCCATGTTTATTGATTTTGAGAAAGTTTATATATTGTCTTCAACCATGTATTAGGCTTCTCGTTATCCATATGTTCCTAGAATTCTTTAGTTAAGTTTTTTTATATGTTCATGTCTGTAGGAGTTAAGTTTTTATATGCATACATGTTAGTATGATTTTTCCCTTTTCAAGTAACTTTTGATCAATCAACTTAATCCTTTCTTGCTATAACTTTTTGTTGTTGATGAATTATATATTGAATGGCTATTATTTTCACCATCATCATCATAGGACACTATATCGCCAAAACAATCACACCAAAAGCAACCTATCATAAGAAAAACAAGTGGACAAGCTTCTACATTGTCCTCTCAACCACCCCGAGATGTTTAACCACTGGCACTCTTTCCACCCACCCATTCCTAAACACAATTCATGATAAATTTTGCATAGAAAACACATCAAGATAAGTATAACAAGTTAAAGAATAAAGAGTTTAGTAGGAGTTTATACCTAGAATGGAAAGTTTTGGAAATGTTGGGTTTAGAAGATGGAGTCAGAAATTTGATTAGTGTTGCTAATTGAGAAAGATTATTCTCTCTCCATGCCCCTATTTATAGGGAACTCACTCTAGATTTCTTATCTACATTTAAGATTGAGAATGATCACGTATCTTGGGTGTTAATAATAGTTTGCATTTTTTAGTGAGAGGAAAATTTTATGAGATTACCATTGCTTAGCTAGCCCGTTATGTGGGGCTTCATGATGAATAGTTTATCGAAACTGATGAGTTTATACAGTTACCTATAAGCTTACCTCGTTGAGTTACTCTCGTAGTATTTTGGAAAACAATTAGCTAGGAGACGAGGTATGACCCCAAATAGGTTAAGGCATCCACACTTCAAAATCCTGCTCATCGGGTTATCCATTAGTTGCTTTCACACACTATTAATGGGTGCGGAAAAAGTATAGGAGTCATTTCTACAAATGACTTTCTTTATCTTTATAATATGGTTGAGCACTTATCCATCAACTTAGGAGTGATCTTAGCCGCCTTCTTCAAACATCAAGCTTACGACACTCATGTAAGTACTATCAGTTGTGGGTTTTATATTACACTCTTAATTTAAGGAATGGGATTGTTTTAAGAGCTTCCTTCGATGTTCCGAGTTCAGGAAGTGGAAACAATAAAATTTGAGACATTTAAATAGATGAAGTTATTACATGAAGACCCTAGAGAGTAGCTTATTGACCAACCACAAATGGAAAGGGAAACGAACTTAGTTGGATAGAATTGAAGAAAAATTAGACAGGTTGTTAAATTTACAAGAAGGATGTGAATGAGATTTGGAAATAGTGTATAGAAGAGTTCATAACTGGAATGATTTGCTGAAAACATTTCTTCCAAATATGACGTTTCCTTTCCAATAAGAAAAAGGAATCTAACTAGTAATGCTGATAATGATGAAAAAAAAGAAGCAGAAGGAGCAACTGAAGACAACATAGATGATGAGGACGAAGAAGGGAAAGAAGAAGATGAGACTATGGACATTGATGATGATCAGGAGGAGGATGGTGAAGACGATGGCAATAATGAGGATGGGGGCATTAATGATCTTTTTTTAGGAAATTATTCTTGTGTGCTTTTAATATAACCTTGATGGCCTCTTTATTTTTTCTAATTTTTTTTAATGCTTTCAGATTTTCCTTCATTTTTTTTCCTTTGTTTTCTTCTTTTCTTTTGTAGTTTCCCTTTTGAGGAAAAAGCTGAAGTGTATGACTCATAATTCTCTAAAAGAAATCATGTGAAACAAAGAGGTAAGAAATTTTCAAGGGAGTACGAGTCTTTACTTTTCTTATCTTTTTTCTTTCCTTTCCTTTAATTGTTTTTTTATCATTAATGTGATGTAATGTGTACATTGAGGACAATGTACAATTGTAAGTGTAGGGGAGTTAAAAGGAAAGAAAATTTAAATTCATTACTATATCAAGGAAACTGACTATTATATTTGACCCATATTAATGTTTTAATTAACTTGTAATTTAAAATAACAGCTTTTGATAACTTTTTTTTTATTTTGTTAATACTTGACCAATAATGTATTCATTACACTTTACTAGAGTTAAATGGTCAAATTTTTGTATGGTAGAGTTATATGTCATTTAAGCTTTGATTTTAGACCTAAAATTAGGACAATGTTACTAATTAAGACTTAATCATCTATGTTTTCAAAATTTACTTCGATGTATGCTCATTCCTTAGAAATTTTTGGAGAACTATAATTTTTAGTAAATGAACAGAAACATATTTCTTCAGAGTTTCTTGAAAAATCAATAAAGTTAGAGGATAAACAAATGAATTGAAATGAATAAAAGTTTAGCAATGGGTTTCGTTGACTCGAGTAATTAAGCTTACAAGGTGCCTCTCTTTAGAGAATATCTGTTAACTAGAGTGATGAGTTTGAGATTATCAATTGAAAGCTCATTAAAAAATTCAAGGGAAAAGTCCAAGGAAGCTTAACACAATAAAACTAAAGTAGTTGATGGTTCAAAGGGATATCTTAAAACTTAGTAGCTTAAAGTTATTTGACTTGGAATTAACTGACTAATGAAACTACTTTAAAAGAAAAAAGAAAATTTGAATGAAAATGAAAATAAATCCTCCAAAAAAAATTAATACTAAGAGGATAATCAAGAGATGAGTGAAAATGAATGCATTTACTTTAAATTATGGTGCTTAATAAGATTGAAGAGAAGAGAGTATATATCTTAGCTAAGTGGTTAAAATATCGATGATTTTCTTTTAATTAGTTGATGTTGTATTTGATTTAAAGTTTATGAATCTTTGTTTAAATGATATGAGTAAACCTTAACTCATATGAATTAGCTCTTGAACTCTGATACTTAGTGTTTTTAATACATAAAAATGAAATGGTTAAGTATAGATGTAAAAAGTTGTTAGTGTTACATTGTTTTTAAATTCCTACTTTACAGATGTAACATTATTAGGTTCAAGTTGAATTGATGAAAAATTTCCCTAAATAGTCATTAGTTTAAATAAACATTTATTTTCCTAAATTATGGATTGATTAATTTGTTTGAGGACGAGCAAATGTCTAAGTGTGGGAGAATTTGATAGATACTTAATAAAATACATTTATGAACAAGATTTTAAGATGAATTCAATAAAATTATATGAATTTTAAAGAAGTATGATACTTAATTGAGCAATGTTTTAATTTTAGGGCCTTGACATGTTCTTTAATAAAAAAAGAAAGAAAATGAATCAAGTTTCACTCAATTCGGACTTAAAATGAAGGATTTATGTACGTTTGAAGATCAATATAGTTATTTAACATGATCATGTTAATTTTGAAGAAGAATTAGAAAGATACATGAGGAAACAACATAATTGTGTTAGTGGTCGTGTAATTCTCAAAATAATTGAAGCTAAACATGTAAGTTAACACAACCCTATTGAATCAGTACAACACGACCTGTCAACATGATTATGTTGGGGTCATGTTGGTCATATCTTCCCAAGATTTGGATAAGTTCGAAAAATATAAGTTCAACATGACTTGAACGTGATCGTGTTGAAGGGTCGTGTTAGATTTGATAACTGCGCACTATAAATAAACAAACATAAAACCTGAAAAGGATTTTTAGAGATTTTTGTAAAGAAAGAGACTCCTAGGTGCAAGAGGACATTAAAGAGTAGACTGTACACTTTACAAGTGCAAGAACAAGTTTATAAAAGGGTTTTTCTTTCCATTATGAGTTGTTTTGATTTTATTATTAGATTTTATCTTATAATGTTAGCTTAATTTTTTTTAGTATCTAGATTTGTGGAACCCTAAAATCATTATGTAATCTTATTTCAGTTATTCTTCAATGGATTCTTTAGATTCTTGATTCAATTATGCATTTATTTATTATATGAAATTGGTATTTCTAGGTATCAATTTTAATTATTGATATTATGAAAGTAGATTGAGAAATCACCTATATAATTAGATCTAGTATAATTGAAAAAAGTTACACACAATCTTAGAGATAGGATGACATAAATTTCTGAATTAGGGCCAAACCTAATTAAGGAATTCAAAGATCAGTAATGTAATCTTAGGGGTTTTAATCAGGGAGAGGTCTCGATTAATCAACTTAGGGTTAGAAATTAATAATCTTAAGAAAGAAGTTAATTCAATTACGGAATTCCTACAGTCAAGAAATTAAAGATGAAATTGGAATTATCTTTAATAAATTACATATGATTTTAGGGGGAAACTAAATCTAGATATGTATTCTTGCAATATTAATTCTAACTCTTTACGACCCGTTTACTTAGTTGAATGTAATAGAATAGCTATTACTGGGGAATAGCTGTTATGGCGAATTGGTATGGTGATGTTTACTTGGATGTAATGGAATTAGAATTACATTTTTTACTTGAGGGAATAAAGATGGAATAATATTACATTATAATAGTTTGTTTCAATCTTTTCCATATTTTTGTTGCTCTATTATATATATGTGTGTGTGTGTGTGTGCAGGCGACAACGGATGAGCGACCAGCAATATTGCTTCTTCGATGTGATGTGTTTAGAAAAAAAAATGAATTACTATTACGGGTGTTTGGGTAGGGAATGGTGATTCCCTGATTTATGCAATTGCAATCCCATGTGAATTTCTATTCCATGAAGTAAACAACGTAATAACTATTCCATACGTAATAGACGCATAATAAAATAACTATTATGTTCAAGTAAACGGGACGTCAGTATGTTTGCTTTTCCATAATTTTAAGTATTATTAGCTAAGTAGTTAAAATTCATTTAGTTAATTAATTAATTGTAATTTGAAGGTTAGATAATAGAGTCCTAGTTAGTATTGGTAGTTGTACTTTCTAGAGGACAACATTCATAATTAATCCACTATATTACACTAATTGATAGGTGCACTTGCCTTACAACACTGTATATATTTATCCTTGCAAAAAATTGAGATCATGCAACAATGCATGCTTATTAGGAAAGGGGATATGTTCATGTATTTTAATGCTTAACCTTCAAAAGCAAGTGGCATATTTAACAATATGGACCCATATGTTTGGTCTAGCAAGCATCAATCCCACGAGGTAATAGCTTCGTTTTAGATCAAAAAGGAAGAAGACCAGGACATTGACATTATTATACCCTACTTACTTTATATCTGGCTATATTGGGTTTATTATCAATACAATATCAATAACATGTAAACAAAAAGAAAAGGTTAAAGGTATATTACAACAACAATTAAGACTTATTCCCATTATATGGGCTCGCAATACATGTAGGGGCTTGATTCAAAGATTGGATAAAGTTGTGACCGAACAAATGTAAGAGGCAACAAAATAGCATAAACAATAAGCATAACGATAGCAATAACCAATAGTAGTAAAACAACATCACAATAGTAGCTCAACAACAGTAATACATAGCAACAGAATTAGTTGCTTAGCAACAGTGAAACAGCAGCTCAGTAGCAACATTAGTAGCACAAAACAACAAGTAACAACCTTAAACCGTTAGCCGTTCAGTTGGTGAACCCCCCAAACCTAAACCCTAAACTGCAACTGCAACAAACCTATAGGCCATACATCTACATTTAGTAGTTGGCTAACAAAAAAAAAAAAATCAAGCTCACTAGTCAGTGACAAGACAACAACGATAGTGACAGACAGTCACGAGCACGACACAACGAGTCAACGACATGACTACAGGTCCATGACAACACGAGTACAAGAGACCTGGATCGGCTATTACGGGTGAGGATTAGGTCGAGTGGTGACGATTGGCGGCGAGTGGGGGTAGGGCGGGTGCGTAGCACAATTGATCTAATCTGACTTTGTGATTGTGATTTTTGAATTTGTGATTTCAATTTTGTTGTTGGCTTTTGGTTGCTTTTTCTTTTCGTCTTTTTTTAAAAAATTAATTTAGGCAGCATGCAAGCCAACTTATGCCCGTAGCAAGTGTTCCACCCTAACTCATAGGCCACGAGGGGTAGGCCAAAACAGGCCGCACATCTTGTAGCTTAAATTTTTTTGACCTGTCCTGTGTAGCCCAACCCGCATTCCCAACTCTAAGTTTAGTGATTAAAGGTTGTTGTAAGGGGTTGCACTTAACTTGATCCAATAGTCATAGTGTTATGTGATCTAAAGGTGATCATGTAGAGAAGAGGGCTACTAATGAGAGAGAGAAGATCAAGGAGAGAGAGATCATAAGGGAGAAGAAACAATGGGTTGTTGTTGTTAGTGGAGGATGTTAACGTCGATGGAGGTTTTGGTTATCAACAAGGTTAGCTTAATGAATCTTGAGGGTTTTTAGGAAGGAATAATATAAAAGGCAATGGTTTGTAATTTCATGGTTAGGATATGGAATGTTCATTTTCCTACCTTTTGCTAACAAATAGGTATTACATACAATGGGATTTTTTTTTCACCATAGAATCTTCACTTCATTAATAAAACATTTACAACATATTTGGGGTAGAATAAAGTACCTATTATTTCCCACTTATTTCAATGTTTGGTTGACGAAATAATTATTCATAAAATCATTAGTACTAGAAAATAAATAATTATAATTTATTCATAGAATCAAAAAAATAATAATAATTATTTTTTATATCTTTTTGATATATTTTTATATTTACTCACGTGATACTAGCTCAATAGTCAAGCTTTAAATTGAGTAAGGATACATCAATACTTTTGGATATATTCTTAATATATTACTAATATCTTTTATGTGTAACCAAATAAAATAGTAATAACTATTGCCTCTATTATATTTTTTTTAGAAATTGCAATCATATTCTTATTTTATTTTATTTTGAAAAAAAAATAAAGTTTATATGAAATAGATGTAGAATGTAATGACAAATCTAGCCCACCTAATTTCCTATTAAGCAGTAGAAGATATCTTGTAAAAAACACATAATACTGCACTGCAGATCCGACCGTTTCCCACAGTAAACTAATTGAGGTGCCAACGACCTATTATTAGCGTATTAAGGAGCCAAAGGCCTATTATATTCATATGCTGCCATTGAAAGCATCTTTTCACGTACTATTCAAGCTTTAAACTTCACACATGACAACACCCACTCTTTTTAAATTGCCCTAACTACCAACGCCATTTGCCCGGTATTCAGTCCAGTCCCAGCAGCTTTTGACTCGGATATTCCCGATCAATGGCGGATCTCAGTCCCAGATCCGAGATTTCTTTCATCGGAACTTTTCTCTGTAGTGCTTTTGCTGCTTGTTTCGCTGAGGTACGAGAATTTTTTCCTCAGTTTCCTCGAAATGTCTTTCCTTTTTAGTCATCTGGAGTTTGTCTTGCCATTTAAGATATTTTGTTGAATCGGTTAAGACAGTTCATTTTCCTCTCCTCCCATTTTAATGTGCTACTTTCGTGTTATCTTGTCTTAGTCGAGCTGCATTTTTTTGTCAAATTTGAGTATGATCTACCATCATAAAGGAAAGTATAACCTGTAAATATGTTACTTTATGTTATATTCTATTTATACTAGTAATGTAATATACCCGATACTTGGGGAATGGTAATTCATTAAATTAGGCCAAATGCGCAAATAAGCTTGGTAAAATTTTCAGGAATATGCGATATGATCATATATGAATTTGCCCCGTCAATATTGCCGTTAATTCGTGTGAAAATTGTTCAATGAAGCCCTAATTGCGTAAATGTCACAAATTGATTAAATGGTTTTGCTAGCAGGATAAAGTTTTGTTGTCCCCAACTGTTGCCCCTTCTTTTCTTCTCCAATTACATGTTCTCATGTACGAGCAAAGACACAAAAGTGTGGTAGATGTTGAATTTTCAATATATGTGGTAGCATGTGATTGGTGGGAATATGCATTTGATCACTGATAGGGAATGCAAAGCTTGATCCTTAAAAGTGGGTGCCTGCAGCACTCAATAAGAACTGTATACAATTAACCAAAAAAAAAATATAAGAACTGTATACGGTTCTTAGTAGTGCCCTCACGCTCATTAGTGGAACCGTCCATAAAAATTGCAAGTAACTACACATAATTTAATGTGAAGTTGCTAGTAAAATGATGGCTGACAAAGCAAATACATTAAATTATGCATTCATTATATTAATTATGTAAAGGCCAGCATAGTTTGCCCAAATTTGTAAGTTTACATGAATTGGAAAGTGGATTAATTAATGTTGAATCTTTGATTTTTATGGGCAACCATGAAGCAGTTAATGTAAAATTTACTGTATTACACCCTTGTAAAAGTTTCCAAGGAATATTTTATTACTTGACCATCATTTAATGAGGGTTATTCTGAGTTCTTCTGTATATGCAAAGAGAATATCAGAGAAGAATTAACATATTTTGTACTCTAAATACTGGAGAAACAGACTGCTTATTTATCAGTTTTCACTTTTAGGGGTTAATACTATTGATAACTCTTCTGGAAATACTTTGAATAAAGAACTAGCTTTTGAAAATATGAGAGAAAAAGTTATTTGCTTCTGCATCCGATTTATTTTCTGTATGATGAAAGCCATTCAACGATAAAACTCGTTGCATTAACTCTAAACTTCATTGTTCTATCGTTAGAGTAAAAAAACAAATTAGTCCTTACTTTTGGTCAGAAAAAGTTGGTGCTAAGTCCTTTTAAAGAGAAAGAACCAGTTTGGCCCCTAAACCTTAATTTCAGCCAGTTAGGTGTTGAACTTGCGAATGAACTGGACAAGTCCCTGAGACGCTGCATTGGTACAAAATCGGATGACATCCATAAAATGAGTCACAGTGAGTCAGACAAGGCTTGGTCCATGTAATGTAATATTTCTTAGCAATGTCAAACATTTTGATGAGTTTAACATCACAATCAGCTAATCTAAAAGCTTAAGCTTGTTAAATTTGGTGTGGTTTTATATTTATTGGTTAACGTTTCTTTCACTTGTGGGTTAAGACTTTTATTGAATTCCATCAAGTCACTGCTTTAATAGTATAGGGTTGAGATGAGTCCATAGGGATTTGTACCCAATAACTTTTTGCTCTGATTTCATGAAGAGTTTAGCACTATGAACAACTGATCTAAAAATTTTTAACTTGTTAGATCTGGTTTGTTTTATATTTATTAATTGACAATATTGGTCCTGTCACAAATTTCACGAACTTATCTTTTTATTTGCAAAATTCAGGATCTAATTAGTTTAATATGAAGTCTAGGGATCCAATTGCTCCTTACTGGAAGTATGGAGGATCAACTTGGTATCTTGGCCTATTCTTTTCTTCTGCTTGTAGCTCTCCAGCTCAAGGTCTAAAACTTAAAATGTTTTTGTTAGTTTAATTGTGTTAACATGGAACTCATTGCCAGTTCAGGTCCTTTATGGGCCATATCTTTTAAGTATATATAATCTTAGCATTGCACCACAACAATCTCTGCAGTTCTGTACCATTCCCCTGGACACTGCCAAAGTTAGGCTACAGCTCCAGAAGAAAGCACCAGTGGCAGAAGGAGCAGCTTTTGCTAAATACAGGGGTCTATTAGGGACCATTGCTACCATTGCTAGAGAGGAAGGGTTAATAGCTCTTTGGAATGGGATTGTCCCTGGATTGCATCGCCAGTGTGTTTATGGTGGCTTAAGGATTGGGCTTTATGAACCTGTGAGTCTTAAATGGTTTATGACAACGAATGAATCATTAGTTGGAACTTGGAACTACAAGATTTATCTCAATCTAAATGCTTGTGAAATAGGTCAAATCATTTTTAGTTGGCAGTGATTTTGGTGGGGAGTCCTCTCTATTTCCAAAAGTACTTGCTGCCTTAATCACTGGTAATGAAGCTTTTTTAGCAACAGTGCTGCTTCCCTTCTTTTCTTTGATGATGGATGTTATGTATAAGATACTCGCTGTCCGAAGGATGCAAATATCTATTGTTATATTTATAACTTTATCCTCTGTACCTTAGTTTCTGGTGGTAAAATAATTACATTTTTTCTTAAACTAGGTGCTCTGGCAATTTCTGTGGCTAATCCAACTGATCTTGTTAAGGTTCGGCTTCAAGCTGAAGGGAAATTACCCCCTGGGGTAACTGGGCGTTATTCTGGAGCTTTGAATGCATATGTTACAATTGTGAAGCAGGTTCCCATATATAACTTTTCCTTCTGGTCAAGGACCTGTTGATAATGATAATGTATTTTAAACTACAGATTTATATATCGGGATTCTTATGATAGTTTTGCTAATTGTCAGGAAGGACTGGGGGCCTTATGGACTGGTCTCGGTCCGAATATAGCAAGAAATGCAATTATAAATGCTGCTGAACTTGCAAGTTATGATCAGGTGAAACAGGTGAGGTCCTATTTTTAAGTTCCCTCCATTTTGTTCATCCATTAATAACTTTCACCTCATGACGTCAAATATCATGTCCCGATTTTGGCAAACTTATGCAGATGATTTTGACAATTCCGGGGTTTATGGACAATGTTTTTACACATCTCCTAGCTGGACTAGGTGCAGGTTTTTTTGCGGTTTGCATTGGTTCTCCCATTGATGTGGTAAGCATTTTTCTTGTTCCACATTTACATAAATAAATTGCACTAAAAATATGACCAACGTTTATCTCTTGGATCACCAGTCTGTCGCATCTATCTTTTCTCTGTATGCATAAGTTGCTGCCCACTGTAATTCACAATTATAATGACAATGTTCCATTTTTGTTTAAATCCAAGCGATTGACGATATCTTAAGTGACAAATGAATCTCATATTGTTCTCTTAGCTGAGAAGGGGAGACACGAATCTTTTATGTGACTAAATAATCTAAATCGCCATCCCAGTTGTGGGTTCATTCCTGAGATTTTGCTTAAGACAAAACCTTGGCTGTCTAGTAGAGAGAGAGATAGAATTGAGAGGTTGGAACTTTTTCTAGATTTAAAACTCTTCTTTATATCTGTCTTGTTAATCATGATGAAGTCTCACATATAAGGAGAAGCAAGCTCCAAGAAGAACAAAAGCGAGGCCAATTGTTGATATTATATTAGTGATGGTTCCCCCCCCTCCTTACTTTTTTTGTTGATAGAATTTATATTCTGTTGAGAAGGCTGCAAAATCATATTGTGGAGTTGCTCATGGGGATAGGATTATTTTGAAAGAATTGTCTTCGTATTGAGAAGTTGGCAAACCATTTTGACAGGATTAGCATTAACCGAATTGTACTCAGAGTATTACAGGTCTATGCAGAAATTACAGTAACTCTATTTTGTCAGCTATATCAATTTTGAAACAGAAAATTACGTCAGAAATGTCTCCAAAGTATTAAATGAGCTGTAGAGAAGCAAAGGAACTAAATGCTGCCACTGGTTCGTGCAATTCCTTGTATGCCTTGATACATGCAGCTTTTTATATAGGAAATCAATAATACCTCATTTTATTATTTATCCAAAGAAAAATTAACAATACCTCTAAGGAATAGGGTTTTTATTGCTGTGTAATGCATCCTTTTGTTGATTTACAAAAGAACTAACCCATTATACTTCAATGATGTGCTTGCTATTTTTACAGGTTAAATCAAGGATGATGGGAGATTCCACGTATAGAAATACTCTCGATTGTTTCATAAGAACTCTGAAGAATGAGGTATGGTTATCCTTTTACTTCAGATTTTAATTACGTCCCGTGTTGCCTGCTATTCAAGTGTTATCCAGACTGGAATTACTTTCTGCATTGCCTACCGTTTTACCATTGCACTTGAAATCTAATGTTCCACCTTATTTTCGCTGTGGCAAGAGGTGATCTTCGCTGCTAATCTCTTTCAGCTTGGTAAAGGCTTACATCATGGGTCCGTTAATTTGTGTATTATTACCGTTTTTCTAAATGCTCTCTCTCTCTCTCTCTCTATCTGTGTGTGCATAGTATAAATTTTGTAATCATACTCAAGTATTTTAGTTGATGTTCACTTCAAGCATCTGTATATTCAGTGGCACATCGACAAGGGGCAGAAGTGGAGAGACTCGATTATCATGTCTTAGATACTTATGTAATTACTTACCCACTGCAAGCATTTACTTCATATGCTTTCCCTTTGCAGATTATTAGGAACTCCTTGAATTTCATTGTGAATCAATAATATCTTACTCAATATTTACCTCCAACTTCTTGATGAAATTCTGATTTGATCATGTGTAATTTGCCACAGGGATTTTTTGCCTTCTATAAGGGTTTCCTCCCGAATTTTGGTCGGCTAGGATCTTGGAATGTGGTTATGTTTCTTACGCTAGAGCAGGTAAGACCAAATAAAAAGAATATTTTGTCATTTATCTTGTTGTTACTTGTTAATTATTTCTTCTTTTTGTTGCCTTTGTAGAACAGTTATATTGATTAATTTCCATTCCTATGCTGCATTTACTGCTAGAGAAATTGGCTTCCTTTTGACTCGACAAATTATACTAAAATACAAATATTGAAGCTTCCTTCTACAATCAAGTGTTGAAGAAGTTGCTTATTTCCGTGGTCCCTTCACTTTGGCCAATGTCTATGGGTTTTTTTATAATTGAAAAGTTGTGGCAATTTCCCAATGCAGAAGTTGAAATCAATGGTTAATAGGCTAAAATGACATCGTCTACTTTACTTCATCTTTCTTTTCCCCGCCTTTACAAGCCCCTAATTCTATTTCTTGTGGTACTGATCTGTGGTTGGGCATGAACCAATTAAGAACTATTCAATATCTTACTGTTAATTTTTCCAGCAAAGTGCTTTCAATTGTATGATTGTGAATCAGAAGGCTTTGGACCTCCTTAATTTCATGCCCCTATACTCTGTTATGGGACCTAGCGTAAAATAAAGGACATCAAATCTTATTTTCCCAGATGCATATGCCAGTATTTGTTGAAAAATGCAAATGTACATGAATAAAATATAATTTTCTAGTAAATTCTTTCATCCGTTCATATATCTTTTCTTTTGGAAATGCTGTAGATTTTTTATAGTCAAATTCTGGTTATGTCATTGAAGAGATTTGTATCTGGGTCTTTATTTGGGTAATTTCGGTAGATTTCATGCATTAAAAGTTACAAAACTCTTGTACTCCCCACTTCACAAATTAAGGTGCATTACCCTAAAACAAAAATGTAGTAATCAAAGACACAATGTGCTTGTGAGTTGTAACTTTGATAAGTAATTATATATCTTTTCACTGATAATACAAGGACAATATATATAGAGATACAAAATCTTCTACTAACTTCTACTTAACATTTTATTAATTATAATCTAAAAAATATAATTCTAGAAAATATAATTACAATCTAGAAATTATAAACTATAATTACAATCTATAAACTATAACATATTATAACATTTCCTCTTAAGTTAGAGCATAGATATTGATCATGCCCAACTTGTTACATATATCATCAATTTTAACACAATTCAAAGCTTTGATGAAGATATTTGCTAATTGTTCTCTAGTTCTGACATATCCTATAGAAATTAAATTTTGTTGTATCTTTTCATGGATAAAATGACAATCAATTTCATTATATTTGATTCGCTTATGAAACATAGGATTAGATGCAATGGGAAAGACTGCCTAATTATCACATCATAACTGAATAGGTATAGGCACTTTAAATCTAACTTCATTCAAGAGCTGATGAATCCACATTATTTTACATGTTGATTTTGCCATAGCTCTATATTCTGCTTTTGCACTTGAGCGGGATATTATGTGTTGTTTCTTGCTTTTCTAAGTGACTAGATTTTCTCCAACAAACACACAATACCTGGTGGTAGATCTTCTGTCTATTTTAGATCATGCCCAATCAACATTTGACAAACACTCAATATGATTATATCTATGATTTTCACATGCTAAATTACGTCCAAGAGCACCCTTTAAATAACACAAAATTTGATCTAAAACCGCCCAATGATTCACTGCAGGAGAAGACATGAACTGACTTACAATACTAACTAGGTGTGCATCAGGACGAGTTATTGTGGAATAGTTCAACTTCCCAACTAGACATCTATACTTCTCTGGATCCTTGAATGATTTCCCTTCTTTTGTAAGCTGCATATTAGGAGTCATAGTTGTATTGCATGGTTTAGCTTCCAATTTACCTGTATCAGTTAATAAGTCAAGTTCATATTTCCTCTGAAATAGGAAAACGCCTTTCTTACTTCTTGTCAACTCAATTCCTAAGAAATACTTTAGTTGCCCCAAATCCTTAGTATGAAATTGAGTGTGAAGGAATGATTTGAGAGAGGTAATACCAACGCTATCATTTCCTGTAATGATAATATCATCAACATATACAATGGAGATAATTATATCGATGTCAAAATACTTAGAGAATATCGAGTGATCCGATCTGCTCTTTCTTAGACCAAAACTCTCAATTGCTTGACTGAATTTCCTAAACCAAGCTAGAGGACTCTGTTTTAGTCCATATAATGACTTCTGCAGGCGACAAACTTTACCTGACTCCTCCTGAGTAAATCCTGGTGGTTGCTCCATATAAGCTTCCTCTCGTAAATCGCCATGTAAAAAGGCATTTTTTTATATCCAGTTGATATAAAGGCCAAGAATTAGAAGTTGCAATAGAGATAAAGAGGCGGATAACAGTTAACTTAGCCATAGGAGAAAATGTGTCTAAATAATCTACACCATGGGTTTGAGCACATCCCTTTGCTACAAGACGGGCTTTTAGCTGAGCTAGATCGCATATACCCATTTACAACCAATTGCCTTCTTTCCTATAGGTAAGTCCACTAGATCTTAAGTGTGATTTGTATCTAAGGCATTCATCTCATCAATCATAGCATCTCGCCGACCAGGATGTAAAAGTGCAACATGAAGAGACTTTGGAATGCTCATGGTGTTGAGGGATGCAATAAATGAGGAAGATGATGGTGACAAGTGATCATAAGATACACAAGAAGAAATTGGATGGTACATTGATGCTTAACTTTATGGAGTGCTATAAGAAGATCAAGATCACTTGTAGTTGGATCCATTGAGGAAGAAGAGACTGATGCAAGACATGAAGCAGGAGGAACTTGTCGTCGAGAGTATACATATTGAATTGGAGGTTGTGATGGTAGGGGCAGTGGTCAGGTACCTAGAGACTTATAAGTAATTTGATAAAGTAACAAATCGTCATCCTCTTCCTATTTTGGAGTTTCAATGGATGAAAAATATAGTGTGTTTTTTACAAAAGTAACATCAATTGAGACAAGATATTTGTCGAGATGAGGACAAAAACACCGATATCCTTTTTAAACTCGAGAATATAAAAAAAAAAAAGACATTTGAGAGATTTAGGATCAAGTTTAGTAACCTGAGGACGAACATCACAAACAAAACAAGTACTACCAAATATCTTGGTTCAATAGGAAATAATGACTTTGTAGGAAATAATACCGTATAAGGAGTTTCACCTTATAGAATAGATGAAGGGAGATGATTAATAAAAAAATAGGTAGTGGAGACTGCATCGACTCAAAATTGTTTAGGAACATGCATATGAAATAGAAGTCTTCGTGCAATCTCAAGAAGATGTCTGTTTTTTTTTTCAGCTACTCCATTTTGAGAAGGTGTATCCATATAGAAAGATTGATGAATGATACCATTTTGGAGCATATATGACTGAAATGAGTGAGAGAAATATTTTTTGGCATTATCACTTCTTAATGTATGTACTGAAACATTGAATTGTGTTTTTATATCATCACAAAAGGTAGAAAAATGTGAAAACACCTCTGAACGATTTTTCATAAGATAAACCCAAGTTATACTAGAATATTCATCCGCGAAGGTAACAAAATACTGAAAACCAACCTTAGATACAACTGGGTATGGACTCCATACATCAGAATGAACTAACTCAAAAGGTAAACTAGCCCTTTTAATGACTCTAGGTAAATTAGACAAACGGTGGTATTTAGCAAAATGACAAGATTTACAATCTAAGGTAGAAACATTATTAAATTGTAGATAAATGGTCTTTAACACAGATAGAGAAGGGTGACCAAGCCGGCAGTGAGCTTGGAAAGGTGTTAAGACACTTGAACATGCAACAGACCTCAGTACTTGTGTATCCAATATATAGAGATTGCCTAATTCATGTCCTTTATCAATAATATTTTTTGTTATAAGATCCTGAAACAGACAATGATCAGGATAAAATGAGATACAATAATTCAATGCACGAGTAAGTTGACTTACTGATAGTCAATTAAAGGAAAACTATGGTAAACTTAACACAGACGATAAGGAAATCAAAGGAGTTGGATTAATAATGCCAGATCCATTGACAAATGACTTAAAAGCCATCTGTTAGAGTGACATTTGTAGAAGAGGTGTATGGTTGGTAAGTGGAGAAGAGATCAAGGTTACCTGTCATGTGATCTGTAGCACCGGAATCAATGATCCACTTGGACGATGAGGAAAGAAGACACTGAGTTGATTTACTTGATTTAGCAATCGCAGATGTATGATGAGATAAAGCCTTTAATGCCTCTTGATACTGAGAGAATTTGGCATATTTATCAGTAGAAATTGTTATTTTCTTTTAAGAAGACGAACTTGATGTGGAGTCAGTGGAGGCAATGAGTATCGACTGCTTCTTTGGGCTATGATTTTGCAATTTCTTACAATTACGCTTTGTATGCCCTGGCTCATGACAATAATAAACAACTCCCCCTTGATTCCTGACTTCGAATATGATCTTTCCCTCTTCTATTGGTAGAATTTCGACCTGTACTTTGATCGACCAAAGCACTAACATTGTGAGATGAGGTGACAACTATATGATTTTTTGTACGAATGATTCGTTTAAAAGTTTCCTAAAGAGAGGAAACTTCGAGACTCGAGAGAATCTGAGACTCGACAGACTCATAGTCTGGACAAAGATCGACTAAAAAACTCATAACTGCCATCTACTCCCTTTAAGTCTGTTGAACTCTTACATTAAGGCTAAAAGGCAGTAACACATTTAATTCTTCATATATCTTATAATTCATCATATATGTGGTAAGGGACTGATCATGTTGCTTAGGATGGTAGAAACTTTTATACTCACAGATACGTGAAATATTCTCTTTCCCAGAATACATGAACTCCAAATATTCCATAAGTTTCTTAACATACTCACAATGATTAACTAAATTAATGATCTCATTGTTAATGGAGTTTCTACGCTGCAAAAATATACGAACATCGTCTCGTAACCATGCCTGCCTAGTATCATCTAATGGTGTATCATTAATGAGATGATCATCTTTCTCAATGCTTCGTAGATATATTCACATAGTTTTGCTCAAAGCAATAAAGTTGTCTTCATTAAGTTTATATTATGTTAGTTTAGTTTTCATTGGAACCATATCTATGATATGTGATTTATTCTCAGCCATCTAGCAATCCACACAACAAACACCAACAGCACTAAACAACACTAGAAGATTAAACCAAAGTAGAAATGCTAATTCCAACTAGAGAAAACATCTTAATCAGCTTATCCAACAAATTAAGTTTTCAAAAACACCAAACTGAAAGAAAAAATTAATTTCCCAGCAACAATAAAACCCAAAGCAGAAATCCTAACCTTAGTAAGGAGCACGTGTCTTAAGATGATTTCCAAAATAGTGAGATTGGAATGAAGAATACCGTACCATGAAGACCCAACAAAAACAAGTGGACGAACAGAGGTCACACGTGCCTCCACGTGCAGAAAACAAGGACAAGTGGCGGATGATTTATGTGGCGCGTGAGCCTTACGTGCCGATCCGTTGGTCGTCGGAGTTGGTTGAAGATGTTCGTCGGTCGGCAATTTTTCCTCCTAGAGGGGCGGTGAGAAAAAAAGAAATACAAACACTCTTTGGGGTGTGTGTGGAATACAAACGCTGCTCATTAGGCAGCTAAGCTTAAACCCTAATTTTTTTTTAAAAAAAAAATTCCTATATTTAGATCACTCTGATATCATATAACTTTGATAAGTAATTGTATATCTCTTCATTGATAATATAGGGACAATATATATAGAGATACAAAATCTTCTATTAACTTTTACCTAACATTATATTAATTATAATCTAAAAAATATAATTACAATTTAGAAACTAAACTATAATTACAATCTAGAAACTATAACATATTATAACATGAGCTAAACCAATCTAATGCAGCAACATATATAAAAGCCTGTTACTGAACAAAAATAAATGCTAGCTAGAGAATTGGACTTAGAAACATTTGCCACGGATGCTGAGACTTTCCTTACTAGGCTCTGGGTTGTCTTGACTTATTATTAGTTATGTTCATGCCTATACTTTCTTTTAGACATTATCTCTGAATATCATCCTTCTCCTTCATTGTCTTCATGACAGGTTAAGAAAGTCTTAACTGGGGCACCATAAAACTTTTGTTGCTTTAAAGTAGGCAGATTTCTTGAGCATAGAGGGCAGGGGCATTGAATGGATGTTCTCCTGTGACGAGACTGAAGTTGGCTAATACCTTTTACCATCCTCATGTGATATTTTCTATTCTACTGATTCTTGACTGCTAAGCCCTTCTGTATCTGTTCGTCTATTATATTCTTCCATCAAAATGGGCACATGCTTCTTTTTCTTCCTGGTGGATCAACTTTGCTATGTAATCCGCCAGTGATGGAGGAAATTGCTTTTTCTATTACATAGATTCGCCAAAAGGTTAAAAAGGTTACTGGACTAGGCTAGGCAGATCAACTCTGTAGAATTTGCTATTCATTTTAGTTATGAGGAAGTTATTCGGATGCTATGTAGCCTTGGGATACTAGAATCTCACAGATTATTACAGGTTATGCAGTAAAACCGTATGACTTTTTTGGATAAGTCAGTAAAATCGTATGATTTCTTCATACCTATGCATCTTTTGAACTTAATGCATTGCAAAGTTGGTTACTCCATTGCTATTGCTTGGTTCAGCCGCATGATAGAGAGTAAGGGTGTTCATGGTTTGGTGTAGTTTAGTTTAGAAGCCGAACCTAATTAGATCTAAGCCACTGCATCTGAAACGGTTTGATTTAAACCCTTAATAAGCCGAATCACTTTTAACAATTTAGGGTTTTGAATTGAACCACTTTAAATGTAGTTCAGTTTAGTTTGCATTATTTCAAAAAACATCTTATTTGAGTTAATAATATTAATATGCATTAGATTTTTCAACCAAATATTAATGTTCAAACTCAAAAAATTAAGTTATATAACATTATATCATGGTAACAATGCATCTTAAGCAACAACAAAGACACGCAAGTTTGGTTGAGAGATATGAGATGAAGGTAAAGAAAATGAAGTAAATTATAGAAGCTCATAATGAAAAGGAAGGCAACACAAAACAAAAGCTAAAGAGGGTTAAATCTATCAATAAAGTTTATAATTAAAAGATTTCTCTTATTTTTTATGTTTTAAAAAGAAGTAATTTGGTTTGGGTTTAAGCGGTTTAATTTCATTCGATCTCTTAAACTGAAATGTAAACTGTTTGGATACTATTCGGACTGAATCACAAACCAAATTGGAATATAAAAAAAAATGTATTTTATAGTTCGATTCGATTTAATGAACAACTTTAATAGAAAGATGGTTTGCACATGTGAAAAACATGTCAAGAGGTTAATGTGGATGGACAGTGTAGATTTCCTATGTTAGGTTTGTTACATGGTTTAAATCCTATAAAAAATCCGGTTATGTAAACTTTCTATTTGCTGATTCTCTTAAGCCAATAACTATAATTTTATAATGAGAATGCCAATCTTTTGGAAGGTTTGCTCCCTTTGGTTCTTAGTACAAATACTGAATTAGAAATATTTGCGGATGAGTGAGTATGTTAGGGAACAAATAGCTACATTTTCCTGCCAACATAAAATAGCAATTGAAACCTTTTACAGGCTTGCATTACTGATCTGACCGTGGGTCTATTAGTGAAGAATAATTATGTAAAAAGTTATGAAATGATGAAATATAATCACGATTTAAGAATGGACCTTAGAAGTTAATCTCCAAGTTAGAGAAATAAACCCAGAGCTCACTAACAGTTGTGGAGGTACTCTTCTAAGACTTCTTTATTTTACGTCCCCTCTTCTTCTTTCTTACTTTCTATTTGTATCATCCATTAGTAGTCATATTTACAAAATTGCAACTCTCTTATTAAAAATTCTTCACTTATTTACTACACTCATATTTACAAAATTGCCACTCTCTTTATTTACTAAAAAAATCCTTACATGAACACTGCACTACACACTATAGTCTACACCACCCAACACAATATATACAACAAAAGATAGCACAACAAAACTCAAGTAACACAGCACACACACCACAAACACATACTCCACTTCACTACTTCACCCTCCTCCTATACACACCTTTAATAACGGTTGATGAATTCCAAGGGTTGATTATCCACTAGTTGTCATATTTACAAAATTGCCATTCTCTTTACTTATTAAAAGCCCTTCGTTTGTTTACTACACCCATTGTTACAAAATTGTCACCCTCTTTATTTATTATAAAAACCCTTATTTTGATTTCCAGCCCACACAGCTACAAAACACTGCACTACACACTGTAGAACACATCACCACCCAACACAACAAAACTCACGTAACACAGCACTCACACGACAAACACACATTCCACTGTTCCCACACACCCTTAATAATGGTCGATGAATTCTAGGGTTGTATCAATTACCCCTTCACCCAACTGTGTCTTGCGTAAAGAACCATGATATTTGGCTTTAGAATCGTCAAGCCAAAACCGTAAAACAAAAACAGAAGGCTGTCAAGCACTTGCAGCTCAGTGGAGATGCTATTTTGGAATGCTAATCATTATTTTGCCTAAATAATTAGTCTGATTATTACACGAAAACAATCTCAGAACAACAGCTTCGGTACATCTGCCCTATAATCTATCCGATATATAAGTTCACGACCTAGATACCAGATACACCCTAGCCTTAATAACCGATCCATTCCCAAGCTTAAACCCGGGACTCACCGGAAAACCCACTATATGACCTGCAGGAACCCTTCCACTAGAAAACTTCACAACACTTTCCATGTACTGTGGATGAAACTCAGCACCCCTGCTTGCCTCGAACAGACTCGGAGCTGGATCCAGAGAGAATGCTAGCAAGTGAAGCAACCACACTGACTTTGCCAAACCCAAGAACTCACCATAGAACTGATTCCTGGGATGCATTCCATCCATCACTTGCCGTTGTTGCTCCAAGTTCCCAAAGAAGGATTCCTCCATTTTAGGGTGGACGATGGAGAGATACTTCTTGGAGCAGAATTTCCCAAAGTTACAACTAGGCAAGACACCGAGGAGCTCGACAGGGTCCATGGCTTTCATGTCCCTATACTGAGTGAAGCATTCACGGCGATACTGCTCAGGGTTAAGCAGTGAGGAGAGGCTACCATCCATGTAAAAGCTCTCATGATCAAATCCCTGAAAGATCTTTCTGGATATGTAGGACTCTAGTGCAAACTTAGCATGGTGAACTCCCACAATGGCAGAGGAATTGACAGCAGAATCCGCAGTCACCGTGGCAGCTTCAATTGAACGAACGGCTGCAGCAATGTCCCAATGAGCAGCACGCATCAGGGAGAGGAGAAGCTGCGTGAATGTCTTGGACGCTTCTCTTACTTGGGTTGTCATCGCTTCAAAAAGCTCCGGTACAGGAGATGTCGCAACTGCAATTAACCGTTAGTCACACATCAAAATGTTTTAAGTGTCTTGACATTCTCAAGAATCAGTTTTCTGCAGTAAGGTCATTTGAAAGAAGATTATTTTTCTCAATCTAATTCGATATGTCTAATTGCAAACAACCAATTCATCTAACTTGTGTATGTTTCGCAGAAAATATTTTCATACCTTTGATTTTTACATTCCTCGTAATTAAAGTTCTAGAATTGTCCAATGATATCATAGTAACACAAAGAGTTGCATTTATTAGCACTTTTAGCAGCAAATCAGGAAATCATTTTCCTCGTCATCTATCAGTCAGCCAACGCTGTAGCTTTTTATATCATTTACCACTAAAAACCATTAATATATGCAATATTACAAGAAGTGCTATAAAAATATTTGATAAATGATAGTTTTGTCATGACAAATGTTGAGAAAAATCTGGCATTTTCCACAAAACAATCACACTGCAAGCATGGTACCTTGTCCAATTAATTCAGGACGACTAATCCTAAACAACCAACTTATCTAAAAGTTCAATACTTTTCTAGAGAGAATTCTCACCATGGCCTTGACTGCAGCTCACTTTCCTCTTAGACAGCGATCTTCCTTTCTTTCCATTTCCACTCAAACTGGTCACACTCTTCAACCTATCCTTCAAATTCTCAACCTCGGCCTCCCTAACTTTGACCTCCCTCCTCAACTCCTCCAACGCCGCCTCATACGGCGCCACAACCTCCCTAATCACCTCTCCACCACCACCAATCCCACCTTTCCTCCTTCCTCCACAATCACCATCACTACCTTGACCAATCAGATTCCTCCTATACCTCTCCCTCAACACACCCAACTTCTTCAACTCGGCCACCACCGCCACATCCGCCACCCGCATTCTCTCGGGGTCCCACGGACAATGCGCCTCCTGTAAGCTAACATAAGCTCTCTTCATCGCCGATAAAGCATCGAACACATCGTTCATCAGGATTTCCATTTCTATCACCAATCTCTCTGTTCTCAAGTCTCTCTTGCTTCTTTCCCAACCCTTTTGGTCAACGCATCCATTCTGTCCTCCTCCTCCTCCTACTTCTCCTTCTTCTACACTGCTGTCCTGCTCGGAGTCATAGTCCTGCCTACCTCCTCCTCCTCCTTCATCATCATCATCTTCTTCGTCTTCATGGTGGTGGAGTTCGCCAGAGAAATGGCGGGAGTTGCCAAGTGGGTGGAGCAAGCAGTTAGCAGTCACACGTTGTATCAGATCCGAGAAGTTTGAAACTTTGTTTGACATTTGTGTCCTGTTGTTGATGTTGTTTCTTCTGGGTTTGTGGTGGACTCTGTATCAGAGAGTAAAGGGGTAAGGTGTTGGCTTTCAGATCAGGGTAGAATAGGATGATGGAGTTTTGACCGATGAAGTCATTGAATGCAGGGAGTGTGAGTGTGTGTTAATAATTTATGATAAACATTCTCGAAGTTAGAGCTGCTAGTGTGACTCCAGACTTCAAGACACTCGCTTCTGTTTGTTCACTTCCTAGTGCGTAGGATAGAACTGTTGCCATGCCAGCTCATTATAGCAGTATCCCCTTATTAAATGTCATACAGACAAGGTTGAATGAGAAAAGTCTTACACCGAATCCAGCGCGACGTACTCTGGGCACTATTGAACTCGGGAAAAGCGGGCTACCGATGTTTGGGGTTAAAGTAAGGAGAAGAGTCGAATTTTTGTAATATTAAGTTATTACAATAAAAATTTAAAATTTAAAATAATTAAAATAAATAATTAATATTATATTAACCGATTTAAATAAAAAATTTGTTATTATTTCGTAAATATAGTAAATAATTTTTTTATTATCTATAATTAGATCTATTTAAACTATTTAATATAATATTGATAATTTATTTTAACCACTTAAAAGTTCAATTTAATTTTAAATATCGATTATCTTACTTGTAATTTTTTTATTAAAATTATATTGATATGATAATTTTTTTAAACAATTCATCCCTCTTAAAATATAATGATGCTAAAAATTTTTGTTTTCTAATATTTAATCTTTTGCATTATATATAATTGTAATTATTTTTATGCGAATTCATTGCATGATTTAACATATACTAACCGTTAAAAGTATCAAATTAGTTAATAAAAATTTTGAGGATGAGTCTATTTTAAAAAATAATGATAAGTGTATATTAATAAAAAAGATTGATTTAATATTATATGAGAAGAAAATTTTCATCATAATTTTTAATAATATAATTTCACTATTTTAGAAGTTCAAAATCTTTTAAGAGGTATACTATAATTTATCCAATATCTTATGAACTAAATCATATGAAAGGAGATTTTATGATATAAATCCTGTCTACAAAGATATGGTCACAAATGGATGATAAGTGATAATATATTTAAACTAGTGATAATGGGCTGTTTATTAGGATCGGAAAAAAAGCTGCACTTACTATCTATGAATTGAAAAGGAGGAAAAAGGAAATCATTGGTTATAATATGGCATTTATAGCAACTAATGGCGGCTTGTTTGATAGGCGTTCAATGGTTCCCTAAAAAGGGAGTAATAAATAAGTGTAATTGAATTTATCTAATTTTAGACTATCTTCCATTCGCATTTTTATCCAATCGGATAATACTAGTAGGGTTTATAAGTAGAAAAAAATGAAATGTGTATAGATTCTGCTTTTCTATGTCTAAAAAATTCAATAATCTATTAAAAACTTTAACAGAAGATGCAACTATTTTTATATATTACCTAATCCTGCCTATTAAGAGGATGGATGGAAGTCCTCTAAAGTTTGAACCACCTTTTACTGGTTAAAAGCTGTAGCGGTTAGTAGTGGTTAAAACTTACCGGTAAATTAAAGTTTTGTATACCAAGTAAATACTAAATACCATCACATGTTATCAGCTAAGAGATCACCTTGCTGGTAAATTTTTGGTGGTTCAAGCCATCCCTTTTAATCATAGTGCTATTAATCATGTGTTACCTCAAGAATCATGAAAATTTACGTAGTTAGTTACCTCTATTAGTACCCATTATATGCTGAATTATGTCTTTAAATTAATCATCGATTATTTAAATTTTACTTATTTTCATAATTAATTGTTTTATCTAAATATTATAAATAATTTTAAAAATTTTATTAATAATAAATTAATACTTTTAAACTTTAAATGATTAGTTATAATATAAAAAAATTAAATATTAAATATGATATTAATCGTTTTATTTTTATAGCTTTTATCATTTCATCACGAGCATCGACCACGTGGTACAATTACACATGTTTCCTGATGCACGTCCCACCTCTGTCCTGTTTTCATTGTTGTTTTGTCAATTTCACGATGCATGCAAATTATTCGGAACATATACACAGAGTGGTAGTGGGCGTGCTTGTATTCCGGAAAACGTATTTCTGAACTTTCGATCTACAATCAATGTTTAAATGTAAAATATCATTATAGAATAATATCAATGTCTTTAAATGGTAAGAAATAGAATAAAATAATAATGGGGGCCGACCTTCAATGATAATGATTAACCATTCCTCTTTAAAAGAAAAAAAATCATCTTCTTCCCCATTTTCTATATAGATTATTTATTTATTTTTATGAAAGATAACTATCATTAGCCATTGGTTACCACACTTTCCATTAAAAAACCATTAGTATTTATAGGATATAATACTATGGGATTATTATTTTACAATCCTGAAGTTTTTAATTATAATAAAGATGTGGAAGATGTTTTTCGCCAAACAGTCTCACATGTCTTACTCCACAGGAAGAGGTTCCACGTGTAAGGAAAAGATTCATAAGTGGAAGACGCTTCTCGATGAGTGATTGATGACAAGTAGTATTACGTATTGAAAAAGCCTTTTACGCTCAAAATTTTGTTCTTGATAAGGGATCTGCCAATATTATGTACATAATATTATAAAACACAAGTATGTAAAAGTATAAGCAAATCCGACCTGCTTGTGATTGTGAAGCTGGATTGAGAAGGGAACTTGGCTGGTTCATGCTCATCATACACTAGTAACTCCTTGAACGTCACTGGATACCGCAATTGCAGGTCCTTAGCTTCCGTTTTGATCTTGCTCTTCTTCCTGACAAACCAATAAACAAAACCCATAGCTTAGAAAGTAGCAACGTCGAATCCATAATGAAACTTTGCATGAATATATACCAATTTGCAGTTTGTAGTGGAAGTGCTTGCTTGTTTTGCATAGTTGTGATACTCAAGTGATATAGTTGAATAGTTGGGAGTGTAAACGAGTTGAGTTAAAATTATGAGGTATCAAGCCCGAGTTCAATTTTGAATCGAAAACCTGAAGTGTTTAAGCTTCATCAAGTAGAATTTTCAGTTTGAGCCTGACTTAATTAGGTCTGATTAAAGTTGTTTTATTTTACAAAACATTTTTCGCTAACGAAGACAATGTTGATGCCAAAAATAAATCCAAACTCGACTTATGGATAAGTACACTTGAGCACCGTTAGACTTAGAGCTTGCCGAGTTAAATAACATGAAGCTAGTGCTTGAGTTAATAAACTTCTTGAATGGTTTTGAACTCAACTAGAATAGATGCAGTTGAATCGATCTCACACTCTAATGATAGTGTGTTATAATATTCACTGTAATTCCACATGGCTTATATGAGAGAATTAAGTGAGTGGTTTGTAAGAATAAGATAGAGAAAACTAAATTAGTACTGATTACGAACATTTAGAATAAGTGGATATAAAAAGATGTATTAGTCAGCCCATTGGTTTGTCTATTCAACTCCAATTAGACGGAAACATCACAATAATGCATTGTCAGGTCATTTTTTTTTTACTTTGAGGGAAGTAGACGAGAGAGACTTATTATCTGCGCTTCTCGGGGCAGGCTTAACGTTGGGCAGAAAATAGTCTCAATTCAAGAGATCACAAACATGAAACCAAGCATAGTAATATGAAACATTAAGAGGTCTACCGCTTCCTTGCATTTCAGATTGTCTGTTTCTAGTTTTAACAAGCTCCCTGTAGAAATCGGACTCTATGCGTGGATGACCTTGATGCAGGATTTTACAGGATGGAGCACGAGCTGCACGATGCTGGCATTAACTATAAGATAGCATTATTGAAAAGAATCGCAGGATGATGAGGGTAATTTTAGGAAATTTCCACAATTTCCAATGGCGGTAGAAAAGAAACGGAAGAATTATTTTGTGTTATTTGGTAGACAAAGCTGTGATCTTAACCAAGTTTCCGGGGGGGCTTACATGAACTTCACCAGCTCTTTTGTTTTCGTTTTATATGGAATCTGTCAGCAGGATTCGAAACCAGATGAAGTTCTATCCATCTGTCCGAAAGAAAAGGAAAAGAAGACCTTCTAGGAGTGCTAGAGATCATGAGCAAGAGGTTTCGGGAAACTGGTGTTTTCTAAACTATACTAGGAGGTTTAGCTGATTGCCTAATCATGTCATTTAAGCCAGCTCCATCTAGTATGATCATATGATAGCAACTCACTTCAAGACTTCTAATCTAATTGCAAATCGAGTCTTAAACTGATGAATCATAGAATAAGACGAGTAGTCGACGCGCTAAGAATATTAGTTCACTGGACTTTTAGTAAATTCACATGACCCTATTTACCACTGATGTGTATGTTACCTTGAATTGTTGGGACGTATGGAGCAGAGAAGCAACACATTTGAAAACATTGCTCCTTTCCGTAGGACATAAATGTATAGCTAGAGAGAGCAGGAGAGAGAATTGGCTCGGATATTTCTAGAGAACCAGCCTTGAATATATAGGGGATGGATGTGATAAAGATCAAAGGGTTAACGAATATTTGGTTATTAATGGAATTTTATTGTCAAATAGTTCAATTACGGTTTATGGCAACGAAGCAGATAATGAAAGTACTTGTAAACTGTTTCAATTCGTTTTCTTCCTTCCTTCCTGCTTCAGGACAAGTGGTTTAACAAGATTTGTTTGTATAAGGTTTATAAGGTAGAGTTTAAGTTTGATAAATCTGTTTGCTGTTCATTTTCCTTTTCTTTTCCTTTCTATTTATATTCTAGTGGATTATTTTGTTGAATTATCTGGTATTTGTTTGTTTTTAATCCGGCTTTGATGTTATTTTCAAATAAGTTTTGAGTGTTACGACTTAATCAAACAAATGAAACTACTTTTGGTCATACTTCAAATAGATAATGAATGTGTTAATAGAGTTGAGTGAAGTTTTAATATTCTATTGTCTACTTCAGATAGGTGATATTGTTAGATGCTAATGTTGTTGGGATACAAGCAGCTGGGAGTTACAACAACATATTGTTAATGTTACAGATCATTAACTAGTAAAAGATGAGAAAATTGGTATTCAAGGTTTATATAAAAAACCTTAAATAATTGAGTTTCAAAAACCACGTGTAAGATTGTAAATATATCTATTAATATTATTAAGTTACTATTATGCTCATATAACCAAAAAGCTCACCTTAAGTAGATTATTTATAGAAAGTAAAATGATTATAAAAAAACCTAAAATTTATAATTTTTTAATTTAATACCTCAATGTGGTGTAAACTATTATATTTATCTCTTGAAAAGTGTAACAACATAATACATAATTCTTCCGACCTTTATAGAGCAATATTCCCACATACTCTAGGATTTACATGGCTCTACTTTGAGACATTAATTCAATAAAGGAAATAACGCTCTGGATGATCAGTAACCATTAACCAACCACATGGATTTGTGGCAATCAAGCATAGACCATGGAATTCAACCACTCTCCACTAATAGTTAACCATGGCCTTGTTCAGTCGGCTGTCACCTTGACACTTCATCCAATCATGCTCCGTAGTCACCTTTTGCACATTGCTTCACTTACCCATGCCAAGGAACTCCATATTTTGTAATATAACATATTTGAAGTGTCATTAAAACCTTGATCGACTTTAACTCATTCAAAATGTTGATGATCTATTTGAATATAACCCTAAACATTTTAGAACTTCTAATGTACTTACCTTGTTTTTAATCTATTTTGCGTGTAATCTTATTTTGGCTTGAACAAAGAGGAACAAGAAAGCAAACCAAAGAGACCTTGATCAGGTACTACTTTTTCCAATGCCCAACAAGAAGTAATATGGTCTGAGACTACCCTGTTTAAGCAAAGCAAACTAGTCATTAATAGTCATATAACAAATCCTAACTACGAAGAAAAACATGAACTCGTTTTTCCGTATTATTTTGTCAACTTGTTTCTACTCCAGAACACAAATCTATTTACCAAATCCATATCCATAAAAATGGTCTGGTATGGCTCATGTCATTAGGTATGTCTCAGAGAACATTGTTCATGTTTGTTTTCTTGTTTGTGTAAGTATGTGAAAATTATTTGTATGCTTGAACAGTCCACATCTTTGCCTACACATATGGCTACAGTAGATGACAGGAGTGCAGCAGTTCCAGCTCTGCTTTGATCTAGCTCTGTGGTAGGCGTTTGATGTTTGAAGACGAAAATTCTCATTTACACTGAGTCTATTAGACCGAATCCAGTGTATATACATCAAGGATAGGAAAAGAGAGACAGGTGACGTCTATGTCTATTTCTATAGACATCCTTGATTCAGCATATGATAGGCAGGTTTTTTTTTTTTTTTTTTTGGAGGTGAAAATTGCACCATTTTTTTTTAATGTTATACTTATCAGAGATGTAAAAATTGGTACAATTCTACATATTATATTGGTTGAATGGAAGCTACCTATCTATTTTTCCATAAAGTGGGTTCAATGTTTTATTAAATAAATTATAAATACATCTCATTTGTTTATATGTGCTTAATATTTAGATCTTAAAATCTTTTTAAAAAGCTCCTTTTAGATCATATTGTACCTATATCCTTTTAAATCTTAAATTTTTTTTTTTTAATTTTAAGGTTTAAACGTTCAATTATAAAAATAGGAAAAATGTAAAAATGTTTATTTGCAATTTTCCAAAATTTGTTTTTTTCTCTAGGATGCCTAAACAATAAAATATAATTGAATGGAACCTAAAAGATAAAAAAGTTATAAAAGGAGATAAAGAAATCACATTTTAAAATAATCAGTCATAAGTTCATAACATTGGAGATATTTTACCAGTTCAGTAATAATCTAAAATATAGAAGGATACTGGGACATTCTCGTTTCTCTCAAAAACGATGTATATGTTTCGGTAAAAAGTAAAAACTAAAAAATAGGGTCCATTATGTACGAGATGTATGTCAAAATTCTTCATCGAAGGCAAGGTTTTTGAACTTCCTCCGACCTTTCTGTTTGGCAATTTCTCACTCATAGCTCAATGATAGGTAGAGGAGTGGGACTTGGTGCGTCTTCTTTTCAATGCACGTTTTCACTTTATATGCAAGTAGAACATTCCTAGTTTTCTTAGGATTCTTAGTGGTTTTAAAAAGTGCTTTGCTAAAGTTTTTAATTTTAAGTTTGCACCGGACCCATCACACATGACACATGACACATCATAAAACATTAAAACAAATGTAAAGAGACTCTAAGAAAAGCTTTATTAAGAGTGTTGTACCACATCTATCATCTAATGATAGATATGAACAAATAAATTTATTTGAACATATAAAAGCACTTATTACTAAGGGTATAAATGAATAAAATTATTTGCAAACTTACTTTCGTCTTAGTATTTACTTGAATGATTTATTGGGTCTAGCTTGTGCTTCGATACAATATTTAACTTGATTTGCTCACGAACCTATCAAGCTTGAATTGCCTTTAGGTATTAATATCCTTTAAATTAGAAAAGTAAGAATTTTTAGATAAATCAAGCTAAATTCAAGTATAAAGTTTTAAGCTTGCCAAGCTCGGATTGAGTTTGAACTTGAGATCAATATGATATCGTTTCAATTCAACTTGTTTATTATTTTATTTATAACTGTCTGCAATAGTTTTGTTAACATGGTTATATCTTATATATATTTTAAATTTTTATTTATTCTAACTATTATTAAGTTTTTTAGGTAACACGTCACTTCTAATAATTTTTTTTTTCCATTTAAGCCATCTTTTTAATTTAATTAAATTTGTTAAAGAATGTCTTGCAATTTGCAAGATAAAAGTAAGCACAGGTAATACTTGATTTGTATAGTTTTATAGGATTGCACTTGACAAAAGATTTAACTTTTTATTTGGTTTATAAGATGAATAAAATACTAATTAAAAAGCTTATTGAAAAGATTGAATAAAATTTAAAAGTCTTGCACCATCAATAGGTCGTACAAAAGTTTTGTTACTAGACAAAATAAAAGACTTCTAAAGAACTACTAAAATAATTTTCTTATTTTTTAAAAATCTATACAACAAACGCGGTATAAGAAATTGTATTATAATATATATCTTATACTATATTGTCCTATATTCCTTGTGTTATTCTATTAGGATAACCGAATGCTAACTGATTCATATATTTGTTCTTCTAAGAAAATAAAGTCTAAATGGAGTCGTACAAAAACCAGGAAAAAGATAATAATTTCTTAAGTAAAAACAGTCAACATGCTCAAGTCTTATGAGTTTGGAGTGGCCGAGAGTGATCCACTGATTGCAGGATGTAGTTTGCTTCACACTGTTTGGGTATATCATTGGGTGGAAAATAAAGGAAAAGGAAATAGAATAAGAAATTAATTGAAGAATAATTGAAAAAGCTCGGCTTATGCTATGAAGTTAGGAGATGGAAAATAGGGGTAAAGTTTGATAATAATAAAATAAGATACATTTTCACCAACTTTTCAACAGTGTCCTTAAAAGTTAACATAAGGGAAAAAAGAATGATAGGTTAAGAGTAAATTCCTAGCTTTCCTTTCTTATTTACCCTCAAATTGAAGGGAATAAAAAAAAAGTTGGATCGCTTGATATAGCATGGCAATCACCATAGATGAAACATTGACGTGCCCTTATTAATGGATTTTAACTCTAGTATGTTGATCTCTCGAAAATGACTCCATAAAAATAAGGTATTTAAATACGTATCAGCCTCAATTATTAATTCAATGACCAGTCATTGAGGAATATAACTCATCTATTGGTGATCAACAATTTAATTGCATCATTAGTACTTGGGAGAACTATGGTGAAGTTCTGAATAAATCATAAGTAAACATAGGACATTGGGGACCCCATGTTGGGGTGATAATTTCAGTTTTGATAGGCCATCACGGCATTATAGTTTTGGCGGAGGTGCTTGGAATGTGGAGCTTTTGAAGACACAATGCATGGCTTCGTGTGAAAAAACCAAAAACTATAGTTCAACTAAAAGGAGCTAAAAAACAAGTGGGTAGTAGTAAGCCATAGACATTAGACATTAGTATCTCCACGACATTATCCTATTCTAGTTCATATTCATTTCAAAGGTATCAACTCTAAAAGGGTCGATGATCGGGTCATTTTTCCAAGGTTCTTTTCTATATATAGCTACCAAATTTAATACGACATAAGCTGTTGGAAAGCAATTGTGGAATGACCTTGCATTATATAAATAATAAGTACATAGCAAAGAAATAAAGAGAGAAGAGATGCACGTACTGATTCAACGTAAAAAATCCGGATGTGAGGAAAAATACCATGGAAGATAGAGTAAGAAATTTACTGTCGTGAAATAGGAGGGGATCAATACAAAAATTACATATATATGAAGTAAGGAAGTAAAGAAGTAATTATGAAGCATAAATTACCCATTTTCCAAGGCATCAAACGTAGGTGATAACTGAGGGAGAGAGACCATTTGATCACTAGATCTGTGGACTCTTGTGGAGACATGAGGAGCGGTGGAATTGATACGACTTGGTCTTAGGTGATTTTAGGTCTTCTTTACTTTCCTGTGTTAACATGAAACCATGATGATGATTAATGGCAATGGAGTTAATAAATTGTAAACAAAATTGGATAACGTCGGTACATGTGAAATTTAAAATTGTTAAATATTATACTTAATTGAAATCTTATTTATCACATTTTAAACTTAATATTTATAGTTGTTGGATATCATATTGAATCAAATTTTTACTTATTAAAATATATACTAAATACTTTAAACCTAATGTTTACGGTAGTTAATTTGATAAGGAAAAAATTAATTGAGTATGGCACTTAATAACTTTAAATCTCATGTATAAAATTGAAAAACACTATATTTAGACAGACGGTAATTTTTACACTATATCTAAATAATCGTAACTCAACTATTAAAGTATTTGATACTCTTTAACACATACAAGGTTATATGTATGGATTTACACCTTTTCAATTGGTTAATTTATGATATATTGGATACGTAATGTATAAGTACTGCATCATGTAAAAATACAAAATAAAGTGTAATACATTTTATTTGATTCGAGTGTTAGTACCTCCTGAGTCATCGTCGATATAGTGATGTTAGTCAATTTGTTTCCAGAGTCCACCGCTTTATAGACCTCGAAGCTTGCATTCCATGTCTATATTCGTACTCTCTATTCATGAACCACGTTTTACGTGTTTCCCTCTTGGGTTTCGCTTTAGTTTAGCTATATTTATGGTGTAAAAAAATATATTTATCATATTTGAAAAGATGATATGATAGATAATTATTAGTTAAAGAGTATAAGTGTAAATAAAATAATAAATTTAAAATATAAAGTTGGACTAGATATTAGTGTTTAGAAACTTGAGTCAAATATAAAATTTAAAAAACACCGTCATGATCCGTTAATCCCTTTAAAAAATGTATGAAACTTACTTGTCCAGTTTGAAGCAACTCGACGTGTTCGGAGTTTTCTGCGGCGGCCAAAAAGACTCAATAACAAGGAGAGTCCTGGAAACATCAACAGATTCGTACGTTGGTGTTGTCATCGTCAATGTCTTTTTGGCCATGGCCAGCCAAATACTAGAGGTCATGTTCTTACAGAAGGACTGATTGTGCTAGCTCAAACTGGATTTTCTTAGCTTGCTCGAAGGTGTATAAGATGGGTATCGGGAGGGATGGGGAGGTTACCGACAAGACATTTCATGGGTGGAGTGGGTATATGCCAAGAGGCATTTTCTAGCGGGCTAATCGTCTTTTCATAATTAGTTTCACTTTCAACCCCTTAAGATATTTCAAGTCTGTCTATTAGACAACACAATTCATACTAGCGGAAGAAGTTGCTATTATCATATGTCACATGAAGGGAGAGCCACACTATACGTAGCAAAAGAAAACAAATACCGAATCGGGCAAAACAATCGATTAATAGAAGATAAAGATGGGAGAGAAGAGATGGATATGAATGTTTTATATGCAAACTCTAATGGAGGTAAAGAAGAAATCATAGGTGAAAGAAAAGGATGTACAACAATTCACTAAAATCACAAGGAAGTACCAACAACTGGCATGCGAAACTCTTACTACAGTACCGGCAACCTCACGGAAATTGCACTTAATCTACTCATTTGAAGTCTAAACCCAATCACAAAGATAGTTTCCTTAATTAACAAATTTACAACTTACCACACTCTTCCTATAAAAGTCTTAGGAGTAACATAATTATAAATCATTTAATAAACTGAAATAGAAAATAAGTCAATAAAAAAATTAACTTTTAAATATGAAACATAATATAAGAGAAAGTCGAAGCTCACAATCCGTATTGCCTTGATCCACCGCTAGCATAAATCGGTCAACAACAGTGAGGTGAGGGCCTTATCGACCGCTCCTATACCGGTTGACTAGTCCTGCTCGAAATCGGTTCATCCATCTTTTTATCTTCTCCTCTGAAGTCGCATCATTTACTCCCCATTTCATAGCGGCTTCAACAGCATCCAAGAATTTAGAGATATTCTGTACTTAAATTTTTTTTTTCTCAAATATCATATCTATAAAAATTATTTCAAAAATAGATTTTAAAAGCATAAATCCGATTTACGATATTTTTTTTTTACAAAATTTACAAAACTGAAGATGCGAACGTCTATGCTTTTAGTGTAATTCTTTTTTTTTTTTTCCATGCTTCAATATATGGAAATATAGCAATTATAAAAATAGCAAATAGCTACGCGATTTGATTATAGCCATAGTATACTCAAATCAATTTTTTTGATATATTATAAGATATGTAACTTCAAATGAGTAAAAAGTTATGATCCTTTAAAGTTGAAAAAAAATCGAAACTAATGTGATTTATTTTTCTAACTTTAAATGGTCATAACTTTTTTTTTTTATTTAGAGTTATGAAGTTTATAATATGTAAAAAAAGATTGATTTAAGTGTATTATAGCTATGATCAAATGGCATAGCCGTTTGCCATTTTTATAAGATTCAAATTGCTATATTTCCATATGCCGAAGTATGAAAAAAAAAAGAGAGTTGTACTAAAGATGCAGATGTCTGCGTCTTAAGTTTTGCAAATTTTGTAAAAAAAAAAAGAGTCATAAATTGAGTTTATATTTTTGAAACTTATTTTTTGAATAATTTTTTATGGATATAATATTTACGAAATATTTTTAAAACATGTAATATTTACAAGTGTTCCCCAAGAATTTAAGGCTACCATTATCACATGTTAATACTGCACTGGGACCATTCTTAATGAATGAAGAAAGTGATTATGGAATTTAATAATGAACCCGCTTACTGTTGTCATATCACGTATGGTATTACAAAATAATGCAAACACAACATGGCAAAGAAAAAGCCTCTTTGACACATGTCCCACTCTTACATGTAAAATATTAATTATATGCTTCCATTTAGTTGACTCTTAGAGAATCATATTTTATATTTGAATTTTATTTATTTTTATAATTAATTATATAAAATTTAAAAATTTTAATTTTTTACATATAAAATTTTTAAAATCATTTATAATAACTAGACAGGGTAATTAATTATAAAAATAAATAAATTTTAAGTAGTTAATTATAAAAATAGACAAAATTCATATTAGACTCGAGAAATGACCTAACTCGACCTTGACTCGATGATTCATATGGAGCATTGAACTAGCCTTTACGCACCACGTGGGGATGGGTGTTGTCAGCCTTAAATTTTATTAATTAATTAAAGATATTATGGAAAAAAAGAGGGGGACATTTGATCTAACCTCTCGTGCATGATTTTTAGACCATACAAGTAAATAACAAAAATAAATAAGAGAGTACTACCCTCTTATAAATTATCTTTAACATACTGTAAAAAAATAAATAAGGTAGTATTACGACCATTGCACAATGAAAATAAATATTATTTAACTAGTTATGTCTTGCACGAGACTTAGAGTTGAGCCAGTAGAGCTTCCCTTTGATGGGACAAAATTGCTAAAGTATTCATCTTCTTCACTAGATGTCCCGTGCGACTCTTATGTTCTACTTCTTGCTTTGGACCAATCTTTCATGCAAGTCAATGTCTCAATGTTAATGAGCGATAGGCTTGATTGCCGTTGTATTAGGATAAGACCTACAATGCTGAATGCTTGTTCAATAGCTACTATTGATGTAGGAGCTGTAAGAATTCGGCAAGTCGTTCAAGAGAGAATCGAATTAGTTTTCCTATGCCTTGTCTATTAGTTTAAGATATTGAAATTCGTAATACTACTATCACCAAATTCAAAGTTAGTATTGAAATAGTGGTCAAGTTCCATGTATTCACCCAAATTGGTGCAATGCCACTTTGACCTTTATGCTAACATTTGTTGTGTAGGGAGGGTATAACTATATATGGCATCATGTGAGGCAGGGGACAATAGGAGAGTAGCAGGAACTTGACCACCATACGTAATCAAACTGTTGGAAAATGAGTTTTTTATTACTTAGATCGCCTGTTGTAATTTTTGTGCTACAATAACAACAAAAGTGCCATATGTGTCGAAAAATATGTTAATAATTTGATAATATAAATTAAGATATTCTAAAAGTATGCTTTTTTCACAATGTGGATCTAAAATAGAAATAATAAGAAAAATGGCAAGAATTTGCTTATAATATAACTACAATTTTGCAGCCATTTCATTAATAGTTACTTGAAGAAATAGGCCATTTTAGGCTTCAAGCAGCACTGATAGTATGTTTACAACATTTATTAGGAAAAAGTGAATACTAACATGATATATTTGAGAAAATGTTACATTTGTGAAAAAACTCTAAACACACTTAGTATTCTAGTGCATACATCCCACTTGTTGAGGTACAATGGAATGTCTGGGACTTTCATTATAGCAAAAGAACATAACGCATTTTTGTAGAGGAATGTACTGTGCATAAATTGATAAGTTGAATTCTACTTATGCTTAACGTCTTTTCTAAATTTTTGGGGTCATATTCCATTATTAATGCAAAATTTTCCCCATATCCTATTTACAGATGGATAGTTAATTAAAAAGGTAACTATTTGTCTTATGAGAGACATCTTAAAATCTAAATTATTCAAACCATCTTTAACACAAAGATTTAAAATATAGTAGTCACATCATATGTGAAAAATGTTTCACCTAGCATAGGTTAGCATATGCAATGTTTACGATCGCATTATCAAAACCGATTAAAAATATCTTTTTTATCAATTAGTATTTACTTAAAATAATACTTATTATATGGAAAATATTTTATGTTGTATGGTGTTTATGAAAAATCCTAAGAGCTATTAGTCTTTTTTATAATTGCTATGTATCATCTATCCAATGACATGTGATACTCATATAAGAATCATCTTGTTATGGATCAGTTCATATGTTCACACAAATAGAAACTTGTGTATTAAGCGAATTAAATGTAGTAGCTAATTTACGCTTACTAATGTGATAGAGTTTCATAATGGTTTGTTGCATAATTTTTGACCTGTACCTTTGTGAGCTTGGATTCAGAACATCTTGTTCATATTCCAAGCAATGAACAAACGATGCATGGCTTCATGATAGGTGACATTTAGTTAAATATTCTATTGGGGCAATTTTTTTACCTCTTAACAGAATACCAAAATAGGCTTGATGATTGTGAACCATCGAGTTAGGATATTTGTTACTACTACTTATTTATGCTAAACTCTATTGGGTGCTTTGATCACATGTGCCTGTTTAATATCCTATGACCCTTCCCCTTCCTTCATGTGTAACTTGACTAACAATAGTTGTAATACACATAAGTATTCCCATCTTCTTCTGTAATTTTATGAAAATATTCAGTAAAAATATCAAATCTACGTGGTATTGGTGGCTTACCACTGGAGTTGGCTTTGCCACATATGTAGCTCGATACTTCTTCCTATGGCATTTGTTGAACATCTTCATCCTTTTCCTCTTTCTCTTTCTCCTTAGTGCCTTCTTAAGGTAGCATTTCACTTTGTCCATCGGGGGTCATGTACTCAAATCTTGAGGGAGGCATCATTAAATCCTCTAAACGCTCGTTGGTGAAGTTGTGGAGGTTGTAATTTTTCACGTCAAAAATTTGCTTAGGTTCACATTAAATAGATTTTCCTTATTACCTTTTCCAAAAACCCATTTTTACTAGAAGATGAAACACGAAAGAAATTTGCTATTGTTTCACTTAGTATAAAAATAAATATCGATATGAAAAAAGCTGTAATTTGATTATGTGGTTACTAAAAAAAAAAATACACTCGGTGGAAGATAATTATAAGTAAGGCAGCAAAAAAAAAAAAAAAAATGCCTGCAAGCCTTCCACTTACAATGCATGCAATTTGACTTACCCTTTTGCCAAGAAAATAATTTCACGTTACCTGCTACGTGATGCCTTCCTCGACAAATTTCCTTATCAAGTGGTCTTCCGTTTCCTCTTACTTTTTCTTTTGCTTGTGCTCTGCATGTGGTTTTAGAAGTTATCCATCTAAATTTTTTTATTTTATTTCATTTTTTATTTCTTCTTATAGTCTACCAATGTTGACTTTTGCTTTTGGGCTTTTTTTTATTATTTATTTATTTTTTTGTTTTGGGCAAGTGAACTTGCCGGTTTGGCAAGTTGGCAAGGCCTACTCAGCCTTGACCCACTTAATCATCGAGTCCTCAACCAGTTTAAATTGGCTATCATGGGTTGGTTCATGGTTTGTGAACCAGCTAGGCTAATCCAAGTTAAGTTGGCAATTTAATTTGGTCCTTTCATATGATTAATTATAAAAATATATAAAATTTAAGTTATAAATTAATATTTTAAAACTTTAAGTAGTTAATTATAAAAATAAAAAAAATTGAAATATCAAATGTGATATTTATTTTTATAAAAGTATAATCTAGCTTGAATGATAAACTCTTTCGAGTTCAAAATAACCGACTCAGCAGGTGGAGGGGTCAGGGGTGGGTCTGGGTGTGGGCCGGTTTTTGGTCCCATTTGTTTCTCGTTTTTTGTCTTTCACATTAGGGCGTTTTACATTTTTCTTATTTAATCTTTTAAATAATTATGATCTCTTGTATTCCAAGACCATGCGGCCTCCATAGCTAGTTTTAGCCTTAGCATAAAAGGTTGTCAAATTTGCATTACTATTTAAATTCATTGAGTCGGATACTTAAACTAAAATGCTATTAAGAATTCATACTTAAGTAATTTTATATTTGTTTTAATTTAGAAAAACTTTACACAATGTAAACTCATTAAATAATATGAGTTAAGTTATGATATTAACAATCATGCCAACATATATGTAAAACCCAATTTGTGTCCACTTTTAGTTTTCAATTAGGTACATTGAATTATGTTATCGAATAAATAATGTATAAAATGAATGAAGAACATGTTAAACAGAACCCACGCTTTGGTATGTTATTTGCTCCTCTACGAAAGACTCTTAATGTTCGGGTTCAAAATAGAAAAAGGTGAAGTGATTTAGGTTGCTTAGTAGCTTAATCAAAGAGGGTTTGTGGACTGATTAGACCGAGGTATGTTTGGAAAATTCAAAGCAATGGGAGGATCATTGCAAATTTAGTAGCTAGCTTCCGTACACTGGCCAAGCCACCATTTAAATGCCAACATATTCCAAAACCAAAACGTACAGAATGTGAATATGATGATATCTATCATCCAAACGCTAATTGTTGTATCATCCGACCAGTACCGGCGAAGACGGAAGCGTCCAACAAATTTATAATTTTTGAGTTGCCTTTTTATTAACTTTTACTTATTTTCTTATTATGTTTATGCCATTAGTCATTAGAGTTAGTATTTATATCTTTTAATTCCATTATAATCGACAGTCTAGTATCAGTTTATTCCTTTTCAAATTGTGAAAACCTTCTTTCTACATTAAAGGGTCCATTGAACGTATTACTTATATCAATAATTGCATTCTTAATAATTAGATTACTCTACGAAGTCATATTGGCTAATTTAATTATATTTTATTGATTTCTATTCTCGTAAGTGATATCAAAATAGAATTCAATACAACTACTTTGTTGTCAATTGATTTTTTCAATTAATTAACATTCACTTCTTTTACATTTTACTGTATTATTATATAAAAATACACAAAATATATATATATCTTTCCAATTACTTCCTTATAATGTAAAACCTGGAAAAACTTAAGACACAATCTTATTATAAGAGTACAATAAAAGCGCATGCATATATCCGTACTCCAAATTTTGGGGCACATCAACAACCCTCCATGTGACCCTTATAACCAATCATCTCTACACAAGACTAATGAAACATCCCAGTTTAAAAGTAACAAATAACTAAATTAACAAACATTAACGATATTTTTCAACACTTATAAAAAAGATTCTAACTAGTATAATATGTTATTTATTATTTAATCTTATAAGCCAATATCAATATTCTTGCACAATTCATGTGAGAATACATTCCCAAACATGGGATATCACAATCGAGACGGGATCTAGACCCTTGTTGCTACAAGTTAGGGCTAAGTAAGGAACCAATGAGTTAGTTCTAGTCTTAGCATGCAAGGTTGTTAAACTTGTGTTTTCACTTAGAATTAATAGAATAACAAGTTTATCCATTTTAACTATAAAAAACTTCATAAAAACATAAACTCATAAACTAATATGATTTAACTCACGATCTTAATAATTATATTGGCATATTTGAAACCCGATTTGTGTCTATTTTTAGTTTTCACCATTGTACATAATTCTTTTTCTTTGAATTATATTATCTAATAAATAATGTATAAAATAAATGAAGAACATGTTAAATAGAATCCGTGCATCGGTATGGTATTTGGTATAAATAATAAAAACGAATGGGAGTACAAGTTTCCATACGAGATGTCGAGAAATCTCTTTATAAGAAGTATTGTTGTATAATAAATGATGGTGAATAAACATTGTAGATCGTGTTTAATCCATGAATTTAGAAATCTTCTAATTAGTGCAAGTCGGGCTTAATTTTTTTAATCTCACGATTAATTCAAAATTTTTAGGTTCACATATGATTTTTGTATATAACTGTCTAAAAAATTTCTATATTAAAGAAAAAAAAGGGAAAAGGGATGCGTTTGCCGGGAGTCGAACCCGGGTCTATTGCTTGGAAGGCAATTATCCTAACCGTTGGACTACAAACGCGTGTTACTGGATTTGTTGCATTAGACTAATGTTGAGTTTAATGGAACGGCCCTTATGGGAGGTCTTATGATTTTCTTTTCTTGTTAAAGACGGAGAATTGGTACAAATTAGTAAAATCCACTTGAAACAATCAAAGTAAAAGAGATGGCCGCTGAGGCCGAGATTCAATTATCTCGTCCATGGTCCGCCACTACCAAATTGCAATTTTTTTTGGACTATCAGTTTAACAGTTTCGATTTTATTTATTTATTTATTTTACCTGCAATTAATTTCTTAATATTTTGCTTTCTTCAGTATGAAAAAAAATATAGTAGTAAATAATAATAAAAGAAGAAAATGTTCATATATTAGCAACCAACTGCTATGTGATGCTAATCGCTAACAAACCATTTTCCTATTAGAATAAATAAATAAAATAATTAAAAAAAACCCTTACACTCATGGAAGATCCAGCTGTACTATATTTGGTGGTTCGCGTTGGAATGGATTATAGCGTTGGAGCCACTAGATCTAGAGCAAATAGGCGTTGACCATGAAATGAAACCAGGTACACGATTTACAGTATGTCATTCTCTGAATCCATATGGCTAAAGAGGATAATTAAGTTATGCGACTTGATCTCTCTTTTTATAAAGAACAAAATTTGGTATAACCTGATGCACTCACATACCATCATATAGATGCAATCGGTTAAGGTTAAAACATGTTTCGTAAACTTCAAATCTGTCCAAATATTTAATCAATTATGTCAAAATAAAATTGCGTATATGACACATTTAGAAACTAAAACTTTACTTTTTTTTTTTTTTACAATTAATTACTTAAAACGGATAATGACCTTGAAAAGTTTGAAGATATTAAATCAATAATTTTAAACTTTAAGCTGTTAAATTGTAAAAATAAATAAAGTTTATACATTAAAGGTAACATTTATTTTAACAAAATCTCAAAGGGTTTTAAAACATTCCCGATAGCCTTATAGGATTCTTGAAGCCCTACCAATAAACTAATACAAAATGCTTAAAAATTCATGATTCTATACAACACTATGAATATTCATAAAAGCTAAAGGATACTCATACCAAAACATTGAAAACCGATTTAATCTCCCAAACCATCAAGTGATCTACTATGTATGGTGCAAATGAAATCCAACAAAATACAACTATAAGAAATATTAAATATGTTAGGATTGGTGTTATCAAGTTTAGTTTCCTTACCAAGTACAAAAAATTTTCCAAATCCTCACCCAAACTCTACTATGGAATTTTAAAAGTTTTCCTAAAATATATCTCAGACGCCAAAGAGAAATAATACTCCCAAGTAATTATTGCGTCTAGTCCGGTCTGGTTACCTGATATGTTTGCATCCCAGTAGAGTTTTAGGCTGTCTTGGCATGGCAAGTTTCAATCATTTAGATCGTCTACTGAACGACAATATGTATTCAAATTACTAAAAGTCAACAGATTTTAATCAACGATACCCTCATCCTTGCATCTGGTCCAGAAAGAACCTAAGCAAATGATGACTTGAAAAATCAAAAAGAAAAAATTCCGACATCACTTTATTGTATCATAACCGTCCGCCGCAACCAGTCTACATACAGGAATATTACAATGCTATGAATCAAACCAACTAAGCTTGAATAAATAAACAAAAGGAAGAAAAAGATTAGCTGACAAGGTTCGAATTAATCTTGCAGCCAATTTGTAAATAGGCTAAATAGCTGCCAACCCCTACATCCCATTGATTAAATAACCAAGCAATTCTCAGCTTCAAGATGCGGAAAGCCGAAAAATGCTAAATTATGTACTCATAAACTCATACTCCAGTGATATACAAGCTGGCCGCGAACACAATATCACGCTTTATGGCATTGGATGCTGTTTCCATTTTCTTATATAGAGCAGAATTACCCATGATTGCTGCAGCATTTTTGAATTCACGGCATGTCTCGTCCAGTCTAACAATTGTTCGCACTATTAAACCTTCAGGGACATCTGTAAGCTCACAAATGTCTGCAAAAGGAGTGCCCTAGAAAGAGAGAACATGAGTCAATCAGTAGATCAAACAATCTGAAATTTGTCAGGTCAAGGAGAGGAGACAACCTTTGCCCATTCATAAACCACTTCAACAAGTCCGAATTTTAGATTCTCTTGAGCATACTCTTCAGGATTTATCTGTAAGTTGCAGGAGGCCTGCACCTCCCCAAGCCTAATTGCAGTTTCATACAATCTGGACCAGAAATTTATAGAGCAAGAAAAGTGATGTAGCAAAAATTAGCCAGTTGAGAGTAAAACAGCAACTTGAAGCATGATTTCCAAAGATTTGACAATAATGATTCAAGGCTAATTGATTACATGACTCTTTCAATGGTATAACTGTATATTTGATACAGTTCCAGAAGATAACAATTCGTAGATAGAAATTCGTGAAATTAGAGATCCTGGCAGGGGTTGAGTTAGCAAGTAGCACCTTGCCAAGTGACAAAAGGAGGGCAACTAGTCCAAGACCACCTCAGTCTACACTTGAGAGGAGAAATCAAAAACAAAGAAAAGATGGTCATGGTTCTCATTTCCGTTAGCGCACAAATAACAAGAGGAGTTCTTTGTTAGACCCCATTATTGGAGTTTGCCAAGCATTTTGCAACTTCTTGAGCCAAGCTACTGTAGGAAGAACAGATGCCTAGGGGGGTTGTTTTATAGAGAGAAGGGAGAACATTTTTTTTTTCCTTATAATTTCTTCTATTACCTTAACACAATGACAATGCAAATGGAGATATCATGTGATTCTTCATGAGCCATTATTTCTTTTATACCTATATTTAACCAATGCTAACTACTTATTTTTCCAAAATTGAGACATCATACAACTCTCCATTAGCTCACAGCCTCCCACATCCCAGCTTAACTCTCCATGTAGTAAATTACATAATTAATGTCAGATTTGATTAGAATTAATAATAGATTTAACTAATTATTATTTCCAGCATTGTACTTATTAGAAATAACTGTACAATATTTTTCCCAGTTGTACATATCTTGTTTCCTATTTTATTCCTAGAGTCAAGTTCTTAGGAGATTCCCGATTTTGTAATGTGGCATATAAAAGGCCATTGTACCTTTATCTCTATGAAGCAGGATAATTACATATTTCCCTACATTCTCTTCATGGTATTAGAGCGGTTCTAATCTTGGGAATTGTGCTCATTTGTTTCACAAATCAAGTGTGACTCTTTTAGTCTTCATTGCCAATCAAACTTTTTTTTTCAATCTCAAATATTATAGAAAACCAAGCACACGACCAAAACTTCTCTCAATCTCAAAATGGAGAGCATGTGTTGGATCAAATCATCACAACTCAACAACAAACCCTTTTCAATGGAAGCTCTTCTGGTGTATCCAATAGTGATCTCCAAATTATGGCTCCATCCTATCGATTGGATGGAACTTATCTTGGCCCCAAGTTGTTCGGACCTATCTCAAAGAAGAAAAACAAAATCAGCCACTTCGATGAAACTGGGCCTAGTCAAGATGACCCTAGTTTTTCTGCCTGGGATATTAAAGATTCCATGATAATGTCATGGTTGTGGACATCCATGATACCCTCCATTGCAAAAAAATGCATGTTTCTCCCATTAACCCATGCCATTTAGGAAACTTTGAAGGAGAGCTACTCAAAGAAGAAGGACAAGGCAGCCATATATGAAATAAGGACCAATTTAGCATCTTGTAAGCAAGGAAATAACTCAATTACTGAGTACTATAATATCTTGAAAGGTTTGTGGCTCAAAATGGACCATTACCAAGATCTCCGGATGGAGTGTACTCAAGACACAAGAACTTTTATGAGTTATATTGAGAAAACTCGATTAATTGATTTTCTTGTAGGTTTGAATAGTGAATATGACCCAATTGGAGTGCAAATTTTGAGCAGGGAACAGTTGCCGTCTATGTCTGAGGTTTTCTCACTTGTGAGAAAAGAAGAGTCCTTGAAGTGTGATGCTAGAGCCAAGTACAGATGCGCCTGGATCTAATATGGCAGTTGCAAAATCAAAACTCACAACAAAGGCCTCATGTGAGTCATGTGCTAATAAGGAGGATGTAGGGTGCACATACTATAAAAAATCGCACCACGCCAAAGAAAGTTGTTTCAAGCTCCATGGGAAGGAAAATGTTCTTAGTTGTGCTAATGGTTTTAAAAATTTTAAGAATGGAAAGGCGAATGTATCAACTCGAGAGGTGGAGAATATACCAAAAAAGGGAAGAAAATCAAGCTGCTCATGTTGCTATCAAACAAAAAGAACCGGTGGTAGAGTTGAGTAAAGGGGACCTCATTCACCTTAGAAGTTCATAGGACTCCCTTTCCAAATCTTCTGGTGCTTGCTCTCTAGCTCAAAATGGTATGTATTGCATTCCTTCATACTTTAATGCTACTAGAAAATTCAATTCTAATTTTTGGGTTGTGGATTTTGGTGCAACAGACCACATGACTAATACCTCCACTAATTTCCTATCCTATAATCCAAATTCTGATAATCATTTGATCATAGTAGCTAATGGATCCATGCTTCCTATTGTTGGGCAAGGTAATATCAGCATTAGCCCCTCTTTCCAACTTAAGAATGTGCTTGACATTCCGAAGCTAACAAAAAATTTTGATTGTTTTATCAGTTTCTTTGACACTCACTGTATTTTTCAGGACCGGACTTTGGGGAAGATGATTGTAGTTGCTAAAGCTCGAAATGGACTCTATGTTCTTAATGATATGAATAACCTGGCCACTGCCAAGGCTCAACTTGCAGAGTTCCCAACCTCTAAAGAATCAGAAATTTGGCCTACCATTGGCGTCTAGGTCATCCATCTTTTAGCTATCTTAAAATAATGTTTCTTTCATTATTTCAAGGAATTTCCATCTCAAATTTTCATTATAATGATTGCATTCTTGCAAAACATCAAAGACAATCTTTTCCACCTTCATCAATAAAATCAACATCACCTTTTGATTTGGTTCACTCCGATGTGTGGGGACCTTAAAAAATTCCTAATGTGAATGGTGCAAAATGGTTCATTGTGTTTATTGATAATTACAGTCGGATAACTTGGTTGTTTCTCCTTAACGAAAATTCTCAAGTTCCATTTAATGTACAAAATTTTTTGAACCAAGTAAAAACCCAATTTGGAACTTCTATTAAGTGCTTTCGAATTGATAATAGGCACAAATATGAGAACTAAATGTTGACACATTTTTTCAAAACTAATTGCATAATCGATGAGACTTTTTATACTGACATTCCACAACAAAATAGAGTAGCAAAATGAAAACATTGCCACTTGCTTAATACAGTTCGAGCCCTCCTATTCTATCATCATATACCATCACCGTGACACTGATTGTTGGATTATTGATTTTGGTGCGAATAGACACATGACAGGCTCCTCAAAAAATCTTCTTGAATACTCACCATGTTTAAAAAGAGACAATGTTCGAATAGCCAATGGTTCTTTTACTCCTGTATTTGGAACAGGTTCTATTTTCTGTACTCTCCATATTAAACTATTCTCAGTACTTCATATTCCTTAATTTCCTGTCAATCTCTTATCTGTCAGTATACTTACAAAAAATCTCAATTGCAAAATTGAGTTTTTCCCTAATCATTGTGTCTTTCAAGATCTTCAAATAGGGAAGAGGATTGGCAGTGGTAGATTACACGATGGCTTATATATGTTGGATGAGAGTCAAGGTTCTAATCTTTAGTAGGCTTTTTATGGGGGAAATAAGGATGTCAACTAGGAAATATTGCAGTGGCATAAGCGTTTAGGATATCCCTCCTTTTTTGTGTTAAGCAAATTATATCCTAGTTTATTTTCAAAGACTCAGTTTAATTCATTATTTTGTGATACTTGCGAATATGCTAAACATTTTTGAAACTCTTATCCTTTGAGTAATAATAAAAGCAAGCTCCCTTTCATGACTATTTACTTTGATGTTTGGGGCTATACTCAAACCATTTCCTTATTCGGTAGCCAATGGTTTGTTACTTTTATTGATTGTTGTACCAAGATGATTTGGGTATATTTGCTTAAGGCTAAGAGTGATATGTTTTCCTATTTTCAATCTTTTCATAAGATGGTTTGTACTCAATTTGATGCTAAAATAAAGATTCTTAGGACTGATAATGGCACTAAATATATAAATGGAAGATTTGTGTTATTGCCTTTAGCCTAAAAGCTCGAGTCACAGGACGATTCACCGGAAAATCAATAGTGGCGGGAAGACTTTCCCTTACCGTCGTTCTTCTTTCTCCCTATGATGAAGTCGACAGAAAGGCGAAGGTTAGCTCGTTACAAGGACTTGAATACCTGGGACCTCATTTAGAGAGAGAATCCGATCTCGAATAGTTTTGAGTAAATATAGCCTGCTTTATTTCTTTCTCAAACTCCCAATATATATTGTTTTTCTTTCCTAAATTAACTCTATTATAATAGAAACCCCTATTCTAGTTGACAACAAACTTCCTATTCTAGAGATAACAATAACTAAAAATAAATATCATAATCCTAAAATTGCAAAATTAACAATCCAATGCCTAAAGATAGAATTTTCCAAAATTAGCTGCTCATCCAATTTGGTGGACTTCTTCCTGCACTGCGTTGGCGCCTTGGATCTGTTGGACTTCTTCGTGCACTGCGTTTGCACCTTGGTTTTGTCTCCGCATATATGTTTTCCCCACGAATGCATCCCTAACATCACTCCCCTCCTAGAAAACGAGCTTGTCCTCGAGCTCGAATTCAGGGTAAGCTTTCTGGAAAGTGTCCAACGTTTCCCAAGTTGCATCAGTTGTCTCCGTTCTAGCCCACTGAACAAGTAGCTCCCAATGGCCCCTATTCAAGTGGGAACGCAAAATTGCTGTTGGTGTTGGGATAACTCGGCCTTCTAAAACTAAAGGTAATGGTGTTTGTTGTAGCGGTGGATCACCTATGTGTGGTTTAAGTAAAGAGACATGGAAGACATCATGTAATTTGGCATTGTCGGGCAATCGTATCTGGTAGGCCACTGAACCAATCCGCTTGGTGATCTGGAATGGCCCGTAAAACTTGGGTTGGAGCTTGTGGCGTTGCCTCCTATCCAAGGATAGTTGTCGGTGGGGATGTAGACGAAGCCAAACCCAGTCGCCGATGTTAAATTTGACTTCTTTGTGACTTTTGTCGTACTGAGTCTTCATGCGGTGCTGTGCAGCTTGCAGCTGTGAGCGGATCTCACCCAACATTTTGTCAAGGACTGCGAGGGCATCCTCCACTGCTTCAACCTTGGTAGTTCCTGGCATATAAGCTGTGAGACGCTGGGGGTCTCTTCCATAAACCACTTTCAATGGTGTATCTTGAAGGGCTGTGTGGTAAGAGGTGTTATAACAATATTCTGCCCATGGTAGCCAATCAACCCAGTTCTTGGGATTGTTCCCTACAAAGCAATGGAGGTACATTTCAATCGTTCTGTTGACAACCTCCGTCTGCTCATCTGATTGTGGATGATATGCCGATGAGAAGGCTAACTTGGTGCCGCTAAGACGGAATAATTCCTTCCAAAATTTGCTGGTGAAAGTTGCATCTCTATCGGACACTATAGACTCGAGAAAGCATGGAGGGGAACGATTTGGTCCATGAAAAGTTGTGCCACATGTTTGACTGTGTAAGGATGTGCCATGGCAATGAAGTGGCTATATTTGGAAAAGCGATCGATGATCACCAAGAGCATAGATTTGCCCCAAGATTTGGGTAGTCCATCTACGAAATCCATGGATACATTGGCCTAGATTTGAGTTGGCAACTTCAGGGGTTGCAGCAGCCCGATTGGACGTAAGCGGGTAGTCTTGTTCTGTTGACAAACGGGACAGCGAGTCACATACTTAGTGATCGTACCCTTCATTCCTTCCCAATGGAAATCTTGGTGAAGTCTTTGGAGTGTCTTTTGTGTACCCTCATGTGTGCTATCATGAACGCTTGAGAGGATGTCGGGAATTAGAGGTGAAGTGTCGGACAAGTGAATTCGGCCCTTGTACCAGAGGACTTCTTCCTGTTCTGTCCAAGGTCCTAGCAGTGCTCCTTGTTGAAATTGGTGACGAAGTTGCTGGATGTTGATGTCACTAGCCGTTGCAGCTTTTATCTCTTCTTAAAGATCCAAGCGAGGTTGGCTAATGGCGTTCAACTCCAACGTATCCTGGTGACAGCAAGACGGTGCATCGACTGTGTTATTGGAAAGCCCCGATTGATATTCGATGTCGAAATTGAATCCCATGAGTTTACTTATCCAGTGTTGTTGAAGGGAAGTTGCTATCCATGGTAACCCCTTTCAGGGATATTATGTGCCCCAAATAAGCCATTGTCGTGGTTCCAAATGAACACTTTGACTTTTTGATGAAGAACTGGTGGGATTACAACAGATTGAGGGCTGTTTGTAGGTGGCGGAGGTGCAAGTCCTAGTCCTTACTATATATTAATATATCATCAAAGAATACGAGGATGAATTTGTGGAGATGATTCCGGAAAACCTCGTTCATTAAGGCCTGGAGCGTGGAAGGTGCATTTGACAATCCAAACGGCATTACCAAGAATTCAAAATGCCTGTGATGCGTACGGAAGGCCGTTTTCTCCACATCGTTATTAAACATTCGGACCTAGTAGTAGCCTGACCAGAGGTCTAACTTAGTGAAGAATTGTGCTCCGTGTAGCTCATCTAATAACTCATCCACCACTGGAATTGGGAACTTGTCTTTGATGGTCTTGTTATTTAGTTCTCGGTAGTTGACACAAAACCGCCAAGATCCGTCATGTTTCTTGACCAACAGGACTGGTGAAGAGAATGGTGAATGGCTAGGTCGAATGATTCCTTGCTGCAGCATTTGTGCACATTGCCTTTCTATCTCATCTTTCTGCAGGCGAGGATATCAATAAGGTCAGACGACCACTGGGCCAGTGTTCGGCTCCAAACAGATGCGGTGATCGCAACTTCGGAGCAATGGCAAGTCTGTAGGTTCCTGGAAAACACTGTTGAACTCAGTTAAGAGTTTCTCTAATTTAGTGTCTTCCTTGCGGGTGTTCTCGATCAAATGAAGTCGGGGTTGCATAGTGGTGACTCGTCCTTGGAGCCTCACCTCCTGTTGATTGTTTCCAAAGGTCATAGTGAGCGCTGAGAAATCCCAAAGAATAGGCCCAAGGGTTTGTAACCATTTGGTTCCCAACACCAAATCAAATCCTGCTAATGGAATGATAAAAAAATCGGCTTTGCAAAGGCCCAGACATTTGATGCTGTTTCTGTTGGCCACGGCGACTGTTGCTCCAGTTTCGCCGGCATAGTTGAGTCGCAGGTGCTCGATGGCTGTCCGACTAATGAAATTATGGGTGCTCCCGGAGTTGACTAAGCCGTGCAGGGGAAACCCATCTACTGCTAGAATCTACATCGTAATCGTTCCCCTTTAGCCGGTCATGGCGTGAAGGGAGATTGCGGGATGGCCTTCTTCCTCTTCTTGGGTCGGTTCTGGTTCGTTGTCACCCAACTCCAACCAGAATAGCTGTTGACATCGGTGCTCGATGGTGTAGGGCTCGTCACAGTTGTAGCAAAGGCCCTTGGCTCTTCGTTCGGCCATCTTTGCTCGGTTCAGAGATAACAATAACTGAAAATAAATATCATAATCCTAAAATTGCAAAATTAAGAATCCAATGCCTAAAGATAGAATTTGCCAAAATTAGCTGCTCATCCAATCTGGTGGACTTCTTCCTGCATTGCATTTACACCTTGGTTTTGTCTCCACATATATGTTTTCCCCACGAATGCATCCCTAACAATTTGGTTCTTATTTGGAGTCACATGGAATAATTCATCAGACCAATTGTCCTTATACAAGTGCATAGAATGAGGTAGCTGAAAGGAAGAATAGGCATCTATTGGAAGTTGTTAGGTCACTTATGTTCATCATGAATCTTCTTATGCCTTACTGGGGGATGCAATTGTAGTGGCTGCTTATCTTATTAACCAAATGCCTCTTAGAGCCCTTGACTACTAGAGTACTTTAGAAACTTTAAATGGGAAAAATGCTTATATTGTTCCTCTAAAGGTATTGGGCGTTTAGATAAACCGGATTTGAAGAGGAGAGACAGAGACAAGATAGAAGAAGCCATTGTGCAACCTACGCTGTGCCAAAAATCATCCTCTTTTGGCGAGTTACCTTTTAATGATTTAGATAAACCTATTTCTCAAAGAAAAGGTATCAGGGCTTGTACTAAACATCCCATATCTAATTTTGTTTCCTATGATTCCTATGATGTGAAAAATATCTTTCTACATGGAGATTTAGAAGAAGAGGTGTATATGGAGATCCCTCTTAGATTTGATAATGAAACAACACAAGGGAAAGTATGTAGACTGAAAAAAGCCTTATATGGACTAAAACAATCACCTAGAGCATAATTCGATAGATTCAGCAAAGCCATGATCTCTTTTGGCTATCAACAGAGCAATGCAGATCATACCCTGTTTATTAAATATAACAAGAGTAAAGTCACTATTCTCACAATTGATGTTGATGATATAATGATGACAAAAGATGATAGAAAAGCGATAGCTTGATTGAAGAAACTTTTGGCTTAGGAATTTTAAATCAAGAATCTAGGAAAATTGCCATATTTTCTAGGAATTGAAGTTGCTGGATCAAAGAAAGGTATTTTCATTTCTCAAAGAAAATATATTCTAGAACTCCCATTGAAAGCAACCACAAGCTACAAGTTAGAATTGGTGATTTGGTTAATTTAGGGAGATACCGGAGATTAGTGAGAAGACTAATACATCTCTTGCACACTAGACCGGACATTACATATGTAATCAGTTTGGTGAGCTAGTTTATGCATGATCCACGAGAATCACACATGCAAGCGGTGTTTCGCATCTTGAGATACTTGAAGTCTACTCTAGGAAAAGGACTGTTGTTTGCTGAGCATGGTCACCTTTAGATAGAATGCTTTATAAATGCAGATTGGGCTTGGATCTCTAGGAGACAGAAGGTCCACAATTGGTTATTGCACACTTATAGGAGGTAACTTAGTAACATGGAGGAGCAAGAAACAAAGTGTAGTTGCTTGATCAAGTGTTGAAGCGGAATATAGAGCTATGGCTCAAGGGGTGTGAGCTTCTGTGGTTGCAGAACATATTGGAAGGATTAAATCTATCAAGCAAAGGACTATCCTTGTACTATGACAATAAAGTTGCTATTAGTATAGCACAAAATCCAGTTCAACATGATCGACCTAAGCATATAGAGATTGATTGATACTTTATCAAAGAGAGAGTGATTGATGGTATCTTGAGCTTATATTACATGACATCTGATAAGTAACCGGCTGATGTATTTACTAAGGGGTTGTGTTACAAGACTTATCATACTTTAGTTTGCAAGTTAGGCATATATGATATTTATGCTCCAACTTAGAGATGCAACCGGGGCGGGTCACAATAGGGTATCCGCCCTGACCGATTAGATAAAAACCCTATAGGGTTTGACCCTGATAAGGTTTAGGGTCGAGTTTGAGACATGGAATAAAAACTGATAGGGTTTATGGTTGGGTTATGGGATTTAGAAAAAACCCGATGAGAAAATCCAATAAGATAAATTAAAAAAAAATAAAAATAATAATATTATAATTTATTATTAGTATATTTATTTTATTTTTATATTTAATTTTTCTCTTCTTTCTATCACAAGTAGATTAATAATAAATTAAATAAATGATATATGAAAATAAGTTGAAGTACGAAAAAAGAAAAAAAAATTTAATCACCATTTGGGTTGGGTCGGGTAAAAAAAAAAAAAAAACCTATTGGGTCGGGGCGGGTTTTAGGTATATAATTTTTTACCGGATCGGGATCGGGTTTCAATGAACCCGTCCTAAACCCGACCCGTTTACATCTCTACTCCAACTTGAGGGAGAGTATTGACTTATATGTTATAAGCTGTAAATTAATAAATTAGGATATTATTATTATTATTAGATATATATTAGTCCTAAAATAGAGATTTACTTTCCTTTTTAGTTCAGTAAAATGTATATATATGTATAACTTGAGACTCAATAAAGGAAATGTAATTTTTCCCTCTTCCTTAAAATTACATGGTATCAGAGCAAGGATTTCTAAGTGTTTTATTTTTTTTTACATCGAGCGTCTGTCGTCGAAGTTGGGATTGAGCATCCATTGTCGGAGTTGGGATTTAGTGTTTTATTTATTTATTTATTTTTTCTCATCGCTGGCCTAGGGAGACGCACCACCCACCGATTAGAGCTTCTGAAAAGTTCGGCACCAGAAATCGCCGCGCGTGACACACACATGCCACCACATAGCTCGCCATCAATCTCAAGCACCGGCACGTGAGCACGTGCAGCGCTGGTTTGCTCTTCGATTTCATTGAAAGCCTCGCCTAGTATATATATAGCCTAGGTTTGTGGTTCGTTTGACTAATACCTATTTGGGTGTAGGTTTGTTAGCTTTGGATTGCGATCCTTTGTTAGATTATTGTCTATTGATGTTAATCTATCCGCTGTTGGTGTTAATCTGTGGTATGTTTAGTCCTTGTGTTTGTGATTTGTCAAATTTGGTGTGTTTGGTAATTGGAATTACTATTGGTATTAATCTAGTGTGTTAGTGTTGATACGGTGTGTTAGTAGTTGGGAGTAGGCTAATGTACATCGGATTTATTTCATCTTTTGGAGGAATTTGGGTTCAAATTATGAGTGAAAAACTGGAAACCAAATCCGTTGTTATGTTAGATGTGATACCTGTAATGTCAAAAATTACAGAACATAAACTTAATAGTTCTAATTATTTGGATTCGAGTAAAACTGTGAGACTCTATCTGTGTAGTATTGATAAGGATGATCATTTGACTGAAGATCCACCCACAAATGGTAATTCCAAGCAAACTTGGCTTAGAGAAGATGCTCGATTATTCCTGCAAATACGAAATTCGATTGATACCGAAGTAGTTGGGTTAATTAATTATTGTGAATTTGTTAAGGAGTTAATGGAATATCTAGATTTTCTGTATTCTGGAAAGGGAAATGTTTCCCATATTGATGAAGTTTGTAAGGCATTTTATTGTGCTGAGAAGCAGGATAGGTCTCTAATGAGTTACTTTATGGATTTTAAAAGAACTTATGAAGAGCTTAATATGTTATTACCTTTTAGTCCTCATGTGAAGGTTCAGTAGGCTCAAAGAGAGCAAATGACTGTGATGAGTTTTTTAGCAGGGCTTCCATCTGAGTTTGACGCTGCTAAATCTCATATTCTTTCTAGGTCTACGATCTCATCCTTGCAAGATACATATAGCAGGATTTTACGTACAAAGACTCCTCAATCTGTTTAGTCTAATAGTGCTCTTGTGAGTCGTCGGTATGAAACCGGAAGGCAACAGTATAGGAGTAGTGGTAGGAGAGTTGATACTAGGGGACAAAATTTATAACAAGTTGATACTCGGGGACAGAGTTATGGGGGACTTATACGTCATTATTGTCATAAGCCTGGGCATATGAAGCGTGATAGCAGAAAATTACAAAGTTGGAATTAGGAATTTCGATTAGCACAGGTTGCCTCTTCCAGTGATACATCTGGAAAATCTATCACAGTTTCTACAGATGACTTTGCCAAGTTCACACAATATCAAGAATCATTAAGGAATTCATCTACTCCTGTTACTGCCATTGCTGAATCAGGTAAACCAAACATGTCTTGTCTTTTCATCTTCCAAATGGGTTATTGACTCTGGTGCCACAGACCACATGATAGGTAATTCCAGTCTATTATCTACTTTTCAATCTCATACCTCCTGCTCTCCTGTCACCTTAGCTAATGGGTCAACCTCCCATGTTCTTGGGACTAGCACATAAAATCCAACTCCATTAGTTCCTTTGTCCTCAGTCTTAAACATGCCTGATCTGTCATTCAATTTAATTTCTGTCAGTAAACTCACCCGTTCCCTTAACTATTGTATCTCATTCTTTCTTGATTATTGCCTTTTTCATGATTTTATGACGAGGCAGATTATTGGTAAAGGACATGAATCCGGGGGTCTCTACATACTAGACACAGATATACCAAAGTCTGTTGCCTGCTCTGGAGTTGTAAACCCGTTTGAAGCACATTGCCAATTAGGTCATCCGTCTCTCTCTTTGTTGAAGAAACTGTATCCTCAGTTTCACAGTTTGGAGTCCTTACATTTGAGTCGTGTCAGTATGCTAAACATCATCGTGTTAGCTTAAGCCCTAGAGTCAATAAATGAGCAAATGCTCCTTTTGAGTTAGTCTATTCAGATGTATGGGGTCCTTGTCCAGTGACATCTAACACTGGATTTAAGTATTTTGTTACCTTTGTTGATGATTATTCTCGAGTGACTTGGTTATATTTAATGAAGAATCGTTTGGAGTTGTTTTCTCATTTTTGTGCTTTCTTTGCTAAAATTAAAACTCAATTTAATGTTTTTGTCCAGGTTTGCGAAGTGATAATGCTAAAGAGTACTTATCTGAATTTTTTCAATCCTACATGATTAAGAATGGCATTATTCATCAAACTTCTTGTGTAGATACACCATCTCAGAATGGTGTTGCTAAAAGAAAGAATAGGCATTTGCTTGAAACTACTAGGGCTTTGTTGTTTCAAATGCATGTCCCCAAACACTTCTGGGCTGATGCAGTGTCTATAGCTTGTTTTTTAGTTAATCGTATGCCCTTAGTTATTCTAAATGGTGAGACTCCTTATCATACTCTTTTCCCGAGTAAATCTTTGTTTCCTATTGAACCCAAAATATTTGGTTGTACATGTTTTGTTTAAGATGTGCGTCCTCAAGTTACAAAACTTGATCCTAAATGTGTTTTTCTTGGGTATTCTCGTGTTCAAAAGGGATACAGATGCTATTGTCCTAGCCTTGATAGTATTTGGTATCGATTGATGTTACTTTTCATGAAAATATCCCTTTCTCTCCATCCTTCAATCATACAGGCCAGGAGGAGGATGATGATCCGTTAATCTATACAATTACATCTACCACTTCTACCCTTAAACCACCTATTCAGGTCTACTCTCGCAGGCAGCGTAATCCTGAGCCAGCTTCTGATGCATGTCCTGAGCTAGCCTCCTCATCATCAGATTTAATCTCTAGAGACGATCTTCCCATTGCCCTTCGTAAAGGTAAACGACAATGTACTTACCCTGTTTCTTCGTTTGTGTCTTATGACCATCTATCAACCTCCTCTTGTTCTTTTATTACATCTCTTGATTCTATCTCCCTTCCTAAAACCATTCATGAAGCATTATCACATCCAGGATGGTGTAGTGCAATGGTAGAGGAGATAAATGCCCTTGATCAAAATGATACTTGGGATTTGGTACATCTACCTGTAGGGAAAAAGGCCATTGGCTGTAAATGGGTTTTTACTGTTAAAGTAAATTCTGATGGATCTATTGCTTGCTTAAAAGCTCGTCTTGTTGCTAAAGGATATGCTCAAACTTATGGGATAGATTATTCTGACACTTTTTCTCCTATTGCTAAGTTAACATCTGTCAGGCTATTTATTTCCATGGCTGCAGTTTATGATTGGCCTCTACATCAGTTAGCTATCAAAAATGCTTTTCTGCACGGGGATCTTCAAGAAGAAGTTTATATGGAGCAACCTCCAAGGTTTGTTGCTCAGGGGGAGTTAGGAAAGGTTTGTCATCTTCATAAGTCCTTGTATGGTTTGAAGCAGAACCCTCGTGCCTAGTTTGGAAAATTTAGCCAAGTAGTTGAAAAATTTGGAATGTAGAAAAGCAAATATGATCATTCTGTTTTCTACACGATCTACGACTGGTATTATTCTGTTAGCCGTATATGTGGATGATATTGTTATTACTGGTAAAGATACTACAGGTATTTCGACTCTCAAATCCTTTCTTCAAAGTCAATTTCAAACAAAGGATTTAGGAATGTTGAAATATTTCTTAGGTGTTGAGGTAATGAGAAGCAAGGAATTTTTCTATCTCAAAGAAAATATGTACTTGACTTATTGTTTGAAACAAGAAAATTGGGTGCTAAACCATATAGTACACCAATGGTTCTTAACTTGCAACTGACAAAAGGAGAGTTGTTTGAGGATCCTGAAAAATATAGACGGATGGTTGGTAAATTGAATTATCTTACAGTAACTCGACCGGATATTGCATATTCAGTCAGTGTTATGAGTTGGTACATGTCTTCTCCAACAGTTGATCATTAGGTTGCTGTAAAGCAAATCTTGTACTATTTAAAGGGAGCACCTGGACGTGGTATTCTGTATAAGAATCATGGTCACACTAGTATTGAGTGTTTCATAGATGTTGACTGGGCAGGATGTAAAGAAGACCAGAGATCTACTTCAGGGTATTGTGTTTTTGTTGGTGGAAATTTGGTTTCATGGAAAAGTAATAAACAGAATGTTGTATCTCAATCTAGTGCAGAATCACAATATAGAGCTATGGCACAATCAGTGTGTGAAGTAATGTTGATATATCAGCTCTTGAATGAAGTAGGGTTCAACATCTCACTTTCCACAAAACTATGGTGTGATAACCAAGACGCTCTTCATATTGCCTCGAATCCTGTGTTCCATGAACGAACTAAGCACATCGAGATTGATTGTCATTTTGTTCGGGAGAAAATTTAGCAAGGGTTAATTTCTACAGGGTTTGTGAAGACTGGAGAATAATTAGGAGATCTTCTTACAAAGGCTCTAAAAGGGACTTGGGTTGACTATCTGTGTAACAAGCTGGGCATGATTAATATCTATACTCCAGCTTGAAAGGGAGTGTTATAAGCTGTAAATTAGTAAATTAGGATATTATTATTATTATTATTATTAGATATATATTAATCCTAAAATAGAGATTTACTTTCCTTTTTAGTTCAATAAAACGTGTATATGTGTGTAACCTAAGACTTAATGAAGGACATGTAATTTTTCCCTCTTCCTTAAAAATTACATATGTGAATAAGACTATTATGCTAGCTGTAAGAATTATATTTAGATTAGGAGTTTTATTATATTTCTTAATATAGATTTCTTGTATTTATATATGTCTCATTTTTTCTTATGTAAAAGAGAGAGGAGTAATAATAAAAACAATTCTTTTCTCCTAAATTCTTTAGATACAAACAATGACAAGGTGACTATACTCTATTTGTTGAGCATCTAGATAGAGGTGAACTTACCATATTTCTTGTCTATGTAGATGATATAATTATTAGTAGGAATGATATAGTTGAACAAAGAAACCTTAAGGAGCATTTGGCTAGAGAGTTTGAAATTAAGTATTTGGGAAGGTTAAGGTACTTTTTAGGGATAGAAGTAGCCTATTCGAAGCAATGGATTTTTATATCTCAAAGAAACCACACAATAGACTTGTTAAAGGAAATTGGGAAGCTTAGGTGTAGTCTAATGAACATTCCTATTGAGCAGAATCATAAATTGGGTGGACAAGATGATGTGGCAAATGTAGACAAGGGCCAGTATCAAAGAATTGTAGGATGATTAATATATTTGGCCACACTAGACCTAACATAGCTTATGCAACAGGAATAGTGAGTCGGTTTATGCACAACCCATGTCATGCACATATGCAAATGGTTGAAAAAATATTAAGTTATCTGAAGTCTACTTTTGGGCATGGAATCTTATTTAAGAAAGGAAACGGGATTGTTTTGAAAGCATATATAGATGCAAACTATGCAGGATCCTTGCAGATAAGAGGTCTACTATAAGGTATTGCGTATTTCTTGGGAGGCAATTTAACCTCTTGGAGGAGTAAAAAACAACCAGTGGTTGCAAGATCTAGTGTAGAAGCAAAGTTTAGGGCCATGGCTCATGGCATTTGTGAACTGTTGTGGTTGAAAATTGTTATAATATGTATATTAATGTAATAAGATTAGATTTTCTTTCAAATTACATGGTATCAGAGCATAGATATATGTAAGAAAAAAAAAAAAAAATTTTCCGTCTTGTCCTGTGAACAAGGACGTGCTGCCCTTGAGACCAAGCACTGTTGGGATCTTTTTTTTTCGTCACCACCAGTTTAGGAGGAGAGACCAGCCTCCGACCAACCGAACCCTGAAACCAGAGCCCCAGACGACCGGCGAGTGAGGCTTACGCGCCGCTTTAGGGTTTCGCTTTCCCCTTCCGTCGACGGCGTGTGAGGGCACGTGTGACGACTCTTCGCCCACCAAAAGCTTCGACGTACTGTTGGTAAGTCCGTTCTACTCTACTTTGGTGTTGCATTGGTTGAATACATCATCTTAGGAAGCGGGTTTTGTTATGGTTGTCGGAATTGGTTGCATTTGGTGATTGGCCGGAGGTTTGTTCAGTGTGTTTGATCCACGTTGGGTTTTGTGGCGTCGCTGGGCTATTCGTGGCCTTTTGAGGTTGTCGTTGGTTGGTCGTGTTGGTTCACCGGAGTCATTTGGCTTGTCGGAGTTGACTGAGATTGGTGCGGTGTTGTGCTTCGTGGCCAACGACGTGTTGGTCTTGGTGTCTGTTGGTTAGCGTTTGTGGGTCGATCTCGTCGGTGGCTTAGATTTTACATTTTTCTGGGTACACTGTGATTGGCTATTTTTTTTTCTTTGTTACTATTGTGAGAATCTTTCTTTTGCTGTTTGAAATGGATGATAAAAGCTTAAAATCTCCGGTTGTTGATATGATTCCTGTGACAACTAAGATCACGGAACATAAACTTAATGGGAATAATTTTATGGCTTGGAGCAAAACGGTGCGAGTATATTTGCGAAGTATTGAAAAAGAAGACCATATTACTGAAGATCCACCAAATGATAACACTAGACAAGTATGGTTGCGTGATGATGCTAGGATATTTTTGCAGTTTAGAAATTCCATTGATAGTGAGATTATCAATCTGGTTGATCATTGTGAATATGTTAAAGAGTTGATGAGTTACTTGGAATCTATGTATTCTGGAAAGGGGAATATTTCTCGTATCTATGAGGTCTGCAAAGGTTTTTATCGTACTGAACAACAAGAGTTGTCCCTTACTGCTTATCTTATGAGCTTTAAGAAGACATATGAGGAACTGAATGCCTTATTGCCATTTAGCCCTGATGTGAAAGTATAGTAGACTCAACGAGAACAAATGGCAGTAATGAGTTTTTTAGCAGGTTTTCGTCCAGAATTTTATGCTGCCAAATCTCAGATCTTCTCTAGTCCTGAGATTTCCTCTTTGCAGGACACCTTTACTCGGATACTTCGCACAGAAAATCCGTTATCTGTTGCTCCTTCTCATCCTACTAGTGCTCTTGTCAGCCAAAATACAGGCCACTCTTCCACCTATAGGAAAGGGGGGGGGGATGATATTCGTGGGCATAATTCAGGGGGAGTTGTGTGCTATTATTGTCATGAGCCGGGTCATACGAAGTGCACTTTTAAGAAATTGCAAAATCTCAACCTGAGGAAACCTTTTGCACACATTGCCTCCACTAACTCTACTGGTGGCTCTTCCTCTGAGAAGAAAATTACAGTCTCTGCAGATGAATTTGCAAAATTTACTCAGTACCAGGAGGCATTAAAGGCTTCATCTCATCATGTGTCCGCCATTGCTGAGACAGGTAAACCCAACACGTCTCCTTTCCTCATCTTCCAACACGGTCATAGATTCTGGTGCCACAAATCACATGACAGGTAATCTTAATCTCTTCTCAACTTATCAACCATACACATCCCCTACAAATGTTACTCTTGCTGATGGTTCTAAGTCATGTGTTCTTGGCTGTGGCACTATTAATCCCACTTCTCAGATTTCCCTATCTTCTGTTTTGAGTTTACTACAGTTTTCCTTTAACTTACTATCTGTGAGGAAACTCACTCGTGCTATGAATTGTTGCATATCATTTTTTCCCGATCATTGTCTATTTTAGGATCTTATGACGAAAAAGATTATTGGTAAAGGACATGAGTTGGGAGGTCTCTATATCTTGGATACTCAGGTGCCTAAGTTTGTTGCATGTTCCAGTTTTCAGACACCTTTTGAAGCACACTGCCGAATGGGCCATCCCTCTTTGCCTGTGTTGAAAAAGCTCTTTCCTCATTTTAATGATGTCTCTAGCTTAGAGTGTGAGTCATGTCACTTTGCAAAGCACCATCGTTTATCTTATGTTCCTTGAGTCAATAAAAGGGCAAGTGTACCATTTGAATTAGTTCATTCTGATGTATGGGGTCCCTGTCCTGTTATGTCACCGACTGGCTTCAAATAGTTTGTTACTTTTGTGGATGATTTTTCTCGCATGACTTGGCTTTATCTTATGAAAAGTCGTACTGAGGTATTTTCCCATTTTACTAGTTTTTGTGCTGAAATCCAAACACAATTCAATATTATAGGAAATCAAACCAGATTCTCTTCTTCTATATTAGGAATTAATATCCTAGGGATTTCAATGTAATATTCTGTGTATATATATATAGATAGCAATATTGTGTATCATATATATATAGTGCATATATTAGGAATAGAAAGATATAGTCAAGAAGATTTCTTTTGTATATATATGTGTATCTATTCCTTGAAATCATAAGAGAGAAGTTTTATTAAGAATTATTTGCTACATGGTATCAGAGCTACGGAAATAGAAAATCCTGCAAATACTGCTTCTTCTCTTCTCCTCTTCTGTTCTGTTTTTTTTTCTCTTTCCGTGCCGTCTCTCACTCTCGCTGTCTCTCCCTCTCTTCCGGGTAGATCTCACAGCCCTCACAGACCTCTAGTATGGCAGAATCTGATGGATCTTCTGGGGGTTCTTCAACAACAAATTCACTCCCTGGAATAACGCCAACACCCATTGAAAACAGTTTCATCCAACCGGTCATCAGTCATAAACTCAATGGCCATAACTATCTCCAATGGTCACAAGCAACAATGTTGTTTGTTAGCGGAAGGAACAAAGATGACTATCTCACTGGTGTCATTACTCAACCCAATCCACGTGATCCAAAATTCAAATCATGGAGGGCAGAAAACAATCTTGTTATGTCTTGGCTAATTGGATCCATGACAACCGAGATTGGAGAGAACTTCTTGCTATACTCCACGGCAAAAGAAATTTGGGATGCTGCTCGTGATACATTCTCAAATCACGAAAACACAATTGAGCTATTCCATGTGGAAAGTACACTTCAAGAATTAAGACAAGGAGAAAAATCGGTCACCGTGTACTTCACATCTCTCACTCGACTTTGGCAACAACTAGATATGTTTGAATCCCATGAATGGAATTGCCCCTTGGATTGTACTTATTTCAAGAAAATCATTGAAACCAAGTGGATATTTAAGTTCTTGATGGGTTTAAATAAATCCTTAGATGAAGTCCGGGGCAGAATCCTTGGAACAAAGCCGCTGCCTAGCTTACGAGAGGTGTTTTCTGAAGTCCGGAGGGAAGAGAGTCGCAAGAGAGTGATGCTGGGAAACTCAGAAAACCTAGTGTCAACAGAAAGCTCAGCTCTTGCTGCAGTAAAAGACCGGTTGCACCTATCCAATGTTGCTGCAGATGATAGGAGAATGCATTAGAATGCAGGTAACAATCGGACAGGTCGAGGACGTCCCTGGTGTGATCATTGCAAAAAGCCAGGCCACCTCAAGGAAACGTGCTGGAAACTGCATGGAAAGCCACTTGATTGGAAATCTAGCAGAGACCGTGAGGCAAAGGGGAATACTGCTTTCGTAGAGACTTCACCAACTGTCAATCAAGCTCCTTTCACCAAGGATCAATTGGAATTACTCCAACAGCTGATCCAGAATTCATCTAAATCAACATCTCCTCATGATGGGGAACATGGATCAGGTAATCACGCACTACATGTTGCTCAGAACCCATCGTCATCATGGATAGTAGACTTCGGAGCATCAAATCACATGACAGGTGACAGATCTCTTTTCACATCTTACTCACCTTGTAAAGAACTACAAACTGTAAGGATAGCCAATGGTACTCGCACACAAGTTGAAGGGATAGGAACAATCTGCCTTTCAAGTTCTCTAATTCTCTATTCTGTGTTGTTGGTACCTGACCTAGATTGCAATCTAATCTCGGTTAGCAAACTAAATAGCGATCTGAGATGTGAAACTAAGTTCTTTGCCAACTGTTGTGTATTTCAGGACTTGAGCTCGGGGAGGACGATTGGCAATGCTGAGCTTCGCAAAGGTCTCTACATTCTTGATGTAAACATCTCATCCTCATACAGCATCTCTAGCAATAAAATTAGTTCTTGTTATGTTGGTCATTCAAATAAGGATAGAACAATCATGATGTGGCATTCTCGATTAGGACATCCAAATTTCTTATATATGAAACGATTGTATCCATCTCTATTTATCAATAAAAATCCAAATTTCTTTCATTGTGAAATATGTCAATTTGCAAAACACACTCGGAGCACATACTATCCACTACCCTACAAACCAAGTCATCCTTTTTCCCTCATACATGGTGATATTTGGGGACCAACTCGTATTCCCAATATTACTGGTACTCGATGGTTTCTATTGTTAGTTGATGATCATACACGATTGTGCTGGACATACCTCATGAAAGAAAAATCCGAGACAAATCATATTATCAAACACTTTCATGCTATGGTTAGAAACCAATTCAAGAGTGACATCCAAATCTTCAAAACTGATAATGCTAGAGATTTCTTTAACTCAAATCTCAGTCTTTACCTCAAATCACATGGTATTGTTCAACAAAGTTCATGTGTTGATACACCTCAACAAAATGGTGTGGCCGAAAGGAAAAATCGCCATATCCTTGAAGTTGCTCGCTCCTTGCTTTTTCAAACCAATGTTCCTAAAAAATTTTGGGGTGAAGCTATACTTACAGCTACATATCTCATTAATAGGATGCCCCTCACGTGTTTTGAAATTTCAATCACCATTACAAATGCTTGACAAGTTTTACCCAACTTCACGGTTAGTATCCCGAGTCCCACTCAAAATCTTTGGGTGCACTGCATTTGTTCACATTAATCATGGAAAGCTCGATGCGCGTGCACTTAAATGTATGTTCATAGGATACTCACCAAATCAGAAAGGGTACAAATGTTTCTCTCCTCTCACAAGTAAATTCTATCATACTATGAATGTCACCTTCTTTGAAGAAAACCCATTTTTTCCCACTTCTGTAATTCAGGGGGAGCATGACTCTAGTACTCGTACTCATGAATTCCAGAATTGGGATTGGACTACTTTTATTGAAACAAGTCCATCTGGTCCTCCTCCCAATTCTGTTATATGTCCAGACACAAGTCCAAGGAGTTCATCACCGATGAACTACCCTAAACATCTCCTTCTTCCTATCGAAGAAATCAATGTTTACACAAGAAGGAAAAGACCATTGCAGAATGAACAACAGACCCAAGAGATCTCCTCGAGTGACAATTCTGAAACAATGCCAACCGAGGAAGGATCTTGTTCCCAATCAGCAAAGGAAAAGGTAATAAATCATGATCCAAATTTAGATTTGCCAATTGCTCATAGGAAAGGAGTCCGATCATGCACACAGCACCCGCTATGCAACTACATCTCCTACTCAAATCTATCACAGAAATTCCGAGCATTTGTAACCTCTCTGGACAAAGTTGAGATTCCCAGTTCAATATATGAAGCTCTAAAGGTCCCTGAATGGAGGAAAGCAACACTAGAGGAGTTGAATGCACTTGAGAAGAATGGCACATGGGTTCTAACATCATTGCCACCAGGGAAGAAGACTGTAGGATGCAAATGGATATTTTCAATCAAACAAAAGGCTGATGGAGGCATTGATAGGTACAAAGCACGGTTAGTAGCTAGAGGATTCACACAGTCATATGGAATTGATTACCAAGAAACTTTTGCTCCTGTGGCTAAGCTCAATACAATACGTGTGCTATTATCTGTTGCTGCAAATCAGGATTGGCCACTGTTCCAGCTTGATGTGAAAAATGCGTTCCTCAATGGAGACTTAATTGAGGAAGTCTATATGGACATACCTACTGGTTTTGAAACCGAGAAAACAAGAGGAAAAGTGTGCAAGCTGCACAAGGCACTATATGGACTGAAACAATCACCTCGAGCTTGGTTTGATAGGTTCACACGAGTACTTAAACAATGCGGGTACTCTCAATCTCAAGCAGATCATACACTATTCATCAAACATTTCATAGATGGGAGAATTACAATATTGATTGTATATGTTGATGATATAGTCCTTACTGGGAATCATGAAGGAGAGATGAGAAGACTCAAGATCTTATTGTCCAAGGAATTCGAAATCAAAGACTTAGGACATTTAAGATACTTTCTGGGAATGGAAGTAGGTAGAACTAGCAAAGGAATTTCAGTCTCTCAACGCAAATATGTTCTGGATCTTCTGACTGAAACAGGAATGAGTGGATGCAAGCCTGTTGAAACACCTATGGATCCCAATACAAAATTAATGCCTCAAACTGGAGAATTAGCAGCAGACAAGGGGCGTTATCAACGGTTAGTAGGAAAGTTGATATATCTTACCCACACACGTCCAGATATAAGCTTTGCAGTCAGTATTGTGAGTCAGTACCTAAGCAATCCATCTACAGATCACATGGAGGCAGTGAATAGAATCCTCAAGTATCTCAAAAAGGATCCTGGAAAGGGGTTAATGTTTGAAAAGACACATGATAGATCACTTGTTATCTACACTGATGCAGATTGGGCTGGATCCCCTGTTGATAGAAGATCTACATCAGGATATTGCTCATTTGTTTGGGGAAACCTGGTAACATGGCGAAGCAAGAAGCAACAAGTAGTAGCTCGTAGCAGTGCTGAGGCTGAGTTTCGAGCATTAGCTCAAGGCATATGTGAAGGGATTTGGTTAAAACGCCTTTTGAATGAACTCAAAATTGGTATGGATGATTCTATTCAAGTGATGTGTGATAATCAGTCAGCTATTGCAATTGCCAAGAACCCAGTTCATCATGACAGAACAAAGCATGTCGAAATAGATAGGCACTTCATCAATGAGAAAATAGAAGGAAAAGAGATTTCTCTTAATTATGTTCCCTCTAGACAGCAGGTGGCAGACATCTTGACAAAGGCTCTATTTCGACCCAACTTCATTGAACTAAGTTCCAAGCTTGGTTTAATGAACATATATCATCTGGTTTGAGGGGGAGTGTAGGAAATCAAACCAGATTCTCTTCTTCTATATTAGGAATTAATATCCTAGGGATTTCAATGTAATATTCTGTGTATATATATATAGATAGCAATATTGTGTATCATATATATATAGTGCATATATTAGGAATAGAAAGATATAGTCAAGAAGATTTCTTTTGTATATATATGTGTATCTATTCCTTGAAATCATAAGAGAGAAGTTTTATTAAGAATTATTTGCTACAAATATCTCTGTCCAAACCTTAAGAAGTGATAATGCTAAAGAATACTTGTCTCACTCATTTCAGATATATATGATTAAAAAGGGCATCATTCATCAGTCCTTATGTGTTGATACACCTTCTCAGAATGGAGTGGCTGAAAGGAAAAACAGACATCTCCTTAAAACAGCAAGAGCCCTCTTATTTCAAATGAATGTTCCTAAACGGTTTTGGGCCGATGCAGTGTCTACTGCTTGTTTCTTGATTAATCGTTTACCTTCATCTGTTCTTCAGGGTGAAACTCCATACAAATTATTGTTTCCTACAAAACCATTGTTTCCTATTGAACCAAGGATATTTGGTAGTCTCTGCTTTGTTCGTGATGTCCGTCCCCAAATAACAAAATTAGATCCTAAGTCTCTCAAATGTGTCTTTTTGGGTTACTCCAGGGTTTAAAAGGGATATTGGTGTTATTGCCCTCATTTTGATAAGTATTTGGTGTCAGCTGATGTTTCATTTGTAGAAAACAATCCGTTTTTTCCTTCATCTATTAGAACACCAACACCGGATGAGGATGATGATATACTAATTTATCATATTACTTATCCATCTCCGGATATGCCTTCGTCGCCTCCGCCGCCACCGCCACCTCCACCACAGTCTATCGTCTTCGGAAATCCTTATACGGACTGAAACAGAGCCCTCGTGCTTGGTTTGGGAAATTTAGTCAGGCTGTTGAGACATTTGGTCTTAGCAAGAGTAGATTGGATCACTCGGTATTTTCTTTACGTGTTCTGACTCGGGTATGATTCTTTTTATTGTATATGTTGATGACATTATCATTACAGGAAGTGACAGGGCAGGAATCTTATCGTTGAAGTCATTTCTTCACACACAGTTTCATACCAAGGATTTGGGATTATTGAAATATTTCTTAGGAATTGAATTGACAAGGAGTAAGAAAGGCATTTTCCTCTCTCAACAGAAATATGTGCTTGACTTATTAACAGAGACGGGCAAATTAGGTGCTAAGCCGTGTAGCACACCCATGCTCCCTAATATGCAGCTAACTAAAGAGGGTATTTCAGGATCCAGAGAGGTATAGACGTTTAATTGGGAAATTAAATTATCTCACAGTGACTCGTCCCGATATTGCTTATCCCGTAAGTGTGGTAAGTCAGTTTATGTCATCTCCTACCGTGCATCATTGGGCAGCTTTGGAGCAAATTCTGTGTTACCCGAAAGGTACCCCAAGACGTGATTTAGTTTATGGTAGTCAAGGACATAATCATATTGAGTGTTTCTCAGATGCAGATTGGGCAGGATCCAAAATAGACAGAAGATCCACCACTGGGTATTGTGTATTTGTGGGTGGAAACCTGGTCTCTTGGAAAAGCAAGAAACAACATGTGTCTCGCTCAAGTGCAGAGTCGGAATATAGGGCTATGGCACACTCAGTATGTGAGATAATGTGGATTTATCAGCTCTTACTTGAAGTTGGCTTGAAGGTGCCAATACCTGCACAATTGTGGTGTGATAATCAGGCAGCTATTCATATTGCATCTAATCCCGTGTCTCATGAACGAACGAAACACATTGAGATTGACTGTCATTTCATTCGAGAGAAGATACAACAAAACTTGGTCTCTACAAAGCATGTTAAGATCGGAGAACAATTGGCAAATATCTTTACTAAAGCATTAAATGGGGTTAGAGTCAATTATATTTGTAACAAGTTGGGCATGATCAACATCTATGCTCCAACTTGAGGGGAAGTGTTATAATATGTATATTAATGTAATAAGATTAGATTTTCTTTCAAATTACAAAAATAATTTTAGAAGATATGGGACTTAAGAATGAAGAACCAATAGAGTTATATTGTGATAATAAATTAGCTATTAGTATCATACACAATGTAGTTCAGCACGATCAAACTAAACATATAGAGTTAGATAGACACTTTATAAAAGAGAAGTTAGATAGTTGACTAACTATTACATCATATGTTCCCTTTAGCAAACAATTAGCAGATGTCTTTACAAAAGGATTATCAGCTGCAAGATTCCAAGACATCACTTGCAAGCTGGGAATGGAAGATATCCACTCACTAGCTTGAGGGGGAGTGCAGTAAATTACATAATATCATATTTGAGTAGAATTAATAATAGATTTAACTAGTTATTATTTCCAGTATTGTATTTATTAGAAATAGCTATAAAATATTTTTTCCCAATTGTACATATCTTGTTTCCTATTTTGTTCCTAGAGTTAAGATCATAGGAGATCCCCGATTTTGTATTGTAGCCTATAAAAGGCCATTGTACCTTTTTCTTTGTGAAGCAGGATAATCACATATTTCTCTACATTCTCTTCACTTCAAGGACAACCTCAAGGTGCAATACTCATCAGTTTTCAAGCAGAGATAGAGAGAATATCTCATAGCTTAAATATACATACCTTTGTTTAGCTTGACACAACTTACGAGTTAGGCTGGGTTCAGAAGTATTCTTCTGCTGAAAGACAAAGGCAGACATTAAAGCAACTGCTTCTTCAGGCTCCAAGTCATCTAGTTGATTTTCAAATAGACACTCAGTGCAAATCAATTCCTCCCCAGAATTCATCCCACAAGCAACACGACCTTTCATTTGAACAACAAGGTCAGCATCTACACATCCAATTTCCTTCAAAACATCTATCTGCATACACGTAAGTTACATGGTAACCAAATTATTATTACCAGAATCTCTGGCCAATAAACAGTCAACAGGCAATTGAAAACACAAAGGACATGGTTTGCACATACCCGGCCTTGAAATTCAGGCATTTGTTTTAAAGCTTCATCAGACATTTGAAACTTAAGCTTTCTAACTTCTTCTTTGTGCCCCTTTATTTCTGCAGCCAGTTTGATGTGTTCCCCTAGTTTTATACATCCACAACACTTATTCTTTGCCATCTTCTGCAATAAGCTATCCCATTTGCGATATGCTTTCACAAGACTTATATCTTTCAATTTCAAATCTGACATCAGATGTTAAAAAGGTCACTAAAAGTTGACGATTAGTAACAACATTAACAAAAAGAAGCTTGAGCATCATCTGTTTAGAAATTAAACCATTATTCTATCATATCCTGCATAATGGGGATTCAACTTCTGCAATCCCCAGAAATATGGAATGCAAATCTTTTTTTCATTTTTGAAAAATAGAATTCAAGCATTTGAACAAAAAGGGTCAATATAAAATATCCAATTCACTATGTTTGCAATCCCTCTTCCCCATTACAACTATGAGAAGTTTGATAAAAAGTCCTTTCCATTGGGTGATTGTCAATCAACTTTTCAAGTACCATCATTCAGGGAGGATTTTCCAACTACTGTCTCTAGGGCCCAGTCAATACCTTTGAAAGGATCCACAGCTGGCGGGTACCCATTTTCACCAGTTTTAAGATCCAGAAGCTGTTGAACCGTAAGGGAATAAGCAGCAGTACTACAGTCCTGAAGAAGCCGGACTTGGTCAATCTCTATCTTGCAACTGCAGAGGCGTGAAAACTCTTTTACATCAGCTTCCCTGACCTCATAACTAACCCCAGCAGCAGTACCATAATAAGGAAATTTCATATTGATAATTCCCGATCCTTTGCGAGATGTGGAAACTGAGTAAAAATCGTCGTCAAAAGTTCTCTTGGACTTTGGGGCCAAAAAAGAACCTTGAGAGAAATCAGCAGCTCTTTCATCTTTTTTTTCAGTGCTGCTATGAGAAGCTTGTGCAATAGATGGAAAATTAGGTTTCAGCAGTAAAACAATGCATTGTTTCTTCTGAGAAGTTGCTCTTATAATTACTCCCAGTAGGTGATCCTGAGCCTGCAAGTTAATCATATAAATGCAGCACCATTCACTACATGACACCCAGTAAAATTGAAGTATCTAAGATATTATACCACCCATACATATTATGAGAAACAACCAATGAGTTATATCCTGTTAAAAAGAAGATTCACCACACGTACAGTTTATCAAGCCAGCATAAGTCATGAAGCATCAGTTGCATGAGCTTGAAGAACTTTACTGCTACTCTCAAAAACTCGGCACAAACATTTGTGTCTGGAGAATGAAGTTACATTAAAAAAAAAGAAGAAAACCTAAGAGTCTACATGGTCTTTGTTTATATTTATATGTATTTTCATATTTATAGCATACATTCTCTCCAACCTTTGTTAGTGATAAGTCTCTTAATTAAATTCGACTAGGTCATCAATAAAACCCATTTTCCATGAAAAGGAGATCTTAGCATTGGTTTGTACTTGAATAACAATGAAAACCTGAATCTGATGAAAATCTGTCATGATCTCAAGTTGTTCATATTAAAGTATAAAATATAGGCTTTGCTCAAAGTTAGAGGTTGAGGTTGGGGGAAAAGGACTGCCAAAAATATATAGCTTTTTTTATTTGGAGGTATCATAATCGGGCTTTTGAGTCTAAAAGAGATGCTCAGCTAACTATTACCAAGTTACATTCACTCCTCCCACTTCTCATCAAGACCCAAGAGGAAGAGATATGGATAGACAAAAAGAGCAAGATCAAAAAAAAAAAATTCTCACATCAAGCACTAGACCAGCATAATAACATCTGAAGAAAATGCAAGAGTAAAGCACCCACCGATTGTGATTTCACAATCACAACCCTTCCTGATGAAAAACATTGTTGGGCCCCAGAAGACTGCATAGCCTTCAATATTTCATTTTCAAGTTCCTCAGACTCTAGGTACATCTCATAGTATTCCTCGATTGCAGGTTCTCCCTTTATACATCTGCATGTGAACAGAACTTAACAATCCACTTAACTAGAATTAAGGCTACAATAGTCACTAGCATTTCTAAAATGCTTATGCCCTGTGTGATTTTCAACAAGAGGGTAGGAACATCACAGAAGATGGTTGCAAGAGGAAGGTAAAAGCAGATGAAGAAATTGCAGTAATCAAGATCATGAAATTGATATTATTAAGATTATTAGAGTCAATCCTATCCATTCAATGCTTTAGTGGCTCAATGCAGCTTAAGCGACGATGTATGATGGCATTTCAAGAAAAAACTAAACTTACAAATCTCAGGACTAATAGATTTTGTAGAAGAATATCAGCTCCTAGAAGAAAATGCAATATCTTGAGAAGCATATTTTGTGAAATGGATGCAAGACCAATTGGCAACTTGATGAACAACAATGTCAACAGTCTCTCTATCTAAAATGCCAATGAAGCAAATCTAACACAATGTAAAGTAAGAAGCATCACATGTTGCCCATTGTATTAATGAACTCGGGAAAGAATGTAGAAGGATTATGGAACCATATTAACAAAATTTTAAAAATGAATAAGAAAGTTTCTGCAATTGGCTAGTGTGTGAAATTGTTATACATGAATCTATTTTCTCATCTTCTTATTTCACTTCTTGCCCCTTCTATTTTTACTTTTATTTTCTAACCACTGTTACTATTTACAATACTGAAAACAAGGTACACAAACAGAGGAAGAATGCAGCTCAGAAGGATAACATGAATACTTAAAGGAAGCAACATTTGTGGATCTAATAGAAGATCCTAGCATGCCACTGAACTTGATTAGAACAAAGAAAGACATGCAGTATGTAATAAGCATACCAACTAAAAGAAAGTATTAAGGTGCTAGGATCAAGCCATTGACGTACTCTATATGTTTTACCGGTTGTGCAAGCTTTCTCATCAAGAGCTGTTGATTCTCTGGCAATTTCTTCTGAGCATGAAATTCAGCAAAGCTTCTTTTCAACATATCCTCCACCTGAAGCCCTCTCCCCCAAGAGAAAATAGAAATAATGGGCATTTAAATTGATGGCACTATATCCACTTTGTAGAAAACTTGAAACATAGCCAACATCCAAAAATTTAATTTCTTTCTCCATGCTAAGGAGTAAATATTGATTGAAACCAGACCGATAAAGAGACTTAGCTATCTAAATTGTCCCTGTTGTTCCAACCTTATATGTGTGTCTTACCAATACATTCAATATTTTGTCATGTATACAATCTAAACATATTTGTCATTTAAAAAGTGGATCCCACGAGGGTATGAGCCTGGGGATATCTTTTTGTGGCTAAGCTGTAGGGGTACCTATGACTATGAGATGCATATTAAGGTATCAGAGTGTGTACCTTTCCTAAATCAAGCAACAAAGACAGTGCCAGTGTTAGCAAAAAAGTAGTAAAGCAATAGCTAGCAGTCATTATGATGGCTATATATTTAATCAAATATGAGGAGAAAGTAGTGGATTGTTAAAGAAATTTTTTTAATATATTGAAGTAGATACGCCATTCAAGCATATGCACAACATATTTCATATCATCAAATTTTATAAAAGGGAAAGGTACAGTCACATAAAGGTTTGATTAATAGTGATCATTGTCTATTTTACGATTGTAAATTGGATAAGTATTTTTCTGTATTGATTCAAATAATATACAAGTTTATATATACATGACCTAAACTATAAATGAGGAAAGGAAATAATTTAAAAAGAAAAGGAAAGAAATAATACAACTTATTTATAATATTTACATCCCTATTTCATAACACTCCTCCTCCAGCTAAAGCATAAATGTTGATCATGCCCAGTTTGCCACAAAAATAATTAACTCGAGATTCATGTAGAGCTTTTGTAAAGAGATCTCTTAGTTGCCCTACAATCTTATATGCTATACCTCGTCTAGGAGTATTCTTCAAATAACACAAAATATGTTCCAATGCAACCTAGTGATGAATTGTTAGGGAAGACATAAATTGACTCACTACACTAACAAATTATGCAAGCTCAGGACGAGTTACTGTAAGATAGTTCAACTTTCCCACTATTCTTCTTTATCTCTAAGGATCATCCAATAACTCTCCGTCTTTGGTGAGTTGTAAATTAGGTACCAAAGGAGTACCATATGGTTTTGCACCTAACTTTCCTATCTTTGTTGAAAAGTCAAACACATATTTTCGTTGAGATAAGAAAATACCTTTCTTGCTCCTTATCACCTCAACTCCCAAAAAATACTTCAAAGACCCTAAATTCTTAGTGTGGAGCTAGCTTTAAAGAAGGGTTTTTAAAGGAGATATTCCTACATCATTATTACTAGTAATAATGATATCATTCACATACACAAGAAGAAGGATAATGCTGGACGAAAAGAGTCTATAAAACACTGAATAATCAGATTTACTCTAGGTCATTCCAAACCCTTCAACTATGTTAATAAATTTGTTAAACTAAGCTCAAGGACTCTACTTCAAACCATATAGTGATTTCCGAAGATGACAAACTTTCCCATTCTCTCCCTGAGCAATAAAACCAAGTGGTTGCTCCATATAGACTTTTTCCTATAGATAACTATGTAAGAAGACATTCTTCATATCTAGTTGATACAATGGCCAATTATTAGTAGCTACCATAGACATAAACAAACGACCAAATGTTAATTTAGTCATAGGAGAGAAGGCATCAGAATAATCTACACCATAGGTCTGGACATAACCCTTAGCAACAAGACAGGCTTTAAGTCAAGCAATAGATCCATTAGGATTACTTTAACTACAAACAGCCATTTACATTTGGTAGCATTTTTTGTGCAGGTAAACTAACAAAATCTCAAGTACCATTAACATCTAAAGCATTCATCTCCTCTATCATTATCCTACGCCAACTAGGATGAGATAAGGCTTGACCCCATGAATAGTTTTAGGAATGAATATAGTATCAAGAGAGGCAACAAACGAACATGAAGTAGATAATAAGTGATCATATGACACATATGATAAAATAGGATAAGTGCATTATCGTTTACCTTTGTGAAGAGCAATTGAGAGATCAAGATCATTATCTATTGGATCAGACGCCGAAAAAGAGACTAAAGCTGGGCATGTGATAGGAGGATTCTGACGTCTAGTATATACATGACAAATTGGTGGATGACAAATGGTGCAAATTCAACATTTAGTGACTGATAGGTAATGTGGTAAACCAATAAATCATCATTCCCCCCCTTACTATCAATAGGCTCAAATGAAGCAAGAAAGAAAGAAAGAAAGGACAATGTTTCATAAAGGTGACATAAGCAAATAGAAGAAATTTATTAAAACTAGGACAATAACACAAATAACCCTTCTGTAAAAGGGAATATCCTAAGAAAACACATTTCACAAACTTAGGATCAAGTTTGGTGAGATGAGGACGAACATCTCAAACAAAACATGTACTGTCAAATATATGAGGCTCAATGGGAAATAAGGATTTTATGGGAAAAAGAACCCTATAAGAAACCTCACCTTTAATAAACGATGACGGCATACAGTTAATTAGAAAGTATGCTATGGACACAACTTCATCTCAAAAGTATTTAGAAACATGTGTTTGAAATAATAGTACTCTAGCTGTCTCAAGAAGATGCCTATTTTTTTTTCAACCACACAATTTTGAGATAGTATATCAACACATGAAGATTGATGAATAATGTCATGTTTGGTCATATAATTATTAAATACATTAAATAAATATTCTTTGATATTGTCACTTCTCAAAATTTACACCGAAGTGTTAAATTGAGTTTAAATTTTAGCACAAAAGGCAGTGAAATGAGAAAATAACTCAGAACAATTTTTTATTAAATAAAGCCAAGTCATTTAGGAAAAATCATCAACAAAAGTAACAAAATAGCAAGCTCTAGTTTTGGAAGTAATTGGACAAGGACCCCAAACATCTAAATGTACTAACTCAAAAGGAGCATTAGCTCTTTTATTGACACGAGAAACATAAGACTGATGATGGTGTTTAGCAAACTGACATGACTCACAATCTAAAGATGACACACTCTGAAACTAAGGACACAACAATTTAGAGTATGTGTGATTTTACTTACAGAAATTAAATTGAAGGAGAAATTTGATATACCTAAAATAGATGATAAAGAAAGGAATAGAGTAGGTTAAACACTACCAAACCCCAAAACTAATGTTGTAGAACCATCAGTTAAAGTAACTAGGGAAGAAGAGGTGTGTGGTGTAAAAATGTTGAAAACACTAGGATTATCTATCATATGATCAGCAACACTTGAGTCAATGACTAATTGCGAGATGGAGGAAACTAAGCACTTGTCTGGATTACTTGGCTCGACAAGTGTAGTGATAGGATGAGCTGGAGTTTTCAATATTTTATGATACTAAAGAAATTTAGCAAATTCATTTGCAAATACATTAACTATCTATTTTAAGGATGGACAATGTGGAGTAGAAGTAGTTGCAATGTGAGCTGAGTGAGACTTTTGAGTTTTGTTGAATAGTTTTTTATAGGTGTGCTTGGTGTGACCACACTCATGACAATAATATCATTCAACTTCCCCCTAAATTTTTACTCCAACTACTTCCTTTGTTATAATTCTGAAGAGGGGATTTTGAGATTCTCAGTTTGTTGTTGCGACTAACAAGAGCACTAGAAGCTGAAGTAGAAGAAATGACAAAAGTATTTGCCTCTGTTTGAAAAACTCTAGTGAAAACCTCAAGTAAGAAAGAAATATTAGTACTAGATAGAATATGAGACTTAAAAATCTCAAATTGAGAACTAAGTCCCACTAAGAAACTCATAATTGCCATCTTCTCTCGTTGTGATTGCTTTAATTTGATATCAGTATTAAACGACAACAAAACATTCAATTCCTCGTATATCTTCTTAAATTTCATGAAATATGATTGAAGAGATTGATCATTCTACTCAGGACGATAAAATTCCTTACACACTTCATACATACGAGAGAAATTTCCCTTTCTAGAATATAGGAATTCTAAATATTCCATTAATTTTTTAACATACTCACAATGATTAATCAAACTAACTACCTCAGTATCATTGCAATTTTTAATCTGCAGAAATAATTTAGCATCATTTTTCAACTATTCCTTACGAGTACCATCAGTTGTAGGACCATCAGTAAGATGATCATCTTTAAAAATACTTTGTAAGTATATTCTAAAAGTCTTGCACCAATCTAGATAATTTGAACCATTTAATTTATGTTATGTGGTTCAAAACATCACTGAAACAACATTAGCCATCACTACAGTCTTTTGCTCATCACCCATGTATGCCCAAATCAAATTCAAATAGTTGCAAAAGAAGAGTGAAGAAAGAAGCTTTTTCCAGGGTTTTCTATTATGCCCTAAATCTCCTTGATTCTTGTATACAAAAATATACCTCATATATCATATATAAAAATATCTCCTACCAAGTATAAACAATTTTGCTAACTATAATAACACTTACTGCTATAAATAATCCTACTATATTTAGATTATTCAACACTCCCCCTCAACTATCTCCTATCGAGTATAAATAATCTGAAGACCAAAAAAACAGGACATTGACAACCTAACCCTTCTATGACAAAAAACAAGCCAAGCACGTTAAACCCTACTATCGTCAAACGCTACTGTCAACTCCAAAAACTTACGCGCCACAGTGGTTCTTGTAGGTTCATGGGTTGACTTCTAATCAGACGATTGTGGGTTCGGATCCTATCGGGTGTTGACAAGAGTGAGAGAATTCCAACGACCCACGGTAGATGAGAGTTGGTTAGGGTTAAAAAAAAGGCTTAAACAATAAATAAAAAGGAATTTCGACAATGAAGGCCGAAAAATTAGGGTTTTGGCGATGAAGGCTAAAAAAATTCTGATTTTGTACTCCCTAAAACTCTAATATCATGTTGAAAATAGGGTTTAAATCATATTATTATTGATTATTCCACTAGGAATTTATATAACATAAAATGGTTACAATATTAATTAGGAAACTGATAAGATCTACATAAACAATGTAGATCCCACGAACTTTTATTATTTCTTAAAGAATCAAAAGTACAAAATCTGGTTTCGAGGCCAACTCCTCCAGCCTAAGGCTCAATTAGACTCACTCTTTTCCCAACCTTTTATGACTAATTCTCCACTTATATATTGGTTAGTTTCTATTCAGCAATTCACATTGGACAGTTAGTAACTTCCTAACTAACTGCCAACTACTAACCAACCAACAATTCAACTCCTTTCCTTAGCTGTCAACTCCCTTTTCTTACGTCTAACGTACACCTGAGTAATATTAGATCTATCATTACTCCCCCCCATCACTTTCACCTTGTCCGCAAGGTGAAACTCAGGAAAACGGTGAACCATATCAGCAAAAAGTTCCCAAGTATCATCTGATGAAGGAAGATCCTGCCAATGAATTAACACTTCCAAGCCTGGGCCATCAGGAAGATTACGAATGGCCAATAAAGCATCTGGCCGCAGGGGCCTAGTGGATCGCGTGCAATATAGCTCTAATCAAGCTTTCCTATTAGTCCTGTGTTTCAGCCTCTTTCTACGCTATTCTAATTCCAAAAAACTATCGGTTCAGGATCATGGGATCCTTTTCTATCAGATAGGAAGGGCTGTTGCACAAAATGTACTTCTAAGTAATTGCCCCATAGATCCTATATCCGTGTAAGACATTTCTTTCTACACCTATATTTAGATCACACCCCTAATTTGATTAGGGGCATCACATCAGGGCTATGGGATTTGAACCCGATTCTTCCGCGACCCCTCTACGAATAACGAGAAAACTAACAGCTGGGTAGGAATGGCTGTAGACACAGTATTCGGACCGAGAACCTTGCGAAGCTGAGATACATGAAAAACAGAATGTATTCTAGCTGAGGAAGGCAATTGCAACTTATATGCCACAGCCCCTATGTGTTGAATAATCTCGAAAGGACCAAAGTAACGAGGGGCCAACTTCTCACTGCTACGTTTACTCAGAGATTGTTGACGATAAGGAGCTAAATGAACAAAGACCTTATCACCAACCTGAAACTCCAACTCCCTGCGCTTGCCATCTGCCTGTAACTTCATTCGCTGTTGGGCCATAAGAAGATGATGTCGTAGCTCAGCCAAAAAACAATCCCGTTCCTGCAGTAAAGTATCAACTGAAGGGAAGGCTGTAGAAGGAATATCATAGCGGAGAAGCTTAGGAGGATCTCGCCCATATAGCACCTTAAAAGGAGTAGTACCCAGAGTAGAATGAAAAGAAGTATTATAACAATACTCAGCCCAACTTAACCAATTAACCTAACATTGAGGTTGTTGACTAGTGAAACAGCGTAAGTATGCTTCTAAACATCTGTTCACCACCTTCGATTGTCCGTCCGTTTGAGGGTGATAGGATGAGCTATGCTGTAGATGAGTGCCCTACAAACGGAACAGTTCTGTCCAAAATTTGTTAAGGAAGACTTTATCACAGTCAGACACAATGGAACGTGGGTAGCCATGTAATCGAACAATTTCCTTAGCAAAAACAGTAGCGACAACTTGAGCTGTATAAGGATGTTTAAGTGGAACAAAGTGAGCATACTTACTAAGTCTGTCAACAACCACAAAAATAGCAGAAAAACCCCTTGACTTAGGCAACCCTTCAATAAAGTCCATCGTAATATCCTCCCACACTTGCAATGGCACGGGCAAAGGTTGTAAAAGACCAGCTGGCGAGAGACACAAATATTTATTTTGTTGACAGATAAGGCACTCTGCAACAAACTTGTATACATCACGCTTCATTCCTTCCCAATATAACTCTCCAGCCAACCTCTGATAGGTCTTAAGCGCTCCTCCATGGCCTGCAATATGACTACTATGACTGTCAGCCATTAAAAAAGGAATGAAAGAAGAAGTCCGAGGAAGCACTAAGCGATCCTGATATAGTAGACAATTGTGTACTACTGTAAAGGGAGGATGAGCTCCCCCATCTTCCAGTATTTCAGCTTTAAGCTTAGACAATTTAGGATCTGCCTGAATCTCCTCCAGGACTTTATCCATATTCAATACTCCATCGACTGTTACTACCATCAATTCCACGTCATGTGAGACCCTGGACAAGGCATCTGCAACTCAATTTTCCCTTCCTGCTTTGTACTCTATGGAAAAATCATAACCCAGCAACTTAGACAGCCATCGTTGGTAAACTGGATGAACTTCCAGTTGCTCTAAAAAAAATTTAAGTGGCTGTTGATCCGTTCGTATAATGAACTGATGACCCAACAAGTATGAACGCCACCTCTTGACTGCCAAGACAATGGCCAATAACTCTCGTTCATATGCAGACTTGCATCTTCTCGTTTCAGACAACGCCTGACTATAGTAAGCGATAGGCTTACTCTCCTGCATTAGCACTGCGCCAATGGCATGAGATGATGCATCAGTTTCCATGATGAATGGCCTGGAAAAATCTGGTAAAGCAAGGACTGGGGCACTAATCATAGCCTGTTTGAGTTGTTGAAACGCCTTATCACTATCTGCAGTCCATTGGAAATGATCCTTGCGAAGAAGCTGGGTCAACGGCCATGCAATCTCGCCATAGTCCTTGACAAACTTGCGATAGTATCCTGTAAGTCCCAAAAAACTTCGCAGCTCTCTGACATTCGTAGGTCTTGGCCAAGACATCATAACTTGAATTTTTCGACTATCTGCCGCCACTCCATCTTGAGAAATAATATGACCAAGATATTCCAAGGTTGCCTGCCCAAAGACACATTTCTTTGGATTGGCATATAATTGTTGCGACAACAGTATTCCCAAAACTAGCTGTAGATGATGTGTATGATCAGTAATGCTTCGACTATATACTAGAATATCATCAAAAAACACAAGCACAAATTTACGCAAGTAAGGTTTGAAAATATGATTCATAAGAGATTGGAACGTAGCTGGAGCATTTGTCAAACCAAAAGGCATGACAAGGAATTCGTAATGTCCCTCATGCGTTCGAAATGCAGTCTTCTCAATGTCTTCCTTCTTCATTGGAATCTGATGATACCCAGACTTGAGATCTATCTTGGAAAACACCGTTGCTCCTGTCAGCTCATCCAATAGCTCATCTATAATTGGGATAGGAAATTTGTCCATCACTGTGATTCTGTTCAAGGCACGGTAATCTACACAAAATCGCCACCCCCCATCTTTCTTCTTAACCAATAACATGGGGCTTGCATAAGGACTAACACTAGGGCGTATTATTCCTGAATCCAACATATCTCTTACCAACTTTTCTATTTCATTCTTTTGGAATTGGGAATATTTATACGGTCGCACCGATACCGGATTCACCCCATCTTTTAACACAATTGCATGAGTTTTTACCCGCTCTGGAGGTAGACTATGGGGCCAGTTAAATACTGCCTCAAATTCCTCAAGTATCCGCTGCATTTCTAAAGGAATTTCATTGCTATCCTTCATTTCCTCCACTCCTAATGATCTTAACTACAACAAATATAGTAAATCATCATCATCTACAGAATGCAGCAGAGTCCGCATACTTACAGGTGTCTTGGACAATGCTGAGTCTCCTACAATCGTAACGGTCTGTCCTTCCACTACAAACTCCATGGTCATCTTTCGCCAATCATGCACAACCTTCCCTAATGTTTGTAACCATTTAATTCCCAAAATGATATCACAGCTACCCAGTTTCATTGGCAAGTAATCTTCTTCGACTTTCACTCCTTGGACTATCAATTCCACTCCCCTGCATATCTCCTTACCTCTGATCTTCGTCCCATTACCCATGGCAACCATGTATTTCGAAGTTTTCTCTAATCTACAATTCAATAATGCCAATAACTCCCAGGAAATGAAGTTATGCGAAGCACCGCTATCAATTAGTACAACAATTGCTCGCCCTTCCACTATTCCTCTTGCCTTCATTGTCTTTGGAAAAGTGAAACCCATAACCGACCCAGCAGCTAATTCAATTGTTTGGAGAGACTCTTCCATTACCTCCTCTTCAATTCCTTCCTCGGAATCCTTTTCATCCTCCATTGCAGCTAGAACCTGCAATTCCATTTTCTTACATCTATGCCCAGGACTAAATTTCTCATCACAACGAAAACAAATTCCCTTGGCTTTCTTATCCTGTAATTCTCCCAAGGTCAGCCTCCTAAATCCACCCAAATTCTGACTCTTATTCCCTTCCATTACTCTATTACGAGATATCATGCTAGCTCTAGTCTCATTTCCTACCAGATCATCCCTCATTTTTCCTATAATTTCTGTCTTTGAGCCAGCAGTACTCATCCTCACTCCTAATTCTGCACGATTCCACCTGTGAACACTCAACCTTCTCAATTTTTCTTCCACTTGCTGTGCTAATTCCATCATTTCCCCCAAACCTTTTGGTTTCAAAATCTGCACTTCCAATCTGATGTCATCCATTAATCCATTCAAGAAAGTACTCTCAAATACAGAATCTGGTAATTCGGGTAAGGGTGCGGCAAGTTCAAGAAATTTACTAATGTATTCCATTACTGTCCCTCCCTGCCTCACTGCTAATAATCTTTGGCATTGCGTGCCTTCATGGGCTGGTCTAAATTTTTGTATTAACAATTTCTTGCATTCCTGCCAATCCGTTATAGGTCTTCTTCCTTCTACCCATCAGAACCACGTCAACGCATCTTTTTCCAAACTCATTCCCACCAATTCCATCTTCTCTGCTTCAGAAAATTTTCCCACTGAGAAGAATCATTCAACTCTATATATCCATCCATCTGGATCTTCTCCTGCAAATATGGGCATCTCAATCCTTCTTGCTCGACAATCCCTTCGCAGTTCCTTATTATTCATAGATCCAAAAATCTGTTCATTACAATATCCTGAAGTATTTCGCAATTCATTACTCTCAAACTGCTCATCTACTTCAATGGGGTCTTTCCCTAATTCCCTCCTTTGATGAAATTCTGTACGATTTCCTTCCGTTCTACCCCTTTCCACATCTCCACCATTGTCATTTCCTTTCCATGTTTGCAAAACTGACAACATCATACTTCTCATTTCTGTCTTCAAACGATCACACATTTCTTGATTGGATCGATCCACTTGCCGCTACACATCCTGATGAACTTGACTAATGACTCTTTGAATCTCCTCCCTATCCTTCCTACTTTCTTCTCGAAGAGATTCCAGATCCTTCTCAATCCCTTCTATCCTATTATTAGTCTTCTTAGCCGCCATGTTCCTAGAATCGGTGGCTTTGATACCAATGATAAGATCTACGTAAACAATGTAGATCCCACGAACTTTTATTATTTCTTAAAGAATCAAAAGTACAAGATCTGGTTTCGAGGCCAGCTCCTCCAGCCTAAGGCTCAATTAGACTCACTCTTTTCCCAACCTTTTATGACTAATTCTCCACTTATATATTGGTTAGTTTCTATTCAACAATTCACATTGGACAGTTAGTAACTTCCTAACTAACTGCCAACTACTAACCAACCAACAATTCAACTCCTTTCCTTAGCTGTCAACTCCCTTTTCTTACGTCTAACGTACACCTGAGTAATATTAGATCTATCAGAAACTTTCCTAAAAATAATTTCCTAAATTATATTTGTACAATATCTAAAAATAAATACATGTATTTTTCTACAAACTCAAATGGGAGTATTGAACAATATAAAGATTTATGGCTTGCCAGGGATGGTATTGATTATGAGGAGACATTTTCTCCAATAGCTAAGCTGAACTCTAGAGTCATTTTATCTCTAATAGCCAATTTGGAGTGGCCATTACACTAGTTAAATGTAAAACATGCATTTCTAAATGGAGACTTAAAAGAAGAGATTTACATACAAATTTTCCCCAGATTTACTTCAAGAGATAATACCAAGAAGGTATATAGGCTGAACATATCATTACATAGGTTGAAACGGTCTCGTAAGGCCTGGATTAAAAAGTTTAGCAACAATCTGATTTGTTTAGGGTTTCCATCAAATTGGGAATGAATGGTTTGAAATCAATCTTGATTGTATATGTGGATGATATAATTATTATAGGAGATAATATTTTGAAAATTGACCGACTTATCCAATACATTAAAAGGCAGTTTGAAACTAAGGAACTTAGAGAGTTGAAATTCTTCTTGGGAATGGAAGTAGCTAGAAGCAAAAAGGGGATTTTCATTAGTCAAGGGAAGCATATAGTGGATCTACTCAAGGAGACAAGCAAACTAGGTTGTAAACCTTTAGATACACCACTACTACAAAATTGGAAGAGTTTTGCTTTAGAGAATGACACTTCGATGGATAAAGGTTGATAGCAAAGGCTAGTGGAAAGATTAATATATTTGCCTTTAACTTGACCTAATCTAGCTTACCCTACTAGCCTCGTGAGTCAAGCAATGCATGCTCTTACCAAACATCATATGGAAAAAGTAAATCATATCTAAAGATACTTGGAAGGAACTCCAAATAAAGGTATGTTTATTAAAAAGACTTAAAACAAAAATATTGAAGCCTTTGTAGATGTTGGTTGGAGAGGCAATGCAGCTGATTGTAAGCCTATCTTAGGATATTGTACAAATATTATGGGGTAATCTTAGACCATGGAGAAGCAAGTAGTAGTGAGTAGTGGCTAAGAGTAGTGCTAAAGCAAAATATAAAGCAATCGCTCTTGGTATTTCTGAAGTTATCTAGCCTCAACAATTGCTGCATGATATAGACGTAAAGTTTGAAGGCACACTATTGTTTAGTGATAGAAAATCTGCACTAGACATTGCAAAGAATCCTATACAACAGGATCAGATGAAGCATGCTTAACTTCATCGTCAGTTTATCAAATCAGAGATTGGAGGAATCAAATTGAAGCATGTTATTACTCATGATCAAGAAACTCATATTTTGACAAAAACTTTACCCAAGCAGCACTTGAAAGAAATATCTTGGAAGTTAGGAATGATAGATATTTCTTCCCGAGCTCAAGGGGAGCATATGAAAATTAGAGTTAGTTATAATATTATTTATTTAGTTGTTATTTTTCTGTTTCATATCTGATTAAATCAGATTTAATTACGGTAGTACCATATCTGATTAAGTCACATTTGGTTAGGATTTTTTTTTTTAATTTATTCATCTCCTGGATTTTAGGTATCTGGTAGTTTTTATTTAGATTTTATTCAATCCGATTTGAATATACTTAGATGGGAATTCCAGTGTGTTAATACCTGGCAGTTTAATGATTAAAATGTGAGTTTTATTTGTTCATATTTTTCTTCTCATTTTCTTCAGTAATGTTGTCATTAACATTGTTGTTTAGTTATCAGTTGTGTTGCTTGGTTGTTAGCAGTAAGTATTCGGTATTGCTACTTAAATTCAGCATGTGTATCTTTTCTATGTGTTGGTTATTTTCTGTAAGTAAGGGTGGTTAGTCATTAACCCACGTCACTAAAATGTAATAGATAGTGGGGATAGTCTTCCACTATTTTCAGTCACACTAATGGCTGGTTATGTATTCCCTTATATATCCTCCCTTTGAAGCCAGTAAAGGGAGCAGTTGATTTTCCAGAAATTTTAACCTTGTTTTATTTTAATAGATCTAGGGTTTTCTCAAAAAATCCCCAGATTAGTTTGGAAGAAAAGTGAGCAAGGGCAAAAGCATGTCTAGTGAAGGCTTCACCCTAAATTGCCCTATAGCATGTCCTTTTCATGTAAAATCACAATACAATTCCAATTTAGAGCCTTAGAATCAGTAAAACAGAGATTCTACGATTCCACATATTGTACAATTTTTGATCTACATATTCTTCGATTCTACATATTGATTACACTATTAGTTTTACTGTTGAAGTACCTGATAGAGTAATTTTATATTGAAGAAGAGTTGACAGGGACATAAAGTGATTTGTCAATGCTAACTGAGCAGGGCACTTACCTGATTGCAAATCTAGTCTACCTCTAGTTATTGCACTAAGTTGTGAGATGATTTGGTAACTTGGGTGAGTGAGAAGCCTACTGTAGTAGCTTGTAGTAAGAGGGTAAACTTAGAAACATAAATCAAGGGATGTGTGAAGTTATTTGGCCATGGCGGCTAATGCAAGACCCAAAGTTCTCATCAACAATCATTACACATGTACTTTATGGCAGCACATCCATGATCAACAAAGTAAAGAAAACCCATTCAACATGATTGTGCAAAATGTGTCAAGAATGGTAGGAGTTTCATCAAGTAAAAGATAGGAGGAGGAAAGCATGTCTCATTTTCACTTGAGAACAGGAAATTGACATCTTAACAAAATCATTATGCAAGCAAACCTTTGAGTTAGTTCTGAGCAAACTAGGAATGACAAATATTCATTCCTTAACTTGAGGAAGAGTATTGGAAATCCTCAAAGATTTGCTATTTGCTCAGGTTTTTAGTTAGTAAATCTTTATTTCCTTTTATTAGTTGATTAGTAAATCTCACTGTCCTAGTTTGTTGGAGAAGATATGAATTGTGTGTCCCTCCAAATATTGTATAGTCTGTTTCTTTTAATTATATATATACACGAGTAGGCAATGAGATAATTATGAGAGTTTTTTCCATTCTAAATTCCTATAGCTACCGTAGTGTCACTTGGAGTAGATAAGTACCAGAATTCTGTCAAAAGTTACTGTTGCAAGATTTGGTGTTTACTTGCATATAATATAATAATCCAAGCCTTTAAGTCCAACACGAGCAATTGTAATCTAAACACGAAGCGTGAACTTCCAGGCAAAATTCGTATATCATGGCAAACAATCAGCTTATAGGTGAAATTCATCAAGGGAGAAATCATTGGGAGAAAAGCATGATATTATGAGTACCTTCAATTCTTCAACACGAAGGAGGTGCAAGATCATAATATAGGTCAGCCGAAACTGAGATTCCAGCCTGGTTGGACTCCCAACAATAACATCCCTCAAACAGCTTTCTTCTGGTATTTCATCACGGCACATTACTACAACTGTACCTGTCTTGTCAAGTCCTCTTCTTCCAGCACGGCCTGCCATTTGAGTATATTCTCCAGGAAGCAACTGTCTATATTCTCTCCCATCAAACTTCCTCAATGTATCAAAAACAACCTGCCAGACATCTTACTAAGTGGATTTTTCACATGAGACAACACTGGCAACAACTACTTGTCAAAGCACTATCAGTGGCCTATTACAATGTTGAATCACCATTTTGATGGTCCTTATGGTTGCTACAGAGCAGAAATGTGCTTTTCTGAACCAATAAAGGGTATGAGAGGTGTCACACTATGCTGCTTCTATTTTTTTATCTTTTCTTGGCACAGCCATCTATAATTAAGGAGGGATTTGAATCCCCAACATGGTGGATAAGGCTAAGTTTATGCTAGTGCTTAGCACTCTAGTCAAGTTGAGGTGAAGTTGGATAAGTGAAGATAGTGATTTATGGAGCTAGGAGGTCAAGAATCATTCAGGAGAAGATGAAGTATTTTCTTTCTTGGGATGAGAAAGGAGGTTACAAAGGGTATAGTGGTGATTTTGGGAGGGTGAGGTGAATCCGTGAATCTAAGAGAGGTGAGCATGTCCTCTCTCTTAGTAAAGGTCTTGAGAACGTCTTGTGTCAATCCAACTAAATGACGATTGCAAGCCAAGTTTCACAACACTCATCAATACTATCAATATACTCTCAATAAGCTACAAGCAAAGTTCAAATCCAAAGAGCTAAATCCTCGAGGTTTAAGTGTGGGAAAATTATGTGTAATGCTAGCTATTTTAGGGAAAATATTTTTAGTATAATTAGGTTATACCTACAGCTATGTTTTTTTCTTTTTCTGTTTTGTACAGCTAGGAGTCTCATAATTCATGGGATCTGATAGAGGGTAGTTTCCTAATTTCTGCTAGGGTTTTTTGTGTATAAAGGCCAACCAATATTGTATGAAAAAGCATAAAGAATATTACATAGAATTTTTCCAGTTCCATTCACAATATTATTTCTCTATGTTTGGATTTTGAGATGGTATCAAAACAGTTCTTTCTTGGGAACTGTTTCTGATTTTGCTTCTGCAAAATTGATTGTTGATGCTCTCCTTTTTTTAGCCGACCTTAATTGCTGGTTTCTTTTCTCCATTCAATTAGCCTTAATTGCTGACATGATGTAAAAAATAACAGGGAATATTGTCCAGTCTGGAGAAGAAACTCGACTCCAATAGCTTGGTGAACTTCAAAGCATTCAGCCTGCATATAGGATGAATGGGAAAAATTACCTTAAATGGTCCAACTTGTTCAAGTGACATCGAAAGCAAAGGGAAAGATCAATCATCTCACGAGTATAGGGCTGGAGAAGGAGGATCCTTGATTTAAAGCATGGGATGAAGAAAACTCCATGATCATGGCGTGGTTATGAAATTCTATGATTCCGAAAATCAACGACACATGTATGTTTCTGACTACTACCAAAGAGGTTTGGGACGCTATCTAAGAGACTTATTCCAAGTCTAAAGATGTGACTCAAGTGTATGAAGTCAAGATGAAGACGATGGCTGTGAAACAAGGGACTAAAACAGTGACTAAATATGCTAACCAATTAAAATTGCTATGACAGGAACTTGACCATTGTAGGGTGATAAAAACTAAGTGCTTAGAGGATGCAGCTGTTCTAAAAGAATTTATTGAAAAGGACAGAGTCTATGATTTCCTATGTGGACTCAATCCCGAATTTGACCAAGTGAGAATCTAAATCCTTGGTAGACAAGAACTCCGAGTCTCAATAAAGTTGTAGCACTAATTCAAGGAGAAGAGAGTAGAAGGTCCATGATGCTAGAACCACAAAGTGTTGATAGTTTGGCTATGGTGGCTAGTGATGCTAAATTAGCCTCAGACTCAAACAAAGGGATAGCTTTTGCAAGAAGAAGGAATAATCGGTCTATGTCACAAAATTGTGATGAGTTATTCTATACCTATTGCAAAAAACCTTGACACACTCGAGAGAAGTGTTAGAAGCTTCATGGAAAGCCCCTGAGCTAAGAATGGAGTAAAAAAGGAGACTAGACAAGGAATAGTGGGTTGCCAAGCCATGCTGGACAAGTACATATCGCTACTTCACCACAAAGTGAAGTTGCATTACAAAAACCAAGTGGTCTTAACTAGGAGGAACTTGAGAAGGTGAGATCTCTTATCAACTGTCTTGGGAAGCCTTCAGGTACTAGTTCTTTGGTGTATTCAGGTAAGTTTCCTTTTTCCATTGGATTGAATGCTTCAGATTCACTCATAATTAACTCTTGGATCATAGACTCAGAAGCTACCAATCATATGACCCACTCATCTAAATACTTTTCAACCTATACCCCATGTCCTAGCAACCAGAAAATAGCCACAACCAATAGATCTTTAACAACTGTTGCAAGAGTAGGAGATGTTTAAATAAACCTAACCGTAACCTTAAAAAATGTTTTTCACATCCCCAAATTATCCACCAACCTTGTCTCCATACAAAAACTTACCCAAGATCTATCTAGCAATGTGGTTTTTTTCAGTGATTACTGTGTGTTTCAGGACAAGGGTTTAAGGAGGACAATTGGATGTGCTAAAGAAAGGGACAACCTATACTACCTCGAGACGCCAAGACAGCTGAACATAACCAAAAGCAGGGTTCTTAAATCAAAGAGCAATTTATCCAACAAGGAGAAAATCCTTCTTTATCATCGTCGTTTAGGACATCCATCGTTTAGGGTCATTAAGACTTTATTTCCAGCATTGTTTTTAAATTTAAGTGTTGAAGAGTTTCATTGTGAAGTGTGTGAACTTGCCAAACACAAGCAAATGTCTTTTCCAATGAGAAATAAAAAGAGTTATGTTCCTTTTGATCTTGTTCATATTGATATCTAGGGTCCTTCTATCATTCCTAATGTTTCTAGAGGACAATGGTTTGTTTTTTTATTGATGACTGTACTCGTATTATTTGGCTATTCTTATTAAAGTACAAGTCTGATGTTAGTACTGTATTACCAAATTTCCACTCTATGGTAAAAAATCAATTCAGGGTTGATGTCAAGAGATTCAGTTCTAATAATGCCGAGGATTATTTCAACCAGGTCCTCACTCCTTAATTTCAAAAAGAGGGGGTTATTCATGAGTCATCTTGTGTAAGTACTCCACAGCAAAATGTAGTATAAAAGAAAAACGATAACCTCCTTGAGAAAAACCGAGCTTTGTTATTTTAGAAAAACAAGCCTAAAACTTTTTGGGGGGAAGCAGTTCTTACAGCTACTCATCTCATAAATCATTTACCTTCACGAGTCTTGGAATACAAAAGTCCAATGGAAGTTCTCTCATCCTTTTACCTAAACATAAGAACCATAAACAATCTTGTTCCTAGGATTTTTTGGTGTGTGTCTTTGTTCACGTTCATGATCCAAACAAAGGAAAACTTGATCCTTGGGCTCAAAAATGTGTCTTTGTTGGTTACTCTTCAACTTTAAAAGGATACAAGTGTTAACACCCTCCATCAAAGAGATTCTACATCTCCAAGGATGTCACATTCAACGAAAAGGAATCTTACTTCACCAAATCTTATCTTTAGGGAGGGAATTCCACTCAAAAAGAAGAACCAAGAAGGTTTCCTTTATGATCAGGAAGGTTTCCTAGATCCACTTGATCTATCCCCTAGCCCTAGTCCTCCTGTGTCTATTTCAAAGTCTGCTCCTTCACCTGAGACTGGTACTGCCATTCCTGACAACCTTATTGAAGTTGCTCCTACCGAAGCCATTCCTGATGCTGCTAGAAGACTTGATGAAGACATGAGATATGCAAAGAAATACAAGAAGAAGAAAGTAAAGGCTATCCTTAAACCTGCACAAGTCCAAGAGTTTAACCTCAAACCAATGAATGAGGTAATATTTTCTAATCCAAACTCACAGGGTGAAATTGAAGGTCAAATGGAAAATAATGATCAACCCATTAATGTGGCTGAAACACAAGTTGAATAGGTTGATGATGATGATCTAGACTTACCCATTGCCATTAGAAAGAAAACCAGAGAGCGTAGAAATCGACCTCTATGCCCTTTGGCACATTTCTTATCATTAAAAAAATTCTCACCACCTCATAGAGCCTTCCTTGTTAGCCTAAATGCCATCACTTTCCCTACAAGTGTATCTAAAGCTATGTCCAATGAAAAATGGAAACAAGCTATGGATATGGAGATGGAGGCATTGGAAAAGAACAAAACCTAGGAGTTGGTGAGGTTGCCTATTAGAAGACCTGTAGGTTGTAATGGGTGTATACAGTAAAATATAGAGTAGATGAGTCAATCAAGAGATATAAGGCTTGGTTGGTAGTTAAAGGGTATATGCAGATGTATGGGATTGACTATCTAAAGACATTTGCTCCTGTTGCAAAGATGAATACAGTTAGAGTATTGCTAGCGCTTTTTGCTAACTGTGGATGGGACTTGAACAGTTTGATGTCAAGAATGTATTTTTACATGGGGATCTAGAAGAGGAAATTTACATGGAAGTCCCACCGAGTTATGGTAAGAACCCGGATGCTCACATGGTGTGTAAATTGAAGAAGGCTCTATATGCTCTTAAGCAATCTCCCTAGGCATGGTTTGGAAGATTTGCAAGGGTTATGTTGATTGTTGTAAGCTGTAAATTATATATTAGGCTGTAAATTATATTAGTGTTAAATTAGGATACCGTTATATATTAGTCTTAAAATAGAACTTAATATATTTAGTTTCCTTTTTTAATTTATTAGAACTTGTATATATATGTGTAACCTATGGATCAATAAAGCATACATAATTTTCTCTCTTTTCCTTATAATTACATGGTATCAAAGTGGGAAAGAGGGTTTATATATATATATATATATATATATATATATATATATATATATATTTTTACACCACCGGCCTAGGGAGACGCGCCACCAGTAGACGGTGGGTTTTGAGGGTTTTTATTTTTTGACACCACCGGCCTAAGGAGACGTGCCACCCTTCAATGGAGGCTTCTGGAAAGTTTGACGGTGGAATTCGACGTGTGTGATGTACACGCGCCACCACAATGCTTGCAACCAATCTCACGCGCCGGCGCGTGAGGGCGCGTGCAGTGTCGTCTTGCTCTTCGCCTTCACCAATCGTCTCGCCTGGTCATGTATAGCCCAAGCTTGTGGTTAGTTTGTTTAATAAATATTTGGGTGCAGGTTAGTTAGCTTTGGTTTGTGATCCTCTTGTCAAATTATTGTTTGTTGGTGTTAATTTGTTCGCTGTTGATGATTAACTCGTTGTCTGTTGGTGTTAATTTAGTGTGATTGGTCCTTGTGGTTGTAATTTGGCATGTTTAGTAATTAGTTACTGTTGGTGTTTATTGACATACCAATCTGTTAGTACTTATTCTATTCAATTGGTGGGCTGACGTACAAATCTGTTGATCTAGTACGTTTGATTTGGTGTGTCAGTAATCGGGAGTGGGCTGACGTACATTGACTTTAGTTCATTTTTCTATTCAGTTGGAGGAATTTGGGTTGAAATCATGAGTGAAAAAGTAGACAACAAATCTGTTGTTATGTCAGATGTGGTACCTATAATGTCAAAAATTACAGAACATAAACTTAATGGGTCTAATTATTTGGATTGGAGTAAAACTATGAGGCTCTACCTGTGTAGTATTGATAAGGATGATCATTTGACTAAAGATCCACTCACAGATGATAGTTCCAAGCAAACTTGGCTTAGAGCAGATGCTCGATTATTCCTGCAAATACGGAATTCTATTGATAATGAAGTAGTTTGGTTAATCAATCATTGTGAATTTGTTAAGGAATTAATGGAATATTTAGATTTCCTGTATTCTGGAAAGGGAAATGTTTCTTGTATTTATGAAGTCTGCAAGGCCTCTCATCGTGCTGAGAAACAGGATAGGTTTCTAATGAGCTATTTCATGGATTTTAAACGGACTTATGAAGAACTTAATATGTTATTATCTTTTAGTTTTGATATGAAAGTTCAACAGGCTCAAAGGGAGCAGATGGCTGTGATGAGTTTTTTAGCAGGGCTTCCAGCTGAGTTTGAAGTAGCTAAATCTCATATTTTCTCTAGGTCTATGATCTCATCCTTGCAAGATACATATAGCAGGATTCTACGTATGAAGAATCCTCAATCTGTTCAGTCTGGTAGTGCTCTTGTAAGTCGTCGGTATGAGTATGAAGTTGGAAGACAACAGTACAGGAGTAGTGGTAGGGGAGCTGATACCCGGGGACAAAGTTTTGGGGCAAGTATATGTCATTATTGTCATAAGCTTGGGCATATGAAGCGTGATTGTAGAAAGCTACAAAGTCGGAATCAGGGGTTTTGATCAGCACATGTTGCCTCTTCTAGTGATGCATCTGGAAAATCTATCACATGTTCTGCAGATGACTTTGCCAAGTTCTCACAATATCAGGAATCATTAAGGAATTCATCTACTCCTGTTACTGTCATCGCTGAATCGGTAAACCAAACACGTGTCTTCTCTCTTCATCTTCTAAATGGGACATTGACTCTGGTGCAACAGACCACATGACGGGTAATTCCAGTCTATTATCTACTTTTCAATCTCATACCTCCTGCTCTCCTGTCACTTTAGCTAATTGGTCAACATCCCATGTCCTTGGGACTGGCACAGCAAATTCAACTCCATTAGTTTCTTTGTCCTCAATCTTAAACTTGCCTGATCTGTCATTTAATTTAATATCTGTTAGTAAACTCACCCGTTCACTTAACTATTGTATTTCATTCTTTCCCGACTATTACCTTTTTCAGGATCTTATGATGAGGAAGACTATTGGTAAAGGACATGAATCTGGGGGTCTCTACATACTAGACACAGAGATACCAAAGTCTGTTGCTTGCTCTGGAGTTGTAACTCCTTTTGAAGCACATTTCTAATTGGGTCATCTGTCTCTCTCTTTGTTAAAGAAACTCTATCCTCAGTTTCACAGTTTAGAGTCCTTACATTGTGAGTCATGTCAATATGCGAAATATCATCGTGTTAGCCTAAGCCCTAGAGTCAATAAACGAGCAAATGCTCTTTTTGAGTTAGTTCATTCAGATGTATGGGGTCCTTATTCAGTTACATCTAAAACTAGATTTAAGTATTTTGTTACCTTTATTGATGATTATTCTCGAGTGACTTGGTTATATTTAATGAAGAATCGTTTTGAGTTATTTTCTTATTTTTGTGCTTTTTGTGCTGAAATTAAAACTCAGTATTGACATATATGTAATATTATTGAGATTTTATTATAGAATTAAATATTAGATAGGAGATTTTATTTCCTTTCCTAATATAGCATTCTTGTAAGTGTATATATACACTAAGTCATTATGTAAAAGATAAAGAAGAAGAGGAATAAAAAACTAATCTCTTTCCTCCTAAATTCTTCATGGTATCAGAGCCTAAAACCACTTTTTAGGTCAATTTTTTTTTTTTCTGGCGCGATTTATTTTTAAAACCCTAGAACGCCGTACAAGAGGTTTTTTCTTCGAAGGTAGTCGACACCACCCATCCCAAGAGGAGCGCCACCTTTTTCCGACCGACCCTTTCTTCTCCGACCACTGGAAACCGCGCGTGTGACTCACACGTGCCACCTGAAGCTTCAGCCGGCCGTCGGCGAGTGAGGCGCATGGGAACTATTCCGGCCACCGTTTTTCGTGGGCTTTCCGCTGTCTTGCTCGCCCTTCTTTTCCGACGCCCTCCAACTGTTTTCCAGGTGATTTCGTTTCTTTTTAGGTTGCGTCAAGATGTTTGACAGTTTGTGTACGGGTATGGATTTGAAAGTTTACGAACTATTCTGTTTACTCTTCCTTCGAGGCTGTTTAAGTCCGTTGTCTTAATTGCTTGGGTTAACTGTTTGCATTATGGAAACTGATAAGAGAATTGCTGGAATTAGTACTGATAATCCTTCACTGCAAATCAGCCCTGTCAAGCTTGATGGGAACAATTACCTTGCTTGATCACGGTCTTGTTTATTGTTTATCAAAGCTAGGGGAATGCAGGATTATATTACCGGTGTTAAAGTCAAACCAGTAGCAACCGATCCATTATTCCATCAGTGGGATTCTGAAAATTCCTTGGTAATGGCCTGGCTTATCAATTCCATGCAGCCCCATATTTCAAGAACATACTTACTGCTTGACACAGCAGCAAAGATATGGAATGCTGTAACCCTCACCTATTCACGGGTGGGAAATGATGCTCAAATTTATGAGATTCGGAACAAGGTCCATGGGTTGAAGCAAGGAGAAATGACAATTTCCCAGTATTTTTCTAAGTTGAATGGGTTATGGCAAGAACTTGACTATTATCAAGATTTTCAGGCAGATTGTATCGGAGATGCAGTAAAGTTCCAGAAGTTACTTGCAAAAAAAGGGTATATGATTTTTTGGCTGGGTTAAACAATGAATTTGATCAGATCAGAGTTCATGTTCTCGGTAAGACACCTTTTCCTTCTCTTGAGGAGGCATATTCCTATGTTCAACAGGAAGAAAGCAGGCGTAGTGCCATGCTCTATATCCCGTAGGTTGAAAAGTCTGGTTTGGTAGCTACTAGTGATTCATTTGAGCAGCTGAAGGCACATAGTTCTCATAAAGATCATTTACGATGTGATTATTGTGGGAAACCACGACATACTAAAGAGACTTGCTAGAAGCTACATGGACGTCCAATAAGAGGTCGTGGAGGTAAACGGGTTAACTCTACTCGGGCCAATTTGTCTGAAGCTATGGAGTCAACTCTTGAGATGACTCACTCTGGTTTTTTCTCTCCTGATGAGATTCAGCATCTCAAGCGTCTTTTGTCTCATCAAGAATCTTCTTCCAGTGCCAAATCCAATTTTGTGCAGTCAGGTAATGCTTTTTCTGCTACCCTTGATTCTAATTGTTGGATTATTGATTCTGGTGCGAATAGACACATGACGGGCTCCTCAAAAAATCTTGTTGAATACTCACCGTGTTTAAAAAGAGATAATGTCCGAATAGCCGATGGTTTTTTCACCCCAGTATCTGGAACAGGTTCTGTTTTTTGTACTCCTCATATCGAACTATCCTCTGTGCTTCATGTCCCTCAATTTCCTGTCAATCTCTTATCTGTCAGTGCACTTACAAAAAATCTCAACTGTAAAATTGAGTTTTTCCCTAATCATTGTGTCTTTCAGGATCTTCACACAGGGAAGAGGATTGGCAGTGGTAGATTGCACAATGGCTTATATCTGTTGGATGGGGGTCAAGGTTCTAGTCTTCAGCAGGCCTTTTTTAGGGGAAATAAGGATGTTAATCAGGAAATATTGCAGTGGCACAGGCGTTTAGGCCATCCCTCTTTTTTAGTGTTACGCAAATTATTTCCTAGTTTGTTTTCAAAGACTCGGTCTGATTCTTTATTTTGTGATGCTTGCGAATATGCAAAACATTCTCGAAACTCTTATCCTTTGAGTAATAATAAAAACAAGTCTCCTTTTATGACTATTCACTCTGATGTTTGGGGCCCTACTCAGACTACTTCTTTGTCTGGTAGTCGATGGTTTGTCACTTATTGATTGCTGCACCAGGATGACTTGGGTATATCTACTTAAGGCTAAAAGTGATGTGTTTTCCTGTTTTCAGTCTTTTCATAAGATGGTTTGCACTCAATTTGATACTAAAATAAAGATTCTTAAGACTGATAATGGCACTGAATACATCAATAGCAGATTTGGTTCTTATTTGGAGTCGCATAGGATAATTAATCAGACTAGTTGTCCATATACAAGTGCACAGAATGGGGTAGCTGAAAGGAAGAATAGGCATCTTTTGGAAGTTGCTAGGTCACTTATGTTTACCATGAATCTTCCTAAGCCTTACTGGGGGGATGCAATTCTAATTGCTGCATATCTTATCAACCGAATGCCTCTTAGGGCTCTTGACTATCGGAGTCCTTTAGAAACCTTAAAAGGACAAAATACGTACACTGTTCCTCTAAAGGTATTTGGATGCGTTTGTTTTGTTCATATTAAGGATGCTGGAAAACTAGATCCACGAGCCCTTAGGTGTGTGTTTATTGGGTATTCACCAACACAAAAGGGTTACAGATGCTATCATCCTCAATCTCGGAAGTATTTTGTAAGTATGGATGTTACTTTCAGAGAGACTGAACCTTACTTCAATCCAACCCAATCATCTCTTCAGGGAGAGAATAATGCAAAGGAAGAGATGATACCTAGTTCTGTGACTCTTACTGATCTTACCCCAAGAGAAAATGATGGTCAGAAGGAGACTATTATCCAGGGGGAGAAAATTGAGTCTTTAGACAAACCTGATTTGAAGAGGTACTCGAGGAGAGACAAAGACAAGATAGAAGAAGCCATTGTGCAACCTACTCTCTGCTGCCAAGAATCCTCCTCTTCTGGTGAGTTACCTTTTGATGATTTAGATAAACCTATTTCTCAAAGGAAAGGTGTCAGGGCCTATACTAAACATCCCATTTCTAATTTTGTTTCCTATGATTCTTTGTCTCCCTCCTATAGAGCTTTTGCCTTGTCCATTTCGTTTGTGTCTATTCCATAGGATTGGAAGGAAGCACTCAACAATCCAAAATGGAAGAGAGCAATGATTGAAGAAATGAAAGCCTTGACTAAGAATGAGACTTGGGAGCTTGTCGCCTCTCCACCCGGAAAGAAACTAGTAGGCTGTAAATGGGTGTTCACTATAAAACACAGAGCTGATGGATCAATTGATAGGTTCAAAGCAAGATTGGTAGCTAAAGGATTCACTCAAACCTTTGGAGTGGGCTACCAGGAGACTTTTGCTCCAGTAGCTAAAATGAACACGATCATAATCTTGTTATCATGTGCAGCCAACCTTGACTGGGATCTACAGCAATTTGATGTTAAAAATGCCTTTCTACATAGAGATTTAGAAGAAGAAGTGTTTATGGAGATCCCTCCTGGATTTGATAATGAAACAACACATGGGAAAGTATGCAGACTGAAAAAGGCCTTGTATGGATTAAAGCAATCTCTCAGAGCATGGTTCGACAGGTTCAGCAAAGCCATGATCTCCTTTGGCTATCAACAAAGTAATGCGGATCATACACTATTTATTAAACATAATGAGGGTAAAGTTACTATTCTCATAGGTTATGTTGATGATATAGTGATGACAGGAGATGATAAAGAGGAGAGGGCTCGATTGAAGAAACGTTTGGCTCAGGAATTTGAAATCAAGGATCTAGGGAAACTGCAATATTTCCTAGGAATTGAAGTTGCTAGATCTAAGAAAGGTATTTTCATTTCTCAGAGAAAATATATTCTGGATCTCTTGGAAGAAACTGGCATGATGGGGTGTAAACCAGCAGAATCTCCCATTGAAAACAACCACAAGCTGCAGGCTGGAGTTGGTGATTCAGTTGATTTAGGGAGATACCAGAGATTAGTAGGAAGACTGATATATCTCTCGCACACTAGACCGGACATGGCATATGTAGTCAGTCTAGTGAGTCAGTTTATGCATGATCCACGAGAATCACACATGCAAGCAGTATTTCGCATCTTGAGATATCTAAAGTCTGCTCCTGGAAAAGGACTGCTGTTCGCCAAGCATGGTTACCTTTAGATAGAATGCTTTACAGATGCAGACTGGGCTGGATCTCTAAGTGATAGAAGGTCCACCACTGGTTATTGCACACTTGTAGGAGGGAACCTTGTAACATGGAGGAGCAAGAAACAAAGTGTAGTTGCTCGATCAAGTGCTGAAGCAGAATACAGAGCTATGGCTCAAGGGGTTTGTGAGCTTCTGTGGTTAAAGAAGATATTGGAAGAATTAAATCTGTCAGATAAAGAAGCACCATCCTTGTATTGTGACAATAAAGCTGCTATCAGTATAGCACAAAATCCAGTTCAACATGATCGAACCAAGCATATAGAGATTGATCGACACTTCATCAAAGAGAAATTGACTGAGGGCATCTTGAGCTTACATCATGTGACATCTGATAAGCAACTGGCTGATGTGTTTACTAAAGGGTTATGTCACAGGACCTATCATACTTTAGTTTGCAAGTTGGGCATGTGTGATATCTATGCTCCAACTTGAGGGAGAGTGTTGACATATATGTAATATTATTGAGATTTTATTACAGAATTAAATATTAGATAGGAGATTTTATTTCCTTTCCTAATATAGCATTCTTGTAAGTGTATATATACACTATGTCATTATGTAAAAGATAAAGAAGAAGAGAAATAAAAAACTAATCTCTTTCCTCCTAAATTCTTCACTCAGTTTAATGTTTTTGTCCAAGTATTGCGAAGTGATAATGCTAAAGAGTATTTATCTGAATCTTTTCAATCCTACATGATTAAGAATGGTATTATTCATCAAACTTCTTGCGTAGATATACCGTCTCAAAATGGTGTTGCTAAGAGAAAAAATAGGCATTTGCTTGAAACTGCTAGGGCTTTGTTGTTTTAAATGCACGTCCACAAACACTTCTGGGCTGATGCAGTGTCTACAGCCTGTTTTTTAATTAATCGAATGCACTTAATTATTCTGCATGGTGAGACTCCTTATCATACTCTTTTTCCCACAAAATCTTTGTTTCCAATTGAACCCAAAATATTTGGTTGTACGTGTTTTGTTCAGGATGTGCGTCCCCAAGTTACAAAACTTGATCCTAAGTCATTAAAATGTATATTTCTTGGGTATTCTCGTGTTCAAAAGGGATACAGATGCTATTGTCCTAGCCTTGATAGGTATTTGGTATCAACTGATATTACTTTTTGTGAAGATATCCCTTTCTCTCCACCCTTCAATCATACAGGAAAAGGGGAGGATGATGATCTGTTAATCTATACAGTTACATCCACCACTTCTACTCCTAAACCACCTCTTCAGGTTTGCCCTCGCAAGCAAAGTGCTCTTGAGCCAACTCCTGATGCATGTCCTGAACCAGCTCCCTCGTCATCAAATTCAATCTCAAGGGACGATCTTCCCATTGCCCTTCGTCAAGGTAAATGTTAGTGTACTTATCCTGTTTCTTCTTTTGTGTCTTATGATCATTTGTCAGTCTCCTCTTGTTCCTTTATTGCATCTATTGATTCTATCTCCCTTCCTAAAACCATTCAAGAAGCCTTGTCACATCCAACATGGCATAGTGCAATGGTAGAGGAGATGAATGCCCTTGATCAAAATGATACTTGGGATTTGGTATATTTATCTGTAGGAAAAAAGGCCATTGGTTGTAAATGGGTTTTTTCTATTAAAGTAAATCCTGATGGATCAATTGCTCGGTTAAAAGCTCGTCTTGTTGTTAAAAGATATGCTCAAACTTATGGAATAGATTATTCTGACATTTTTTCTTTTGTTGCTAAGTTAACATCTGTCATGTTATTTATTTCCTTGGCTACAGTATATGATGGCCTCTACATCAGTTAGATATCAAGAATGCTTTTTTGCATGGGGATCTTCAAGAAGAAGTTTATATAGAGCAACCTTCGGGGTTTGTTGCTCAAGGGGAGTCCGGAAAGGTTTGTCATCTCCGGAAGTCTTTGTATGGTTTGAAGCAAAGCCCCCGTACTTGGTTTGGAAAATTTAGCCAAGCAGTTGAGAAATTTGGGATGCAGAAAAGCAAATCTGATCATTCTGTTTTCTACAGACGATTTACGACTGATATTATTTTGTTAGTCGTATATGTGGATGATATTGTTATTACTGGCAATGATACTATAGGTATTTCGACTCTCAAATCCTTTCTTCAAAGTCAATTTCAAACAAAGGATTTAGGAATGTTGAAATATTTCTTGCGTGTTGAGGTAATGAGAAGTAAGAAAGGAATTTTTCTATCACAACGAAAATATGTACTTGACTTCTTGTCTGAAACAGGAAACTTGGGTGCTAAACCATGTAGTACACCAATGGTTCCTAATTTGCAACTGACAAAGGAGGGAGAGTTGTTTGAGGATCTTGAAAGATATAGACGGATGGTTGGAAAATTGAATTATCTTACAGTAACTCAACCAAATATTGCATATTCGGTCAGTGTTGTGAGTCGATACATGTCATCTCCAACAGTTGATCATTAGGCTGCTATAAAGCAGATCTTGTGTTTTTAAAGGGAGCACCTAAACGTGGTGTCTTGTATAAGAATCATGGTCACACTAGTATTGAGTGTTTCACAAATGCTAATTGGGTAGGATGTAAGGAGGACAGGAGATCCACTTCAGGGTATTGTGTTTTCGTTGGTGGAAATTTGGTTTCATGAAAAAGTAATAAGCAGAATATTATATCTCGATCTAGTACAGAATCAGAATATAGAGCTATGGCACAATCAGTGTGTAAAGTAATGTGGATATATCAGCTCCTAAATGAAGTCGAGATGAACATCACACTTCCTACAAAACTATGGTGTGATAACCAGGCCGCTCTTCATATTGCCTTGAATCCCGTGTTCTATGAGCGAACTAAGCACATCGAGATTGATTGTCATTTTGTTCGAGAGAAAATTCAGCAAGGGTTAATTTCTATAGGGTTTGTAAAGATCGGAAAACAATTAGGAGATCTTACAAAGGCTCTAAAAGGGGCTCGGGTTGACTATCCATGTAACAAGTTGGGCATGAGTAATATCTATACTCTAGCTTGAGGGAGAGTGTTATAAGTTGTAAATTATATTAGTATTAAATTAGGATATCGTTATATATTAGTCATAAATAGAACTTAATATATTTAGTTTCCTTTTTTAGTTTATTAGAACTTGTATATGTATGTGTAACCTATGGATCAATAAAGCATACATAATTTTCTCTCTTTTCCTTACAATTACATTGACAATGGGGTATAAGCAAAGCCAAGGTGATCATACATTGTTCATTAAACATTCTCCTTCAGGGAGAGTTGCAACTTTACTTGTGTAAGTCGATGATATAGTGATAACTAGAAATGATGATGAGGAGAAGCAAGCATTGAGTCGGTGTTTGGCTAAGGAATTTAAGATTAAAGCATTGGGAAGGTTGAAATATTTCCTTGGAATAGAGGTTGCTTATTTGAGACAAGGAATCTTTATCTCTCTATAGAAGTATGTTACAGATCTTCTCAAGGAAACAAGCAAGACAGCATGCGAGCCAATGAGCACACCCATGGACCCAAATCTCAAGCTAACAAACAACAAAAGATGATGCTACAATAGATTGGGAAATGTACCAACGACTAGTAGGGAGACTCATATATCTCTCTCACACGACTAGATATAGCATTTGCAATAAGTGTAATAAGTTAATTCATGCACAACCCAAAGGAGGCTCACTTGCAAATGGCTTATAAAGTACTTCAATATCTTAAGGGAACATCGGGAAAAGGTATTTTATTTAGAAGAAATGGAGATTTGGTACTTGAAGCATACACTGATGCTAATTATGTTGGGTCTATTGTTTATAGAAGGTCCACATCTGGATATTGCACCTTTCTTAGTGGAAACCTTGTGACATGGAGGAGCAAGAAACAAAGTGTGATAGCTTGGTCGAGTGCAAAGGCAAAGTTTAGGGCGATGGCTCAAGGTTTATGTGAATTACTCTGGTTGAAGACCTAAAGATTAAGTGGGAGGACCTATGAGACTCTACTATAACAAGAAGTCTGCAATCAACATTGCTCGCAATGTAATACAATATGATCGAACAAAACACATTGAGATTGACAAGCATTTTATCAAGGAGAAGCTAGACAGTGGACTAATCTACATCCTTATGTGTCAACAAATGGTCAACTCGCAGATATCCTAACGAAAGGGTTAAATAGCTCAATGTTTCAAACTATTATATCCAAGTTGGGAATGGAAAATACTTATTCACCAGCTTGAGAGTGAGCGTGGGAAAATTATGTGTAAATGCTAGCTATTTTAGGAAAAATATTTTTAGTATAATTAGGTTATACCTACAACTATGTTTTTTTCTTTTTCTGTTTTGTACAGCTAGGAGTCCCATAATTCATAGGATCTGATAGAGGATAGTTTCCTAATTTTTGCTATGGTTTTTTTGTACAGAACACATGTCATTTAGTAATCTTATCTATCAAGGTAAAGCAACAGATTAGATATGACCAAATAGGTAATCTTACCTATAAATATAAAACCACAAATTAGATATGAACAAAACTCACCGTTCTTGCTGGGGCATTGACACCCATGGCAAATGTCTCCGTTGAAAATAAAATCTGTTACACCACAAAAAAAAAAAAAAACAAAAGCATCAAGAACAATGACTCAAAGAATGGCCATGTTTAATGGTTGAGTATTTAATTTTCAGATGATCTTGAGCCAAAATATAATCAAACCTCCAATCATTTCATGAAATCTAATCCTGAAGCACATCACTTTTTAGGATAAATAGCAGTGCTTTGAAACTTTTAAGTGGAAGAAAGATATTGCTTAAATAGGAATTTTATTTACCTTTATCACCCCACGACAGAAAAGCATTTCAACAACTTCCTTAATGATTGGGAGCAATCCTGCATGATGCACACCAATTCCCCGCTGGAGAAGACTTTGAACTCTGACAATCTGCACAAAATTATTTTAATGAACTTTAGCAACTGGTGGTCTGTCCTCTTCCCTGTATTTTTAAAAACTATTAATATGACATCAAACCTGTGGCAAATTTCGGTCAGAGCCTTTCAGCCTTGAGAATGCTTTGTCGCAGAAAACACATACCTCACTTTTCTCAGACCTACTCGTTAGGTCAATCCCAGATAAACTATCAGCAGATTTGTCACATCTGTTCTTGGAGAAGCAAAATATGACTACCTATACATGGAAAGAAATCATAAACAGAAAAAAAAAAAAACAAAAAGCAGGAAAAATTTTAGTGGCTATATGAAATAAAAATCTAAAACTCCAAGAAATATTTGAAGAAAAGAAAAGTTTGCAGGTACTTCTAGAAACAAATGAAGGACTTTTAGAAAATTGGATCAATTTAACTGAAATATCTTTTTATTTAGAAAATTTAGAAAGGTAGCTCCTCAAAACTTTTTTTGAAAATTGTAGGTAGTCTGCTACCGCACATGCAAATTTTATACTCACTACCAATAGTAGCTACAACAATTAATTAGATAAAGTTTAAAATGAAAACCTACAACCTTGGTTCATAAGAAAGAGAGCAGCCCCACAGGTAAAAAGTCATGATGGAACTTTATTAAGCTACTAACAAATTTCCTTTCAAACCCCTATCCCTCCCAACCCAAAAAAAAAAAAAAACACCTAGATACTCTGTATAGCATAATCAGGATCCACAACATTAACCATTCATCTCAGTACATGAAATCACTACAGTTATTTCTATATGCAACAGTTCTATCCTAAAGACAAAATAAGATTTCATAAGCAATTTTTAATTGCTTCCATTGTGTAGTGAACAGTGATGTGAGCCCCCAATGTACCTTGAATATAAAAGCAAAAGATCACAGGCAATTATGGAAGAATCAAACCTACAGGCAGCAATGACTGCTTAGAGAGCTTGTTAACAAGCTGCAACCACAGGGAAGCTTCTGATCTTCTCAGATTCCAGTTGTTCTGACTGTTCCTGTTATACTGATTCCCCCCATTGTTCCTGGAAAAATTATCCATATTTTTTGAACTAGAATGCTTATTTTGTTTCTGCCAACTTGAACTTCCATGTTTCTGAACATGAGGCCCATCATGAGATGACAAAGGGACCAGAATTGATCCTGTTCCACGGCTGGTTGTAGTGGAAGTCTTTTTCTTGAAGACATCTTTCGCAACTTTCAGTCCTTGAGCAATAAACTTTTCACTTTCACATATCTTGTATAGTTCTCCATTGTAGAATAAGCAGTGTTCCAACGGAACTGGTCTTTTGGTAGTCCTGAAAAATTTGAAGATCTAATTAAGGCTAAAACTGGATATAAGAATATGGCACTAATGACTGCAAAATATAGCGTAAAAAGATTAAATAAAGATTGATGGCAAACATGTCACACTTAATCGACTTAAAATAAATAAACAAACAAAAAGCCACTCAGGTTTTCTTTATATAATTACCCAGTCACATGGATTTTCTTTTGCTTTGTTCGGCCTATCCAATCAGCAAACTCCGTTGTGTTGGGTACCTGCAAGATGGTCATAAATTAATCCTGGCTAGATTAACTATTTAATGTAAAGGTTGTTTAATGCATTGAAAATGGTAACCAAACAATTTTTTCTGGAGCAATTTATGACAAGTTCTCCTCCAAAGCCAAAAGTGAATGTGGCCCTCAAATACTACCATCCTACCCATGTCAATGGGAGAGTAAGTGTAAAGAGACCAAAATCAGTCTCAGAAAATGGTAAGTGTATATAGAGAAATATTCTAACTTGTCATCAATCGTGAAGAGTAAAAATTCTCTTTTACTTTCTTACTTTCTTACTTTTTCATTATCCTATTCTAATTATTTTATTTCTATATTAAAATACTTTCTAAATAAAAAAATTTCCTAAATTAATGTTGTAATCTTCTAACACTCCCTCTTAAGCTGGTGAATATATATCATCCATTCCTAGCTTGGATATAACTGTTGAGAAATTTGGAAAACTCAATCCTTTTGTGAACACATCTGCCAATTGTTCTTTGGTAGAAATATAGGATGTACAAATCAGCTTGTTGTCTAACTTTTCCTTTATAAAATGTCTATCAATTTTGACATGCTTTGTCCTATCATGTTGTACTGGATTGTGTGCAATGCTAATAGCTGATTTGTTATCACAATATAGTCTCATAGGTTCCTCCCTCTTGATCTTCAGATCTTCAAGAATAATCTTTAACCACAAAAGCTCACAAACCCCTTGAGCCATGGCCCTTAATTTCGCTTTTGCACTTGACCGTGCCACCACGTTTTGTTTCTTACTCCTCCATGTGACTAAATTACCTCCTAAGAATGTGCAATATCCTGTTGTCGACCGTCTATCAATTGGACAATCAATATAGTCCACATCTGTATAAGCTTCAAGAGTAAGCCCTCCACCTTTCTTAAATAGAATTCCTTTACTTGGACTAGCTTTCAAATAATGAAGTATACGGTTTACAGCTTGTAGATGAAGCTCCTTGGGATTGTGCATGAACTGGCTTACTACACTCATAGCATATGCAATATCTGGTCATGTATGTGCCAAGTATATTAGCTTTCCAACCAATTTTTGAAATCTTTCCTTATCTACATCTTTATCATTCTCAGCTTTTTGCTTAATTTGTGATTGAATTCAATTGGCATTGAAGCAAAGTTTGCAAGTTGTCTTGCTGGTTTCTTTCAAGAGATCAACTACATACTTCTGTTGGGAAATGAAAATACCTTGTCAAGACCTAGCTACTTCTATCCCTAGAAAGTATTTCAATTTTCCCAAAACTTTGATCTCAAACTCTCTTGCCAAGAAAGCTTTTAAGATCTTCTTCTCTCTCTCATTGTTTCTAGTAACAATTATGTCATCAACATACACCAATAGTGCCGTCACCTTCCCTGAAGTCGTATGTTTGATGAATAATGTATGATCGCCTTGACTTTGCTTATACCCATTGTTGATCATAACCTTAGTAAACCTGCCAAACCATGCCCTCGGGGACTGTTTGAGTCCATATAATGCCTTCTTTAGTCTGCAAAACTTGTTCCCTTTCATTTCTTTTCCAAATCTAGGTGGCATTTCCATATATATTTCTTCCCCTAAATCTCCATGAAGAAATGCATTTTTTACATCGAATTGTTGTAAATCCCAATCGAAATTTGTAGCTAGTGACAAAAGAATTCTCCTCATAATCTACTCCATAAGTTTAAGTATATCCCTTAGCTACCAGCCTTACTTTGTATCTTTCTAAAGACCCATCAGACTTGTACTTTACAATAAACACCCATTTGCATCCCACTAATTTTTTGTTTTCTGGCGGTTCTACAACTTCCTAAGTTCCATTCTTCTCAAGGGCCTTCATCTCTATTCTCATAGCCTCTCTCCATTTCTCATCAAATATAGCCTCATATAAGTTGTTGGGAATTTGAATGTTGTTTACATTAGCCAAGAAACTCTTGTGATATTGAGAAATTCTATGAAAAGATACTAAATTAGCCAATGGATATTTTGGATGTTTAGTACACTCTCTTGACCCTTTTCACAAGGAAATAGGTAGGTCAAGATCAAGATTAGACAGAACAGTTGAAGGAATTGAATCTATGCATACCTCATTTCCAGGAGTAGAGTTTGAGTTCTAGAGTTGCATAAGATCTAGTGTTAGGACTCTTCTTCTTGAATACACCTTTCCATACCTCCTACTATCAATATCTTCATTAGTAGGAATAGTTTCAAGACTTGGTTCTGGTGGAGATGGTTTAGATAATGGCATTGAAGAATGTGGTAGTTCAAGAAAGGATAACTAATTTGCCTTTTCTTCTTCCATTGAATTAGACTCCCCCTGAAGATAATGCTGAGAGAAAAAAGATTGGCCTTCCTCAAATGTAGTATCCATAGAAACACAAAATTTTTGTGTAGGTGGGTGATAATACTTGTAGCCCTTCTTTGTTGAAGAATACCCAACGAACACGCACTTGATTGCTCTTGGATCAAGTTTACTTCTGTTGTGGTTAGATACGTGTACAAACGTTGGACAGCCAAAAATCCGAGGATTTATATTATTTGTTGTTCTAATGTCAGGGTAAAACTCAGAAAAAAGCTACATTGGTGTTTTATACCCTAAAGTTTTAGAAGGTAAGCGATTTATGATGTGTGTAGCAGTGAGGACAGCTTCTCCCCAGTATGATTTTGGAACATTGTTTTGGAAGAGTAAAGCCCATGTCATAGTAAGTAAGTGGCCATTTTTCCTCTCAACTAACCCATTTTGTCGAGGAGTGTCTACACAAAATGACTCATGAATTATCTCTTCTTGTTGGAAATATGATGAAAGAATTTGATTGAAATAATCCCTAGCATTATCAGATCTGAATCTTTTTATCTTTACTCCGAATTGATTGTTCACCATGGCAATAAAATTTGGAAGAATGGTAGTCAAATCTGATTTATGCTTTAGGAGAAATATCCAAGAGACTCTAGTACAATCATCTATAAAAGACACAAACCACTTAGCTCCTATGATACTAGGGGTTCTGGAAGGTCCCCAAATATCAGAGTGAATTAGCCAAAAAGGTAAAGAACTTCTATTACTACTCATTGGAAAAGTGACTCTTTTATGTTTGGCAAATTCACATACATCACAGTGAAGGTCTTTGACTTTAATATTCTTAAACAACGATGGAAACATCATCTTTAAGACAGTAAATGAAGGATGACCAAAACGAAAATGTTGACGCCAAATGACATCTTTATTTGAAACCGAAAAACAAGACCCTAAAGAGATATGCTTAACAGTCGATGTATGTATGGTAGATGCATCAAGATAGTAGAGACTGCCCTTTTCCTTAGCAACTCCAATCCTCTTCCCTGTCACCTGGTCCTGAAATACACAATGAGAGGGATAAAACAAGGCATTACAATTCATATCATGGGTTACTTTATGAATGGACAGTAGCCGAACATGTCCAACACCAGCCATTGTAGTAATTGATCCATTTGCAATAGCAACCTTCCCATTGCTAGGACAAAGTGTATAGGTTGAAAAATGAACAGGTGAAGGTGTCATGTGGTTTGTGGCTCCTGAGTCAATAATCCAATGGTCTTGTATGGGATGATCTGAGGTATTTGGTTCATAAGAAAGAGTCTTACCAGAGAGTGCTAATGAGCAAGAGGAACTTGACTTTTCTAATGATCCCAATAGATTCCTTAGGTTTTCTATCTCATCTTGGTTGAATAGGCTAGTGTTGGTTTCCCCCTTTGGTTGTGAAACTGAAGACGATTGATTTACTTGCTGTTGTACTTTTGGATTACCCCTTTGGCCCCATTCTCAGCTTGAAGTAGAGGGTTTTCCATGGAGTTTCCAGCAGTGATCCTTAATGTGTCTCGGCTTCTTACAATAAAAGCACCACAAGCTGTCACGAGAATCATGCTAAGGTATTTCTCTCATTTTGCTCCTATTAAGTTTCTCTTGTACAACTAAAGCTGATTCTTCAGATATCTCTGGTGTTAGCATGATACTTCTGCGACTTTCTTCAGCCCTAATCATAGAAATCACCTCATTAAGAGAAGGAACATTATCCTTACTCGGAATTTGGATCCTAACTTGATCAAACTCTGCATTTAGGCCAACTAAAAAATCACACACTTTGTCTTTCTCTAAACCTCTTCAAAATTACTGCATCATCAAAACACTTTGTTTCAATAACCCGGTAATGATCCAGTTCTTGCCACAGATTTTGTAGCAAATTCGCATATTCCATTACAGATTTACTGCCTTGTTTTGTAGCCATGGTTTTTACTTTGACTTCATATACTCGAGCAACATCATTAGCCTTCAAGTATGTTTGATGAAAAGCATCCCAAATATCCTTTGCAAAGGTTAGAAACATGCATGTGTCACTAATCTCGGGTGTCATCGAACTCCATAGCCAGGACATAATCATGGAATCTTCTTCATCCCAAATCTCAAAGTTCCACTCATCTGGTTTAGCTCCTGTCCCAAGAATATGTCCAATTTTTCCTTTGCCCTTTAAATAAGTACAGACTAGTTGAGACCATTTCAAGTAGTTTTAGCCATTAAGTTTGTAAGATTGATGAATATTCTACAGCTCACCCACAGGAATATTGGGTTTAGTTTTCTCGTTGGTCATGTCTACAATTCTTTTGCTGTTCTCCAGAGCCGTATCTAGAGTTGGTGCTGTATTTCAACCAATGTAGGCTGGACATGTTGGACTGGCAGTAGCAAATTGTATCAATGAAAGAGTATATTGCTCGGTTTGGGCATAGATCTTTTTCCAGAAGACGACCAGTATTGAGCAACGGAACCAAACGAGGTATGACGCAAAAGATAAGACAAATGTTGGCAATGAAGGCCAATCTATAAATTCGACAATGAAGGCCGAAAGAAAAAAAATTTTTTGGTTTTTTCTAGAATTTCTAAACCCTAGGGCTCTGATACCAAGTCATCAATCGTGAAGAGTAAAAATTCTCTTTTACTTTCTTACTTTTTCATTATACATAAAAGGTATATATATATAAAGTACAAGGTTAGAAGAATAGGAAAACATATCATATTCTAATTATCTGATTTCTATATTAAAATACTTTCTAAATAAAAAACTTTCCTAAATTAATGCTGTAATCTTCTAACATAACTATGCATTTTTTGGGGTGACGTCTTGCATTTCCAGTGGTGTAGTGCATAGCTAAAGTTGTATGGGGGGATGAGGGCTTAATTGCAGTATTATCCAATGGTCGTGGGTTTTTCTTGTTCAAATTTGAAGACAAGGTCTCCCTCCTTAAGGTCCTAAGGCAACCTTGACTTTTTTCGCAAAAAAGCAATTAGTGTTGGAAAAATGGAGAATTGGCATGACCTTATCATGAATACAACCAAGGAAAATGCCAATATGGGTGAGGCTTTGGGGTGTGTCAATAAAATTCCTCCACAATGAAGGAGTTGGGTATGCTGTTAGTGCTTTAGGAAAACCTTTGCAGGTGGATATTGTTATGGCCACTAACACACGAATGCATTATGTTCAAGCTTCGGTGGAGATGGAGGCGGATGGTGAGTTTCTATATGAGTTTAATGTAGAGTGTGCAGATGGTTCAGTTTATTGGGAGACTGTAGGGTACCAAATACTTCCTCCTAGATGTATTAAGTGTAGGGTTTTTGGTCACAGTGATTCCAAGTGCTTATATCAACAAAAAGAGGAGGGAAGCGCAGAGGTCCCACAGCCTGATGCCCTCAACAGTTCTGAGCTTGGGCACCAGGAAATTAATGGGTTGAAAGCCGTAGAGCCAAGGCCAAAGAACCAAGACAGTGCTTTTCCAGAAAGTATGCCTCTTAATTCAAATAAAGGCATCATTATTAAGGAAGTGGAACAAAAAGCACTTGTCATTAACACTGTAGTTACTCTTGGTAAGGGCAAAGTGAAAGCTGTGCAGATGGCTGTGGATTCTAGTAGCTCAGTCTTTACGGCCTCTAGAGAATAGCAAAAGTACATTTGGTTTTTCTAAAGCATCTTATGATACTCAAGTGTTTTACAAGGAATCTAGAGTCTTGCGTGACAGGTCAGGAAGTGGTGATGACAAGACCAGTTCGGTTGTCTCTTATTTCTTAACTCCTTTGGTGGCTGAAGAAACACCTCTTCAGTTTGCAGAATCCGCAGAAGTGGCGATTGACAGCCCTATCTCTTCCTTAAACCCACAAACTCAAGATGGTTTGAGCAATGCTGAAAAGAAGAAGAAAAAGTCAAGAAAGAAAAGGGCTCTAGAGGAAAAAAAAAAAAGAAATTAGATGAAGAAGAAGAAGAGAGAGAAAGTGAGCTGGCTGGGGGCACTTCTTTAGCTTCACCATCTTTTTAAAGTTAGCGAGTGCTGGTTCTTTCCTTTTTGTCCATATTATGAAGTTTGCTTCTTGGAAGTTAAGGGGCTTAAATGACCCAAAGAAATGTAAAGAGATTCAGAGCTTTTGTAGGGAGCAAAAAATTTCCTTATTGAGAATTTTCAAAACAAAAGTGAAGCCTCAGAATACCCAGAAATTTTGCAACTGTCGTTTACCGGATTGGGGTCTAGAAACCCACCCAAGTGGCAGAATACCCAGAAAATTTTGCAACCGTCGCTCACCATCCTTTTAAAGTTACTGTGTGCTGGTTTTTCCTTTTTGTCCATATTATGAAGTTAAGAGGCTTAAATGACCCAAAGAAATGTAAAGAGATTCAGAGCTTTTGTAGGGAGCACAAAATTTCCTTGTTGAGAATTTTCAAAACAAAGTGAAGCCTCAGAATACCCAGAAAATTTGCAACTGTCGTTTACCAGATTGGAGTCTAGAAACCCACCCAAGTGGCAGGATATGAGTAGACTAGAATCCAAGGTTATAGGATGTGAAAATTCTGGTATCAACAAACCAGGCGATCTATTGCTTTTGTAAGACATTGGATGGAAATTTCTCTTGTTTGGTATCCTTCATTTACGGGACAAATAATGAATACGTGGGAAAGCTGCTTTGGCTGAATTATTGAGAATTAAAGGTTCCATTCCAGAGCCTTGGATTATAATAGGGGATTTTAATTGGTGTAGAAGTCTTGAGGATAAAGTGGTAGGTAATTTTATTTTTTCAAAAGTTATGGAAGACTTTAATGAGCTATGTTTTGTGGCCAAGATGGAGGATGCACAGACCTTAGGCATTTCCCATACCTGGACAAACAGCTACCAAGCAAATTTGATTTTTAAGCATCATGATTAGCCTTAGTAAACCAGGCCTGACTTATTAATTTTCCAGACTCAGAGGTACAAGTACCCAGGCCCAATTTATCAGATCATTGCCCTGGTGATTTATGCAAATTTGGTGTATGCTGCTCGCAAGCCATTTTTCAAGTTTTTTAATTGCTGGATGAAACATCCAGAATTCAAGAATATGATGCAACAGGTTTGGAATAGACGTGGAGGGCACAGAGTGTTCAAACTCAAAATGTTGAAGAAAGAGCTTAGGAAGCTAAACTGTAGCTTTTTCTCTGATATTCAGCAAAGAGTTCGTGATGCAAAAGTAGTCCTTAGTGATTGCCAAGAATTCAACCGCCAAAATCCTAATGTGGAAGAAGAAGAAGAAGAAGAAGAAAGAAAGAAAGAAAAAAGAAAAAGCAGTATTTATAATGAGTTTTATTTGCTAAGTGTGGTGGAGGAATAAAAAGCAGCATTTATAATGAGTTTTATTTGTTAAGTGTGGCGGAGGAATCTTTCTTGAAGCAAAAATTGAGGGTTAAGCCTGGAGATCACAACACGAACTTTTTCTTCCGCTCATTAAAGCAAAAGTATCACAAGGATGCCATTCATTCTCTATGTGATAGTGCTGGTCAGCAGGTTTCTTCCTAGGCTGAAATAAAAGCTCTAGCAGTGAGTCATTTTGACAATCTGTTACAAGAGCCAAGATTGCCTTCCCACTTATTTCATAGGGTTGAAGTGTTGGTTGCCGAGATGGTTAAAAGAATAGATTGGGATGCTTTAATCAAACCAGTTTCAGATGAAGAAATTAAAACGACTGTTTATTTGATGGTTCAAGATAAAACCCTGGGACTGAATGGCTATAATGTAAACTTTTTCCGGAGTACTTGGGATATTTTAGGCAAGGATTTTTGCGTGGCTGTTAAAGATTTTTTGCATCTGATTCTTTGCTAAAGTCCATAAATTCAACAGCGATTTCTTTTGTGTCCAATACTGAAAATCCAACAAATCTATCAAATTTCTGCCCCATATCTTGCTACAATACTATTTATAAGTGTTTATTAAAGATCCTTGCGGAAAGACTTAAGTTGCTTCTTCCATATCCAGTGGGAATGGAACAAATGGCCTTCATTAAAGATCAAAGAATTGTGGACAATGTTTGTGGCCCAACACCTTCTATTTGGGTATCAGAAAAACAATCCAGGAGCTAGATGTTCTATAAAAGTAGATATAATGAAGGCCTATGATCAACTGCGCTAGTGTGAAACGACTAGGAGTAGCACCACAAAGATCTAAGTGTACCTAAAGTAGCTTCTAGAACAATTGAGAAGCAGCTCGCCAAATCTGGCACTTCTCTCCAACAGCTTGCTTGCTCGACCAAGAATAGAGCAAGCTATCTTCTTTCTTTATTTTCTGAGTAACTTCTTTTTTCTCTCTGTAACTAACTTCCATTTGCCCTCTCATACTATTTGTATCCTTCCCATATAAGTCCCCAGCTTACAATTACAAAAATACCCCCTAAAACCCACTGAACTACTAGACACAACACCATGCTACAACACTACAGTACTGCAACACTACAACACCTACAGTACAATAACATACAACACACACTGCAGGGCAACAACCAAACATACAACACAGCAAAATAACATACTGCACAACACAACAACACACACTTCATAGCTACATACATCTCCTATAAACCCTCAACAAGGGTTTATATTCTTTAGGATATGTTGCAATACTCCCCCCCCAGAGAGTGTTCTTATCCTCAAGGACAAAATCTGGAAATAAAAGCACCATCTCATCTGTATCAACCCAAGAATCCTCATCAGAAGAACGTCCTTTCCAACAAAAAAGAACTTGAGGAACTTTAAAATTATCACAAACTACATAACAACGGCCCAAAACCTGATAGAGATAACGAACAAAAGAAACCTCATCACTAGAAATATTCGAAGGGAAATCTTGCATAAGAGGAAAGGAACAATAAGATCTCTTGAGGAGAGACACATGCAACACCAGATGCAAACAACAATTCAGAGGTAATCTCAACTTGTAAGTGACTATGCACACTCAAGCCACGATTTGAAAAGGCCCATAAAATCGTGGCTAAAGCTTTGTAACAAATTTGAGAGCCACCTTAGAAGAAGAAGGATGAAAACACAAGAAAACCCAATCACCCACTTGGTACTCCACATCCCGGCAATGCCTATTAGCATTGGCAGTCATTTGAAGTTGAGTTTTTTCTAGATTAGCACATAATTTCAATAAAATATCATCCCGAGAATGAAGGGCAGCTCTTACAAAAGAATTAGCAACTTAAATTGGCAAAATATGTAGGTAAAGATAGAGGAGAACGGTCATACACAACCTCAAATGATGTCATACCAGCAGAGGAATGGTACAAAGTGTTGTAACAGTATTTCGGCCAAGAAATCCAAATAGCCCAAGTATTGGGACATTCACAAGCAAAACAACAAAGACAACACTCAAGACTTCGATTGAGATTTTCAGTTTGACTATCGGTTTCCAAATGATAAGCCGTACTAAAATGCAATTTGGTGCCTTGAAAAATAAACAATTGTTGTCAAAAATTACTCACAAAAAATGGATCTCAATCGCTTACAACAGTACGAGAAAACCTATGTAGTCGAACAACTTCTTTTACAAAGACTTGAGCAATAGACCAAGCTGTATAAGAATGTTTGATGAGTGTAAAATAAGCATAATTTGAGAACCAATCAACCACAACAAGGATAACTTCAAAGCCTTTAGACTTAGGAAGCCCGGTGATGAAATCTATAGAGATATCCTCCCATATGGCTTGAGGAATAGGGAGTGGAGTAAGAAGACCAGCTGGAGATAAATGTTGTACCTTCTGATGTTGACAAATAGCACAAGTAGCCACAAAATGAGAGACATCCTTCCTCATACTAAACCAAAACAAATGAGATGCCAATCGCCTATAGGTCCGAGCATAACCCGCATGACCTACAACCGAGGAAGAATGAAATTCATGCAAAAACAAAGGCACCCACTTAGAATAAGCTGGAATGACCAAAAGATCACTGTAATAAAAAGTATTGTTGCATAAATTAAAACCCAGTCCAACATCCTTTCCATCACGCAACAACTGCGTTTTGGTGGCCAACAACTCATCAACAACAACATCCTTGCGTATCTCATCAATATCAGTCCAAATTGGACCCAAAACCGTTGCTAAGTCCAGCTCCTCAAACTCCCTAGAGAGGGCCTCAGCAGCACTATTCAATGAACTACTCTTGTAATGAATATCGAAGTCATAACCAAGTAATTTAGCCAATCAATGCTGTTGATTTGGAGTGGTAATCCATTGAGTTAAAAGATGTTTGAGGCTCTTTTAATTCGTAACAACTATCAAATGATGAGCCAACAAATATGAGCACCAATGATCTATGGTGTAATAGAGAACTTTCTCACACACTTATTTTATTAATCATAGAATGAAAACTTTATATACAATTACAGTGTAGCTAAAAAAAGAAATAAAATCAATTCTAATTAAGTTAGTATCCTAATTTATTCCTATAATTTTACTATCTAATATAGGAAAGACAATTATACATTAATTTACAGATCTTATAACACTCCCCCTCAAGCTGAAGCATAGATATCAATCATGCCCAACTTGTTACGAAAGTAATTAACACGAGTTCCATTTAAGGCCTTTGTAAATAAATCAGCTAATTGTTCTCCAGTCTTTACGTGTCCAGTACAAATTAAGTGTTCTCGAATCTTTTCCCGGATAAAATGACAATCAACCTCAATATGTTTGGTCCTCTCATGATACACCGGATTTGAGACAATGTGAAGAGCAGCTTGATTATCACACCATAACTTTGCTAGCATAGGATACTTTAATTTGACTTCGATCAAGAGATGGTGTATCCACATGATTTCACATGTAGATTGTGCCATAGCTCTGTACTCTGATTCTGCACTAGATCGAGACACAATATCTTGCTTCTTACTCTTCCATGATACTAAGTTTCCTCCAACAAATACACTGTAGCCAGTAGTGGACCTCCTATCAGTTTTTGATCCAGCCCAATCGGCATCTGCAAAACACTCAATGCTAGTATGTCCATGATTGCTATACAATATACCAAGACCAGGTGCTCCTTTTAAGTAACACAAAATATGCTGCAAGGCTTGCCAATGTTTAACGGTAAGTGCAGACATGAATTGACTAACAATACTTACTGGAAAAGCAATGTCAAGTCGAGTCATCACAGTGAGATAATTTAATTTTCCCACTAGCCTCCTATATTTTTCTGGATCATCAAATGGATCACACTCATCTTTTGTCAAATATACATTAGGAATCATTGGAGTACTGCAAGGTTTTGCTGCCAATTTTCTTGTTTCTATAAGCAAGTCAAGGACATACTTTCTCTGAGATAGAAAGATACCCTTCTTGCTTCTTGTTACTCCTACTCCCAAGAAATACTTCAACCGGCCCAAGTCTTTCGTGTGAAATTTCGAATGCAAAAAAGATTTCAGAGAAGAAATCCTCGTATTATCACTACCTATAATAACAATGTCATCAACATACACGACTAGGAGGATACTACCATTTGTTGAGTGTCTGTAAAAAACTGAATGATCACATTTACTCTTTTGTAACCCAAATTCTTGAACTACCTCACTAAATTTGCCAAACCAGGCATGGGGACTCTGCTTCAACCCATACAAAGATTTTTTTAAACGACAGACCTTCCCATACTCCCCCTGAGCAAGAAAACCGGGTGGTTGCTCTACATATACTTCTTCTTCGAGATCTCCATGCAAAAAGGCATTCTTGATATCTAATTGGTGCAGAGGCTAATTTTGAGAGGTAGCCATAGAAATAAATAAACGAACAGAAGTAAGCTTGGCAACTGGAGAAAAAGTATCAAAGTAATCCACTCCATATGTCTGTGCATAACCTTTAGCCACCAATCTGGCTTTAAGCCGAGTTACTGAACCGTTTGCATTACATTTAACTGCAAACACCCACTTACACCCCACAACCTTCTTGCCTTTAGGCAAATCCACTAGTTCCCACGTATTATTATCATCAAGGGCATTTATCTCCTCAACCATAGCATCATACCACCCGGAATGAGATAGAGCCTCTTTCACTGTCTTAGGGATCGAGACAGAGTCTAGCGAAGTAATCAATGATCTAGATGAAGGAGATAAGTGATCATAGGAAACAAAATTAGCAATGGAATAATCAGGTTTGGAAAGGGTGCATTGGTGTGTACCTTTACAAATCGCAATAGGTTGATCAAGGTCATTTGGTGGAGGATCAAATGATGAAGGAGCTGGTGTAGGACATGTATCATTAGCCTCTCGCCTTCTGGAATAGACCTGAATAATTGGTGATCTTGCTGGAACCGATTGCTCAACAAAAGATGTTTCAATATGAGATTGCTCAGCTAGAGGTTCAACTTCTACTTGCTTACTTGGTGATTTGTAAATCAACCATTCTTCTTCCTCCCCCTGACTTGGATGCGTAGTTGGTGGAGGAAAAAATGGAGTCGTCTCTGAAAAGATCACATCAGTTGAGACCACATATCTGTTAAGCTCTGGAGAAAAACACCGATAACCTTTTTGAAGGCAAAAATAGCCTAGAAATACACACTTCAATGCTTTAGGGTCCAATTTAGTAATATGAGGTTGCACATCTCGAACATAACATGTGCTACCAAACACCCTTGGCTCAATTGAAAACAATGCCTTGTTAGGATACAAAACGTTATAGGGAATATCTCCACCAAGCACAGTTGAAAGCATCTGATTAATTAGGAAGTTTGCTGTAGAAACAGCATCAACCCAAAATTGCTTAGGGACTTTCATTTGGAACAGTAAAGCACGAGCCGTCTCAAGAAGATGCCTGTTCTTCCTCTCTGCCACCCCATTTTGTGCTGGTGTGTCAACACAAGAGGACTGATGAAGAATCCCTTGTTGAGTCATGTATTGCTGAAATGTTTCTGACATATATTCTTTAGCACTATCACTTCTCAATATATGTATGGAAGCATTGAACTGAGTCTTAATCTCAGCACAGAAAGCAGAAAAGTGAGAAAAAACTTCAGAACGGTTCTTCATAAAATAAATCCAGGTCATTCTAAAAAAATCATCTACAAAAGTAACAAAGTATCTGAACCCAGTTTTAGACAAAACTGGACATAGACCCCAAATATCTGAATGAACTAATACAAAAGCAGACTCAACCCGTTTATTTATTCTAGGACTTAAAGTAACACGATGAAGTTTGGCAAAATGACATGTTTCACACTCCACTGAAGTTACATCATAAAACTAAGGGCACAACTTCTTCAAAACAGGTAGAGAAGGATGTCCCCATCTACAGTGTGCTTCAAACGGAGTGACAATACTAGAGCATGCAACCGACTTAGATACCCCATCATCAAGAACGTAGAGTCCATTTGATACATGTCCTTTACCAATAATCTGCTTCTTCATAAGATCCCGAAAGAGACAATGGTCAGGGAAGAATGAGATACTGCAGTTTAAGTCTTTGGTCAATTTACTCACAGAAATCAAATTGAAGGTAAGACTAGGTAAACTCAAGACAGATGATAGGGTAATAGAGGAAGTAGCTTCAACGGTTCCAGACCCCTTAATGTTATAGTGTGAGCCATCAGCTATAGTTACAGAAGATGACGATTTTTGAGATTGAAAGCTAGAGAAGAGTTTCTGATTACCTGTCATGTGATTTGTGGCACCAGAATCAATGACCCATTTGTCTAAGGAAGAAATAAGGCATTTCTTACCTGATTCAACAACAACTGCAACTGATGGAGATTCTTTAATTGACTCTTGATATTGGGAGAATTTAGCATACTCATCAGCTGAGATTGTAATAGTCCTCTCAGAAGGTGAGCTAGAAATCGTGGCTACCACTGTAGCATTCTGAGTCCTTTGGTGGTTACGATTTTGTAATTTCTTACAGTATCGCTTTATATGTCCTAGTTCCTTACAATAATAGCAAACAATATCATTGTTATTTCCTCCTTTATTATTCTTTCTTCCAACATCATTCCCCCCTCCTCCTCTAGCAACAAAAACACTAGACTGCTGATTAGATGGAGTATTCTCTATGCGTAATAGCCGACTAAAAACTTCTTGGAGTGAGTTGACTTCTGCACTCGAAAGAATCTGAGACTTGACAGTTTCAAATTCAGAAGTTAGACCACTCAAGAAACTCATTATTGCCGTTTGTTCTCTCTGAGTCTGTTGCACCTTAATATCAGTACTAAATGGCAAGAGCATGTTCAGTTCCTCATACGTCTTTTTGAATTCCATAAAATATGTTGTGAGAGACTTAGATTCTTTCTCAGCACGATAGAAGACCTTGCATACATCATACATTCTAGACACATTTCCTTTACTAGAATACAAGAACTCTAAATACTCCATTAACTCCTTAACAAACTCACAATGATTAATCAAACCAACAACATCATGTTCAATAGAATTTATAATTTGTAAAAACAATTTAGCATCATCTCACAGCCAAGCTTTTCTAGTATCATTCTTTGGAGGATTCTCAGTCAAATGATCATTTTTTTCAACACTTCGAAGATAAAGCTTAACAGTTCTACTCCACTCCACATAATTAGTACCATTCAATTTATACTTCGTAATCTTAGACATAGTGGGCACCAGTTCACTTTTAATATCACTCATCTTAGGCAAAAACCAATGTCACAGCCTCCAAACAGAAAATCAAAATCAACCCAGCAACCGCAACCGCAACCGCAACCGCAAGCAACAGTACTCAAATTGTCTACCACAATAAAAACAGATCAATACTCAGATCCCAACCACCACGAAAACACCGGAAGAGACCAATACACCCAGATCTCAATCACCACGACACCACCAGAACAGATCAATACCCAGATCGCAACACCAGAACGTAAAAACTAACAAAAACGTTACGAGAAATACCTGGAAAAACGTTCCCGTTTCAGACCCAGATTCCAAACACCAAACCAACACCGGAATGTGACTGGAGACGCTTGGACGACATCGGAGAAGAAGCCGAACCACCAACGGAGCAACCACGCGCCTTCACTCACCGGCGTGTGAGAGAGATACGAAGGACAAGAGCGGCGCGTGAAGCCCACTTGCAAGGAACCCAACCGTCGGATTTTGAGGGTCGGCCAAGAAACACCAGGCGCACCTCCATAGGATGGTGGCGAGATAAAATAGTCACTTAAACCAGTGACTCTGAAGAAAAAAAAACGTAAATTTTCCTTTTTTTTTGTAACAAATATTCAAAATTTTGAAAAATTAGAAAATGAGCCTAAGGCTCTAATACCATGTAATAAAGAACTTTCTCACACTTATTTTATTAATCGTAGAATGAAGACTTTATATACAATTACAGTGTAGCTAAAAAAGGAAATAAAATCAATTTTAATTAAGTTAGTATCCTAATTTATTCTTATAATTTTACTCTCTAATATAGGAAAGACAATTATACATTAATTTGCAGATCTTATAACATATGGCAAGGACCAAAGCCATCAATTCCCTCTCATAAGTAGACTTTCCAAACGTTTTATCATATAGTGTCTTACTCTAATAAGCTATGAGATGTTGATGTTGCTTTAAAATAGCCCCAAGACCATTACTCGAAGCATCACACTCTACTAGGAAGGGCTGAGAGAAGTCGAGCATAGCAAGAACTAGAGCATTAGTCAAGGCTTGTTGAAGTAATCGAAAAGCATCCGTTGTGACATCAAATGAAGAGAGAGTTCTTTTTCAATAATTGAGTAAGAGGTCCTGCAATCTTTCCATAATCTTTGATGAAATTATGATAATACTCCAATAATCTAAGAAAACCACACAAGCCCTTCAACGACTTTAGAATCGGGCAATCCAAAGCAGCTTGTACCTTAGATGGATCCTTACTACTCCATGAACCAATATCACATGAGGAAGATATTGTGGGAAAATATGGTTAATAAGTTTATTTTAAGAAAGTAGTGCTATAAATATTATAATTATAGAATCAAACTAAATTATGAAATTTTGTTATTTTAGGAGATTTTGTTATCGTTGTTTCTAATTTGTATATAAATGATTTATTGTTAACCAATAAAGATAACTCTTTTAGTATTTTACAATATGGTATTAGAGATTCTAGGGTTTACAAAATCGTAATTTTTTTTTTCGGCCTTCATCGTCGAAATTCTCTTAAACCCGACTAGCTCCCACACAGCGAGTCACCGAAGACACCATAAGTCACTAAATACATCGTGAGTCACTGAAGATGCCGTGAGTCGGATTGGGGTTGTTGGGTGAACTCGCACCAACTACAGTGGCATGATCTACGATAGCAGTGGGTTACTAGAACTCTTGATCCATCTTTGTTGACGTTTCGGTTGGTCGTCGAAGTCGCTAGGGTCACCGGAGCGACGATTTTGTTGTTTGCCAGAGTAGCTAGGGTCACCGGAATCCATGTTCCTTCTTCTGCAGCATTGCCAGGGTCACCGAAATCCATGTAAGAGGGCAGCCTTTGTTCTATGCGCTCCTCCTTCTCCATTCTTCTGCAGCCGGCCTTAATTGCTAGTGGTTTTCTTTTATCCTTATTCCTACGACCAGCTAACCTTAATTGCTACATGTCAAAAATTACTGGGACTGACACAGCCCAATCGGAGGAATTAATTCGTCCACAGCTACTTGGAGAATTGCAGCATGTTCCAGCAACATACAAATTGAATGGAAAAAATTATTTGAAGTGGTCCCAATTAGTTCAGACCATTCTGAAAGGCAAAGGGAAAATTAGCCATCTCATTGGTATATGTTTAGAGTCAAGTGATCCGAACTTTGAAGCATAAGATCAAGAAAACTTGATGATTATGGCATGGCTATGGGGATCTATGGCTCCAGAAATCAGTGACACATGCATGTTTCTAAATACAGCCAAAGACATATGGGACACGATTCAACAAACGTACTCAAAGGTAAAGGATGCCGCTCAAGTGTATGAAGTAAAGGTTAAAGCAATGGCAGCAAGGCAAGGGAATAAGACAGTCACGGAATATGCCGATCAATTGAGTGCTCTATGGCAGGAGTTAGATCAATACAAAGTAATAAAGACGAAGTGCTTGGATGATGCTATTGTTTTGACGAACTTTATTGAACAAGATAAAGTCTGATTTTCTTGTTAGGTTGAATCCAGAATTCGATCAGGTGCGTGTTCAGATTCTTGGGAAATCAGAAGTCCCATGCTTCAATGGGGTGGTAGCCATAGTTCGAGGAGAGAGTAGGTGAGGTCTAATGCTAGAGCCTCAAGTTTCAATCAATTCAGCAACGGTTGCAAGTGATGGAAACAAGCTAAATATACCCACTGGAAAGAAGTCTGTTGGTGATGAAAAGAAAACAGCCCTAACTATGAAGACAAGAGATTCTAGGAATCAAGATCGAGATAGTTTACGGTGCACATATTGCAAGAAGCCACGACACACTCATGAGCGTTGTTGGAAGCTTCATGGGAAGACACCAAGCTGAGAATGGGGACAATGCAGAAGTGGACAAGCCCATATAGCAGCTAACCAAATTGATGAGCCACTAGAATCAGATGCAGCTGGTCTCAACCAAGGTGAACTGGAAAGAGTGAGAGCTCTCATCAGTAGTGTTGACAAGCCCTCAGGTGTTTGCTCTTTGGCATATTTAGGTGAGTTTCCACTTTCCATTGGATTAAATGTTTTGGATGCAACCTTTTCCACCTCTTGGATTATGGATTTAGGAGCGACCGACCATATGACCCACTCACAAAATGTCTTTAACACCTATTCCCCACGCCCAAGCAGTAGAAAAATAGCTACTACAGATGGTTCTTTGACCACTGTGGCAGGAATTGGAAGTGTCCAAATTAACCCATTGTTAACCTTGCAAAATGTCCTTCATGTCCCTAAACTATCTACCAACCTGATATCCATCCAAAAACTTACTCATGACTTACAATGTAATGTTGTTTTTCATCATAATGAGTGTGTATTTCAGGAAAATGATTCAAGGAAGATGATTGGACATGCTAAAGAACAGGGTGGCCTCTACTTTCTTGAAACAAGTCAACCAACCATCACCAAGGATAAACAGTCAGTGTCATTTGTTTCAGAGACTTCATCATCCAATAAAGAGAAAATTTGGCTCTATCATTGCCGACTCGAACATCCATCATTTCAAGTCATTAAACTTTTGTTTCCATCTTTGTTTAAAAGTCTAGTTGTTGAGTCTTTTCATTGTGAAAAATGTAAACTTGCTAAACACGAACGTGTATCCTTTCAAGCAAGCAATAAAATAAGTTCAATTCCTTTTTATTTAATTCATAGTAATGTTTGGGGTCCATCTACCCTTACTAATATCTCTAGGGCACGATGGTTTGTTTCTTTTATTGATGATTGTACTCGAGTTTGCTGGATTTTTCTTCTTAAACAAAAATCCGATATCAACATTGTTTTCCCAAATTTCTATTCCATAATTAAAAATCAGTTTAGAGTGACCATCAAGAGAGTTATGTCTAATAATGCAGGGGACTATTTCAATCAAATTCTAAGTCCATATTTTCAAAGAGAAGGGATAATATATGAGTCATCTTATGTGAATACCCCACAGCAAAATGGAGTTGCAGAGAGGAAAAATGGTGATCTCCTTGAAAAAAACCGAGCATTGTTATTTGAAAATCATGTACCTAAAACTTTTTGGGGGGAAGTTCTTCTTACAGCAACATGTCTCATAAACCGATTGCCATTTAGAGTTCTAGGGTTTAAGAGTCCAATGGACATGTTGTCAACCTTTTACCCTAACCTACATACCACAAATAATCTTCTTCCTAGAGTGTTTGGGTGTACATCCTTCGTACATGTTCACAGTCATAACCAAGGGAAATTGGATCCAAGAGCTATAAAGTGCTTTGTGGGATATTCGTCAACCCAAAAAGGTTACAAGTGTTATCATCCATCCTTTCGAAAATTCTTTGTTTCTATGGATGTTACCTTCAATGAACGTGCATCTTACTTTCCAAACCCTTTATCTTCAAGGGGAGAAGTCAGTAAGAGAAGACGAGGGTTTGGGTTTTGACTTGATGTTAGATCCTACTTCCTCATCCACTAGTGATCATACCCCGGGTCAAACAGAGTCACTTGAGTCCATCATAGTTCCCTCTGAACTTGTGGTTGATCCTGTAACAACAGCTTCTGTGTCTACTCGACCTGAAACTGAGTCTATTCCCAAGGATGTTAGATATAGCAAAGGCAAGATGTATGCAAGGAAGAAGATGGTTGCCCTAAAATCTATACAAGTCCAAGAGTCCAATGAGGTAATGATTTATGAACCAACACTACAAGTTGAAACTGAACCAGAGCTAGAGAGTGAGACCCATAAGGGTGGTAGTGACACAAACTTGCCCATTGCATTAAGACAAGGTACGAGAGAGTGCACAAAAAAACTTTTATATCCCCCTGCACACTTCCTGTCCTTTAAATGTTTCTCTCCATCACACAAAACCTTCCTAAGTAACATAGAAACTACTGTCATTCCTTCTAATCTATCCCAAGCTTTGTCTAATGAAAAATGGAAACAAGCTATGAATGTAGAAATGGAGGCACTAGAAAAGAACAAAACATGGGAGCTAGTCGAGTTACCAGCAAGGAAGAAACCAGTGGGATGTAAATGAGTGTACACAGTGAAGTATAAAGCTAATGGTTCAGTGGAGAGATACAAGGCAAGGTTGGTATCCAAGGGATATACTCAGACATATGGAGTGGACTATCTAGAGACGTTCGCCCCGATAGCAAAGTTGAATATTGTTTAGCAACCAACTTTGGATGGGATTTACAACAATTTGATGTAAAAAATGCTTTCTTGCATGGAGATCTAGAGGAAGAGATATATATGGAGATTCCACTTGGTTATTAAAAAGAAATTATTGATCTTACAGTGTGTAGGTTAAAGAAAGTATTATATGGGCTTAAACAATCTCCTCGAGCATGGTTTGGCAAGTTTGCCAAGGTTATGGTGACTTTAGGATATAAGCAAAGTCAAGGAGATCATACACTTTTCGTCAAACACTCATCTTCAAGAGGAGTCACAGTTCTCTTAGTTTATGTAGATGATATAATTGTTACAGGAAGCAATGATGAAGAAAGACGTTTTTTAAGTGAGTGCTTGGCAAAAAAATTTGAGATTAAGACACTTGGGAAGCTAAAATTTTTTCTCGGAATTGAAGTGGTACATTCAGAAAAAAGTATTTTCTCTCTTAACAGAGGTGTGTAATTGATCTACTCAAGGAGACGGGCAAAACAGCATGCAAACTGGTGAGTACTCCAATAGATCTGAATGTAAAGCTTGGAATAGCAGAGGAAGATGCTATGGTAGACAAAGGAATGTATCAACGGTTGGTGAGAAAGCTCATTTATCTGTCCCACACACAACCGAATATAGCATTTCTATGAGTATGATTAGTCAATTCACGCACAATCCAAAAGAGATTCAACTTCAAGCAGCACATAAAGTGTTACAATATCTTAAAGGTACACTAGGAAGAGGAATTCTCTTTAGGAGAAGTGAGAACCTAATACTTGAAGTCTACACAGATGCTGATTATGCTGGGTCATTGATTGATAGAAGATTGACCACTGGATATTGTATGTTTCTAGGTGGGAATCTCGTGACGTGGAGGAGTAAGAAGCAAAATGTAGTAGCAAGGTCTAGTGCAGAGGCTAAATTTCGAGCAATGGCTCAAGGAGTATATGAGTTACTTTGGCTGAAAATCATTCTAGAAGACATGAGAATAAAGTTGGAGGGCCTAATGAGGCTTTATTGTGATAATAAGTCTACAATTAGCATTGCAACAATCCTGTACAACATGATCAGACAAAGCATATTGAAATTGATAGACATTTTATCCAAGAAAAATTGGAGAGCGGATTGATCTACACACCTTATGTATCTACAAATGATCAGCTCGCCAATGTGTTAACCAAAGGATTAAGTAGTCCAGTGTCTAAAAAAATTGTATCCAAGCTAGGAATGGAGAATATCTATTCACCGGCTTGAGGGGGAGTGGGGGAAAATATGGTTAATAGGTTTATTTTAAGAAAGTAGTGCTATAAATATTATAATTATAGAATTAAACTAAATTAAGAAATTTTGTAACCGGTCTTTCTAATTTGTATATAAGTGATTTATTGTTAACCAATAAAGATAACTCTTTCAATATTTTACGATAGATATTTCAAAGAAGTCTTACCAAAGTGACATTTCTTCTTATTAGCAAAGAAACAATGTGATAGAAGTAATTCAAGAACCAATTGTAATTGCATAAGATGGTCTTCCAAAGAGGAACTGTAAACTAAAATATTATCAAAGAAAACCAAGACAAACTTTTGCAAATAAAGTCGAAACACATCATTCATTATTGATTGAAAAGTAGCGAGTGCATTAGTCAAGTCAAAAGGCATGACTAAGAACTCATAATATCCTTTATGTGTTCTAAACATTGTTTTAGGAATATCATATGAAGAGATACGAATTTGGTAATATCCCAAGCATAAGTCAATCTTAGAAAACATCGGGCACTGTAGTGGCATTCAAAGCCCTATAATCCATACAAAATCACCAAGATTCATCTTTCTTCTTGACCAAAATAACAGGACTTGAAAACGGACTTGAGCTTGGTCTAATGACTCTGGCTTTCAACATATTGAAAACCAGGTTTTCAATCTTGTCTTTTTGAATTTGAGCATACCTATAAGGTCAAACATTAATTGGCTCCACCCCCTCTTTAAGAACTATTTTATGATCTGGGACTCTTAAAGGAGGTAAATCTTTAATTTCATCAAAAACATTAGAGAATTCATGCAATAAAGCCACAATTTCAGCGGATATCACTTCCTCAACAGCAGAAAAGCACAACGGTTCATACAGTAACAAAACTCCTCCAAACTCAAAATCATGCATCTTGTGTAACTGCTTTAAAGCTATTCCCAACCTATGTAAAGTTGGGTTGCCTTTCAATACACATTTACTCTCATTGTAAGGAATTTTCATTGTCATATGACTCCAATCCACTTTAATTTCACCCAGTGATTGAAGCCAAGCTACCCCCAAAATTATGTCAACTCCTCCTATATCCATTACATAACAATCAACCAAGATTTTATACTCATCCACATTCAACAGCACATTCCTACACACTCCACATGAAAAAACCTTTTGCCCATCACCAAGCTTAACAAAAAATGGCATAGTATTCTCAACTTTCAATGCTAAGGAATTAACCAATGCAAAGGAAATAAAATTATGGCTTGCAACACTGTCAACAAGTATAGAAATATAAGTTTCAAGAAATTCACCTTTAAATTTCAAAGTCTTTGGTCCATCAAATCCATGTAGAGCTAGTAAAGATAGTTCCATTCCCAGATTAAGCTGCTGTTGATAATTACAACCATTTTGTCCTTCACTTTTCTCAACATCCACCCAATCCTCATCAAGATTTTTGCCTTCATCCTCCAATAACAGCACCCGTAAAGTCTTATTAGGACATTCATGTCCTGCACTAAAAGGTTGATCACATTTGAAACATAGGCCTTTGCTTCTCTTGTCTAAGTACTCGTGATAAGACACATCCCTCAAGGTCCCTTGCCAACATTATTTTGTTGGTTGATAGATGAGCTGCTACAACTTGATTCCTCTATGGTCCTATTCATTCCACTACTACCAATTGTAACTGGTCTATTATTTCCATTTCCTAGCGGACCTTGCCAACTAACACCAAACCCTTCCCACTGTTTGCTAATTGCCACCCATAGATTTAAGTCGCCAATTACTAGCAACCAGTACACTTGACCAAGAATTACCCCCTACTGATCAAGTAAAAGGAGAGTAAACAGGGGTTCATAAAGAATTACATCCTCCCATTCACTCATCCTCAAGACCTTTCCGCACCACAACCACTCCAGATGCAGATTCTTGTTCAATGCTTAAAGATAGCTCAACAGCTTCCAAAAGAGTGATAGCCTCAATGTCCACACCCTAACTCTAATCTCTTCCTTCAATCCTCCCAAGTAATAACGAAGCAACTGCATCTCGAACATCTCTAGAACTTGAGCTGTCAAAGCCTCAAAGTTCTCAGCATATGCTACAGACATAACCTATCGAAGGGTGTACAAACTTTCAAACAAATTGCTGGAAATTAATCCCCCATATCTAGAGAGCAACTCTTGCTTCATATTCTCCCAATCCAGTTGAGGATACTTCTATCTAAGCATTGTATACCAATATATAGTTCGGCCTCTCAAATAAGTTGAAGCTAAGGCAACTTTATTCTCTTCTCGAATGCTTTGGGCCTCAAAGTACTGTTCAACCAACGTATTCCAATGCATTGGACCGTTACCTTCAAATGCCAGTATAACCACATTCATCATACCTGATCGGCCATTCTTGTCATTCATAACATCAAAAACCTAGGCAAGGCACCCTCTTTGTTTTTGTAAGGTGTTTTGCTCAAGATTTTAGGACTCTTGTGGGCACTATCTGAGTTTTGTATAGTTTTGACTTTTCATGTACCCTTTTTTTTTTTTTAATTCAATGAAATTTGACATCTTATCCAAAAAAAAAGAGGCATAAAGAGTGACCCTTTTTTTTTAATATATTTTCAAATCCCTCTAATTGCCTCCTCATGGAAAACAAATGACTTTTTTAATATTCTTACTCTATGAAAGAGTTGAAAGAAGACTTTCTTACTTGACTTTTAAGTTTTGCCTAAATTACACCTAATCTAAAAAATTAAAAAATGCTGCATTTCAACAATAACAACAAAAAGCCATGACTATAATACCACAGAAATTAGCAGAAGCTATGAGCTATGGCAAATTATCAAATTTGTCCCACTTTGCTATGGAGAAATGTCCAATTAATATGCCAGTAATTAAAAAAAAAAAATCAGGAAGAATATACCGTCGCTGAGAGGAGAATGATGTTGACATGCCTAGGAAGCATGATAATAACTTCTTCCCAAACAACCCCTCTATCAATGTCATTGACATAGTGCACTTCATCAAAGATAACCTATTTTCATACAAATACCCGAAAAAATTTCAAGTTACACATGAAATATTTAAATAGGACAGATAAAACATAAAAATAAATAAACATGAAAAATAGATTGAACTTCAGAAATTAAATTCATGGCTGCTAAAAAATGTTATTAATTGCAAAAGAAAAGGCAAATGGATTCTTTGTTGGGGAGGGGGGAAGGGTTAAGAAAGGCAATCAAGGACTTCTTTACCCATTCAATGTCACGGATAATATCAGCACCACGGTATAGCATTGACCTCAATATTTCAGTTGTCATAATGAGACAGGAAGCCTCAGGCCTCAAGCTGACATCACCAGTGAGAAGCCCAACATCAAATTTTCCGCAAAAATCCCTGTACTTTTGATTACTGATTGTCTTAATGGGAGCTGTGTATACTGCTCTAGTACAGTGCTGCATGATGTTAAAAACTAGCCATCAGGTTTTTGGTGTTTTTGGAGAGTATATCAATATTTAAGGAGCTTCAATCTTCATGCTGCTTCAACATTTCCACCATTTTAAACAATGTACATCGATCAATAATAAAGGGATCGGAGTAGAAAATTATATATGAAAATTTTTTGTTGAAAAGCCAGTAAAGAGACCTCTTAAAGATTACAAGTACCTTAGAAGCCAAAGCAAAAGCATATTCTGCAATGACTGTTTTTCCAGCTGATGTATGGGCTGACACAAAGACAGAATCACCCTTTTCAAGATAATAAATAGCCTGTAAGTACAAAACAAACAGCATTAGTTACAAAGAGACAGCAAGATATGTGGCTGTTATCAATGTTTCAACAAAAGTAAATAACATTACAATTGGAAATTACATATAAAGACATGCTAGTAAGGGTTTAAAAATGCCTTATGATGTATATTAAAAAAGTAATAGACAGCAAGTTTTACATATCAATGGCTTCTATTTCTGTGTTGCTGTTTTGCAAAAATTGTGGGAATAGCAAGTACTCAAATTTAATTTTCTATCCTTCTCTTTTAGACTTTTTGGTTCCTAGAGAGAGAAAATGCTCTCCCTTCTCTCTAACCTTGCTGAACCCTACCCCCCCTAAAAGACCACTTCTTCTAGGGTAAATCAAACACTAAACCTTCAATAATTAATCTAAAATAACAAAAATAAATCATACATATGGCAAGCGGTTCAAACCACCGCAAGCAATCTGGTGATTTTCACCATCCACTAGGAGCAAATCTTTCTCAAGGCTTATTCCAAAGCCACAAACCCAGAGTCCAAGGCTCCACGGTAACCATACCCAACCACGGTAACCAAAGATCACAAAACGGGGAATAAGGACACTATTACATTGGATGTCCAAGAAGGTGAAGAGGTTTCGGGACATGGCGGAAATTCCTATGTGGACAAAGGGAAGGCACCTTACAAGCCAAATCCTTCAATTTGGTTGGTAATCCTACAATGGAGCAAATGAAAGACATGTTAGATGAGATTGAGAGACAAAATAAAAAATCAAATCAGCCAAGTCATCAACCAAGAAGTTTCGCTGAAGTGGTTGGATCCACAATTCTCCACCCCCAATGGTTGGAATTTAAATTGGAGTATCATCCTCCTATCTCTCAAGGTGTGTTACCCAAGGTCAAACCCCCTCCCTTGGTTGCTGTTCAAGGAGAGAAGAACTAGGAACATACCCTGGTAGGCTTTTTCTTGCAGAAGAGAATACCATTCTCCCTTGTGCAAGCCACGACACAAAGGATATGGAAGGATTACAGGATAACAAACGTCCTTTGCAACAAAGAAGGATTCTTCTATTTCCAGCTTGCAAATGACACATTCCTTAATAATATCTTAGAGAGGCCATGGTTTTTTGCTAGAAAATTATTAGTTCTCTAAAAAATGGTAAATTGGGATGTTGTTAACTAAACCATAACCTTCAAAAGTTCCAACATAGGTGATATTTTCCGGCATTCCTTGTGAATACCTCCATTTAGTGGGGGTAAGCTACATTGCAAGCGCTATTGGAAAACTCATCCAAGCTGATATGCTCATGACATGCCAAGAAAGAGCTAATCAAGCTAGAGTAATGGTGGAAGTGGATGCTACCAAGGAAGTTGTACATCTTGTGGAGTTGGAAAGAGAAGATGGAAAATCCATGCAACTCTCGGTGGAATACCAATGGCTACTCAACATGTAAAGTCTTTAGACCTACATGTAACACAAGTAAACCAGTGGACAGCCAAACGTCAAAGGAGAACGTCACCAAGGAAAACAGGACATAGGTAAAGGTCCAACGTAAGGGGTCAAATAAGAAAGGAACCGATACTCCACCATCATCCCCTAAAAAGAAGACTACGGTGCTTAATGAGGAGGTACACTCACTTAGAAAACATGCTGATTGGAAGAAGAACCCTCAAGGAAAAGTCGGAAGCTCTAGTAGGGAACCTAGAGCCTGGAAACTCCAAATCTAATGAACGAATTGAGCTGGAACCAGAGTTCATACCTTCCCAAATTCCTGAAACTCCTGTACGTAGAGGGAAAGTGGATGAGAATGAAAATAAGGTAGACGAAAAGAAGGAAGATGAGAGCAAGGAAAGAACAAATAGTAAGGTGGAACCTGGAAGCACCAGCAAGGAACAAAGCAAGGTACAAAATGAGGCTACACAAGCCTCTAAAAAGCTGTCTGGTACACTTAGAAGCCATAAGATGATTAACTCGGCATCTTCTAGTGCTAAGATCGTCTGGTTCAAGTGGCAAGAAGAATTTGGCTTCATGGAACATAAGAGGTCTCAATGACCCATTGAAATGTGCAGAAATAAGAAAGCTTTGTGTAGAGAATGAAATGTTGGTAATGGGGTTACTGAAAACTCATGTAAATCAGAATAATAAGGATAGGGTTAAGTTGAATCTAGTTGCTAATTGGGAGTTTAGTATTAACTCCATGGCAAGAAAGAGGATATGACTTATGTAGGACCTAAGAAGCTAGAATATTAGAATTGAGAAAGAGCACACGCAGTTCTCCCACTGCTATTGCACTCACCTTGGATCCAATTGTTCCTTCTATACTTTGTTTGTCTATATATCTAATTATGAAAATAAGAGGAAATTACCATGGAAGGATTTAGCTGAACGAGCTCCTTCCTTGGTTGATCATCCTGGATGGTCCCTAGGGACTTCAATGTGATTAGATCGATCAATGAGAGGAAGGGGGGTAATATGAGGAAAACATCGACAATGATGGATTTTGTAAAGTTCCTAGATGAAGCGAAGCTCGATGACCTTCAGTTTGAGGGGGATTTCTATTCTTGGTCGAATAAACAATTGGATAACCCAATTTTGAAAAAATTAGATAGGATATTGGTTAACCAAAGTTGACCAAATAACTTTCCCAATTGTGATGCTAGCTTTGTTGCCCCTATCCTTTCTGATCATTCGACAGGAGTTCTGCATATGGAGCTTAGCACAAAAAAAAGGAAATATCCATTTAAATTTTTTGAGTTCTGAATAGAATCACCGGATTTCCGCCTAAGGTAGAAGCGATTTGGTCACAAGAAGTCAGAGGTTCCAAGTTCCAAATAGTAACTAAAATGAAATGGCTAAAGAAGGAACTCAAAAATTGGAATAACACCAAATTTTCACACCTTTCAACAAAAGTCAAGTTAGCCAAGGAACATTTAATGCCGATTCAAAGCTCAATCGCAAATGGAAACACAGCACTATTTGACCAAGAAAAAGAAGCATTCAAGGAATACTATCTACTAAGAGGAGCGGAAAAAAGTCTTTTTAGACAAAAGTCAAGGGTGAAATGGCTAAAACCGGAAGACAAGAACACTTTATATTTTCATAAAGTGATCAATCATAAGCAAAATAGGAATGCTATACACAGTCTGAAAAAGAAGGACAGAACAGAGATTCGTGGGGATGTGGATGTCAAGACGGAAATTGCAACCTATTTCTCCAAATTGATGGGAGGACAGCAAAAGGTCATCACAAACACAAAGGTGCAAGACTATATGTAGAAAAGATTCCATCTTTTATTTATTTAGAGAATTAGTTATTGTTTCTTTATTTAGATTAGATATTTTTTCGGATATTGTAAAGTTTCCAATTTTGTTGAGATTTCCAATTAAAAGGAAATCTAGTTTCCCTTTTTCTATGGACCGGTATGCCGGCCATCTTAGGATATATATATATTAGAATGTATATACATTTTTTAAATAAGAAAAACATAGTTTTCTTCATGGTATCAAAGCTTAGTCTCTAAACCCTACTCACTACACTCCCTTCTGCTGCACCGCCGTCCTCTCTAAACCCTGTTTTTACCGTCTCTAAACCTTGCTGCACTACCATCCTCTCTCTTGCCTTTCTACCGTCTTCTTTGGAGAAAGATCATTCCTGCCTCTCTAATTATGACCAAATACGGCATGGCCTCACAATCTTCCTCCTTAGAAACCACCATTGTTCCCGATACTTCCTCTCGTCTTGTCACAAATCATAAACTCCATGGCCATAATTTTCTTCAATGGTCACAATCAGTCTTCATGTATATTTGCGATAGAGGAAAGGATGGACATCTCACTGGTGAAATCTCGATTCCAGAAGCTACAGATCCTAAATATGGAGTGTGGAAAACTGATGATCACTTGGTCATGTCGTGGTTAATCAATTCAATGACCATAGAGGTTGGAGAAAACTTTCTACTCTTTAGGACAACTAAGGAAATATGGGAGGCAGCACGTGAAACATATTCTAGCACCGAAAACTCCTCGGAATTGTTTGAGATTGAGACCAGATTATATGATCTACGTCAAGGAGACTTGAGTGTTACTCAATACTTTAACACTCTCACTCATTGTTGGTTGCAATTGGATATGTATGAGACTCATTCTTGGAATTGTACTAAAGATTTTGCATTATATAGGAAAATTGTTAAGCAAAAAAGGACAATCATTTTTCTTCTCGATCTAAATAAAGACCTAGATGAGGTAAAGGGGAGAATCATGGGAATTAAACCCCTTCCTACTCTTCGGGAAGCCTTTACAGAAGTATGGAGAGAAGAGAGTAGAAAGAAATTGATGATGATAGCCAACACACCTGCTATTGAAGGATCGACATTGTACACTCACAATTCATCTCAGAATAATAAGCCTAGGAAAGGACAACCATGGTATGACCATTGTAAGAAGCTTGGTCATATGAAGGAAACATGCTGGAAATTACATGGAAAACCTGCAAATTGGAAGTTGTCCAATAGTCGATATGACAAGGAAATTCATGCAAATACTACTGTTACAACTGATGATAATGCCGAAGCCATTCCATTCACCAAGGAGCAAATCAAAGCACTTCAGAAAATGTTTAGTGGCATCTTCAGTTCTAGTCAAGCATCTCAATCTTCGGTTGAGCAACATACCAGCCTATTAACACACCAAGGTATTCTATCCTACACTCATATTGCCCAAAATAGCACTCTGAAACCTTGGATAATTGACTCTGGAGCTTCGGATCACATGACTGGAGACATCAACATCCTCAAAAACTACCGCCCATGCACTAGTCACTCTACTGAACAAATAGCTGATGGCTCTTTCTCACCGGTGGCAGGGATCGGATCAGTCCAATTGACAGAGGATCTTCACCTTTTCTCTGTCCTTTATGTTCCTAAACTGAATTGCAATCTACTCTTAATTAGTAAAATTACTCATGACTTGCAATGTGTAACTAAGTTCTATTCAAATCTTTGTGATTTTCAAGCAATGGATTCAGGGAAGGTGATTGGCAGTGCTGAGATGTGTGGTGGCCTATATTTACTCAAAGATAATGATCTCCTCAGTAGACAAGTTCATCCATCAAGTTGTGTTTTTGAGTCTAGTTCAAAGTTAGCTAAGTTTGATTGTAATTTTGTGTTTATTACAAAGTCCAGTCTAGTCGAGAGTCAAGTTATGTTATGGCATTATCGTCTTGGTCATCCAAACTTTAGATACATGGAAAAGTTGTTTCCTCATTTGTTTTTCAATAAAAACTCCAATTCTTATCAATGTGAAATTTGCTAACTTGCAAAACATACTAGACATGTATATTCCGGTCTTAAATACAATCCTTCACATCCTTTTTCTGTGATACACGATGACATTTAGGGACCCTCATGAGTAAAAAATATAAATGGGGCTCGGTGGTTTGTAACATTTATAGATGATCATACAAGAACTACTTGGACATTTCTTATGAAGGAAAAATCCGAAATAGCAACCATATTTCAATCCTTTCATTCCATGGTCTCCACTCAATTCCAAAGCAACATTCGAGTTCTTAAAACAGATAATGCCAAGGAATATTTTAATTCTGTCCTTGGTTCTTATCTTTCAAAACATGAGATCATTCATATAAGTTCATGTGTTAACACACCTCAACAAAATGGTGTCGCCGAAAGAAAAAACAGACATTTACTTGAGGTGACCCGTGCTACTATGTTCTCTAATAATGTGCCTAAACACTTTTGGGGGGAAGCCATTCTCATCAATGGGATGCCTAGTCGTGTCCTAAAATTCCAAAATCCTCGTCATGTCCTCATGCAAGCATACCCACATATCCGGTGTTTTTCTTCTGATCTACCATTGAAGATTTTTGGTCGCTCTTCCTTTGTTCACATCCACCAACAGCACCACACCAAACTTGATCCCAAATCCCTCAAATGCATCTTCCTTGGTTATTCTTCTAATAAAAAAGGATACAAGTGTTACTCTCCAATCACTCGAAAAATATATAACTCCATGGATGTCACCTTCTTTGAAGACCAATCTTACTTTCCCAAATCCGAAATTCAGGGGGAGAATTTGAGGGAATATCAGATTTGGGATCTCATTTAAGACACTCAACCAAACTCTGTCCCAATTTCATTTGAACCAAATGTTGTCACTTCAATTCCTACTACTAAAGTTGTCCCAATAGTCTCAAATCAACCTCAACCCGATACTAATAATCTTGAACTTCGTGTCTATAAAAGGAGAAGACCAATTGAGCATATAGAGGCCACTATGCAGACCCAGGACTGTCAAGAATCGGAACTAAGTCCTCTTACATTTGATAATCATAATGGTATGGATTTCTCAACTCATGACTCTTTGGTACCAATGGTTGATGACTCCAATCAACCTTGCACACAAGAAAGGTGTCTGAGGGTGTACTAATCATCCAATCGAACGATATGTAACATATGGGAAATTGCTACCTTCTTACAAGGCTTTTGTGTCAAATCTTGATAGTGTGCAGATTCCCAATTCTATTCAAGAGGCGCTAAAGATTCCAACATGGAAACAAGCGGTTGAGCAAGAAATTCGGGCTCTAGAAAGTAATGATACATGGACACTTACTAAACTCCCTCACAACAAAAACCTTGTAGGTTGCAAGTGGATATTCACTGTCAAATATAAAGCAGATGGAAGTGTCGAGAGATTTAAAGCCAGGCTTGTAGCAAAGGGTTTCACACAGTTATATGGGATTGACTATCAAGAGGAATTTGCACCAATTGCCAAACTTAATACTGCTCGGGTTCTACTCTCTCTTGCAGTGAATCAAGATTGGCCTCTATACCAACTTGATGTTAAAAATGCCTTCTTGAATGGGGATCTTGAAGAAGAGGTCTATATGACAATACCATCGAGATATGAAAACAGTTCAAGCAGCGGGTTAGTTTGCAAGTTAAAAAAATCCTTACATGGCTTGAAGCAATCCCCTCGCGCATGGTTTGATAGATTCACTAAAACTGTGATTGCAAATGGGTACCATCAGTGTCAAGCTAACCATTCACTATTTGTCAAGACCAAACCAGAAGGTAAGATTGCTATTCTCATAGTATATGTAGATGATATCATCTTGATAGGTGATGATTCAAAGGAAATTATCATTCTCAAAAGGATGTTGGCAACAGAATTTGAGATTAAGGATCTCGAGACTCTCAGGTATTTTTTAGGAATGGAGGTGGCTCGGTCTAAGGAAGGAATTGTCATATCTCAAAGAAAGTATGTATTGGATCTATTAGATGAAACTGGCCTACTTGAGTGCAAACCTGCTGACATACCAACGGATTCCAATAAAAGACCGAATAGAAGTGAAGGAAGCAATCCAGTTGACAAGGGAAGATATCAAAGACTTGTTGGCAAACTTATTTATCTATCACACACAAGACCAGATATTGCATACTTAGTAAGTGTACTAAGTCAACACATGAATAATCCGAGTGAGGATCATTTGGTAGCAATAAATAAAATCTTGAGATATCTGAAGATGACTCCAAGGTATGGACTAGCGTTTAAAAAATCTAAAAAACTGTGAAGTAGAGATCTACATAGATGCTAGCTGGGCAGGAGAGTTAACTGATAGGAGGTCAACTACTGGTTACTATTCATATGTCTGGGGTAACCTTGTCACTTGGAGAAGCAAAAAGCAAATTGTTGTTTCACGAAGTAGTGCAGAATCAAAGTATCGTGCTCTTGCACTAGGAATATGTGAAGGAATGTGGCTTCAAAGACTATTAAGGGAACTAAAGGTAGAGATAAAAGACCCTATCAAAATGTTTAGTAACAGTCAATCAGCCATTAGTATAGCCAAAAATCCTGTGCACCACGACAAAACAAAACACGTTGAAATTGATCGACATTTTATATCAGAAAAGGTCAACAATGGGATTGTTCAGCTAAGTTATGTTCAAACAAAACTTCAGATTGCTGATATTCTTACTAAAGCACTACCAAGAGTTAGTTTTGATGAATTGAATTCCAAGTTGGGCTTATATAATATATATAACCTAGCTTGAGGGGGTATAGAAAAGATTCCAGCTTTTATTTATTTAAAGAATTAGTTATTGTTTCTTTATTTAGATTAGATATTTTTTCAAATATTGTATAGTTTCCTATTTTGTTGAAATTTCCAATTAAAAGGAAATATGGTTTCCTTTTTTTTATGAACCGATATGCCAGTCATTTTAGGATATATATATTAGAATGTATATACGTTTTTGAAATAAGAAAAACATAGTTTTCTTTCTTTTTAGACAAAAGTCGAGGGTGAAATGGCTAAAACTGGGAGACAAGAACACTTCATATTTTCATAAAGTGATCAATCATAGGAAAAATAAGAATGCTATACACAGTCTAAAAAAGGAGGACAAAACAAAAATTCGTGGGGATGTAGATGTCAAGATAGAAATTGCAGTCTACTTCTCCAAATTGATGGGAGGACAGCAAAGGTCATCACAAACACAAAGGTGCAAGACTATATTTATAAACGAATTTCGGATCAACAAGTCTTGCAAATCAATAGTCCATTCTCAGCTGAGGAAATTAAAAAGGCTGCCTTTGACCAAGCAGACAATAAAGCTCCTAGTCCATATGGTTTTTCTGCCAGGTTCTTCAAAGCTGCATGGCACATTATTGGGGAAGATATGATCAATGGGGTGAAAGAGTTCATGGTGTCAGGAAATATGCTAAAGGAACTAAATTGCACGATTGTCTCCTTTGTTCCTAAGATTGCTAATCCTACAAATCTTGCTGATTTCAAGCCTATTTTCTACTGTAATACAATTTACAAGACAATCACCAAGCTACTGACTTCAAGAATTAAGATGGTTCTACCATTGCTAGGAGGAAAAGAACAATTTGCATTCATTGGAGGGTGTCATATCTTAGATAACATCTTTATAGCCCAAGAATTAGCCAATGGATACCACAACAACAAAGGAGCTTCGAGGTGCACGCTAGAAGTAGACATCCACAAAACCTATGATACCATAAATTGGAGCTTTGTAAAAGTAGTACTTACAAGCATAAACTTCCCTGCACACTTTGTCAAGCCAGTGATGCAATGTATCTCTACCCCTAGATTTTCTTTCAATATTAATGGAGAATCAGTTGGTTTGATTCCTAGCTCAAGAGGTCATAGACAAGGTGATCCTATGTCACCGTATCTGTTTGTACTTAGCATGAAAGTATACTCAGGGATATTAAGGCAACTCATTGGCAACTCTAGATTCTCATACCACTAGAAATATAAGAACGAGCGGCTCACGCACCTTTGCTTTGCAAATGACCTTTTAATCCTCTATAAAGGTAATATTGAGTCGATCGGAGTGATTAAGGAATCTCTAAGAATATTTGATTTTATTTCAGGACTTAAAGTAAATAGCAATAAAAGCCTTGTGTTCCTATCTAATATACCTCCTCCAGCAAAGGTTTAAATACTCTAGATGATGGCATTTAAAGAAGGGATACTCCCCATCCGTCATCTTGAGGTACCACTACTAGCTTCCAAACTTCGTAAAGCAGATTGTGAAGCTTTAATTGATAGAATTCACTACTAGCTTCAAAACTCCATAAAGCAGATTGTGAAGCTTTAATTGATAGAATTTGGCCAAAATCAACTCATGGACTTCCAAGTTCCTATCCTATGCTAGACAACTTCAACTCATCAAATCAATGCTATTCTCAAGGCAAGTATATTGAGCATTAATGTCTATTCTACCAAAAAAGGTAGTTGATTTTATTGAAAGGCTTATACGCAATTTTCTATAGAGTGGGAGGCCCAATATTTACGAAAGCCAAGGTAAGATGGCAAGAGGTGTGCAACCCGATTGATCAAGGGGGTTTGGACATTCCTAAACTTGTAATATGGAACAAAACAACCCAACTAAAACATATTTGGTATTTATGTAGAGACTCAGTAAGAGGTGTTTAGGGTGAATAGGTAAACTTCATTCTAGGAGACCAAAAGACCCTCTAAGTGTTCTTGAAGTTGGAGTAAGTTGCTGAAACTTTGTCAGCTAGCAAGAAGCGTGTTTAAGTGAGAAGTAAGTGATGGCCTTTCTATATCTCTATGGTCAGACTTTTGGTTACCAACTGGGCCTCTAAGCCTGATGCATAATGCTAGAACAATTGCTACTTCAGGGCTCCCTTTGAATGTTAGGTTGCACTCAATTATATAAGGCAATGGTTAGGAATTTCCATAGAAAAACTTCTGGAATGGGTTAATAATACCCTCAAATATAATCCCTAATCCACATGAAACTGATAAGTTCACCTGAAGTAAGGATGTATCTGGAATCTTTTATATCAAAAGCACTTACAAGACGTTATCTAATCACAATGGCATTATCCTTAGGCTAAGATGATTTGGAACAAGTATTCCATGCTACGACACTCATTTATCCTATGGTTAGCTTGGAAAAGGAAACTTCACACTCTAGACAAGCTCAATAGTTGGGGAATATTTACCTCAACAACTTGTTACCTATGTTCAAGTGGGAATAAAAACCATGATCATTATTCTTTAAGTGCACATACTCTAAACAAGTATGGAAGGCAGCTTTGATGGAACTTAAATGCCCAATATCCTTCCTCTCATGACAAAATGCAACCACAGGCCTCATGCACCCAACGCCTAGAAGCTACCCTATGACTCTATTATGGAGAGCAGTACTTGCAGCAAGAGTATATTGCATATGGAGAGCAAGGAACTCAACTCGACTGGGATCGCCACTACCTTCGCCAATGTCCTTAGCCAAACAGATTCTAGCTTACTCTAAGTTTCTTGTACTTTGAGTTGGTTTACACTAGTTTCATAAATTTTATAAAATTCTAATTCTATGACAAAATTTAGCTGTAACCTATTACCGCGTTTAGCGGCTGTACATTCTCTCTTATTAATACAATTAATTACTTACCCAAAAAAATTGTGGGAATATATGAATTCTAAACAAGAAATGAAACCATCCTTCAAAAAGTTGACCCACTGCAAAGCCCCTTTATATGTAGCTTACACTTACCCTAGTTTAATTTATCTGATGAGAGTGTATTTGATGGTGAGTTGGAGGGGAGAGGCCAAGGCAAGATTCATTTTATAGACAATAGAAACATAAGAGTTATGGAATTATATTTCCAAGGGTTCAATTGATGTACTTTTTTTGTCCTTGTAGTGTTATCTTAGATTTCCCATTGTTAGTGATTATCATGTCAATTCCACTCGTGTAAATCTTTGTACTTACTAGAAAATTTTGGGTATCCTTATACAAGTTCATATATATATATATATATATATAACCAAGCTTACCAAACCATCAATCAATCCCGAGTAAATCATCTAGCTTGCTGATGATAAAACCATTTGCCTCATGTAGAACTCATACTTGTTTCTTATACATGTTTCCTCATTTGAGTAGAACCATATATATCATGTGGCCATTATCAATGTTTCAACAAAAGTAAAAAGTAAATAACATTACAATTTGGGAATACAAATCAAGACATGCTAGTAACTGTTTAAAAATGCCTTATGATGTACATAAAAAGTAGTAGACAGTGAGTTTTACGTATCCACGGCATCTATTTCCTCTTTTCTATTTGCCAAAATTGTGGGAATGTATGAACTGTAAACAAGAAACAAAACCAAGCAATGAACCAGCCCTTTTACATGTAACCTACACTTACCTTGGTTTAAATTATCTGACAAGAGTGTAATAGACAGCGAGTTGGGGGGGAGAGGCCAAGGCAGGATAGTGTTCTACCAAAATAAATTTATACACCACTAGAAACGTGATGAGTTAAGGAATATTATTTCCAGAGGTTTTGATTGTTTTTGATGTATGTTTTTTGTCCTTGTGGTGTTATGTAAGGTTCCACTGTTAGAATTATCAGGTCAATCCCACACTTGTGCAAATCTTTGAATTACTAGAGAACTTTGGGTATCCTTATTAATACAAGTAATACAAAATCAACCAAAAAAAAAAGAGCAAAATAACCAGCTCACCATAGGTAGGTTTAGTTTGACCTAAGTGACCAAACCAAGACTCAATCCTGATTAAGTCATCTAACTTGCTGATGGTTACCATCTGACTCATATAGAACTTATATTTTGTTTCTTATGCATGTTGTTACCTCATTTGAGCAGAGCCATTAAGCTTGATTATATACTACCAGCACTCTTCAATCTATGTGGATTACGAATCTATCAACTCCAAATATTTTCAAAGCTTATAATATCCCTTTAGTTTTACACTACTAAGTAGGAAGTGCGTAGCTTTACACTGCTTCTATCATTGATTTTTAGTTCTTTCTTACAGTCCCCTACACCAGCACACAAGGAGCAGTGAAAAAAATTACACAGTTCTTGCTTCTCCTATTTTGACTGTAATTTATTGTCCTTCTAAACCTGTGCTCAAGCTCCACAGTGAATAAATGTTTTCCAATACCACAATACCCCCATTACCTATTTGGCTCACTAGACTTTTTTTTTTTTTTTTTTTTGGTAATTTTTGTTTGGCTCTCTGCACCAATAATGGAATTGGGTTTTTCCTTTAAGTTTTAAGCACCAATAATGGCCTGCCCTCCATCGCAACTTAGCTAGGAAACACATGATGAACTTGAGAATCAAAACCCAGGTCATTTCCTTTAGTCCATGTTAAAGATTGTATATATGATTTGCTAAATGATTGGGATCAAAGCATTCATAAACTTACCCAAAAAAAAGTGTTGACTCTGTTGACTATATCAGGTGCACTATTCATCACTCCAAAGTTTTTTTTTTTATATTCCTCAATGTTCTTGGCATTTTGTTAAACTCACTGCCTTTATAAGTTGTAATCCAGCTTGCTCATCAATGACATGACACACAAAAGATTCATTTGGCTAGCCATCCTTTTGGTGCCTTCTTCAGTGTCAATTGAAATAAATGAACCACAAATTTTTAACCAAAAATAGAAGAAATGGTGACTTGGGAAGCACCCAGCAGATTTTCTTTAACATGTTTAACCATACCATGCCTAGTTGAATATAAATAAGAGTAATGGGAAACCCTAAATTTTAGAAGACAAATTTAATAACCAGAAATCTAAGGTAGAATAGCTATTATATAATACATAATTGCACATTATTAAAGTCTTAGTGCAAAGTATTCTGGATAAGATTCATTAAGGTGCATGCAAAGTTAAGGAAAAAGAGGAAGAAAAGAAATCTCTTGCTGCTGTCAAATATAAAATTTTGAAAATTTTTCATTGTTTACACCGTGCAACTCAACTCAAAGAGTGAGGATTAGAGTAAAATCAGAGTAGAAATCAAACCTCCTTCTGGAAATTATCCAATTCAAAAGGAAAATCAAGAGCCAGGTCAGGAACAAGGTCATAAAAGCTATCTGTAATCTCCTTGTTGTCTCCACCAACAGCCCAGAGCTGCTAATCATTTCACCAAAGCCAATAGATAGCAGTAAGAGATGATATGAAATATCAATCCAAATAACTCCAAAAGGATAAAAAATTCAGCTTTTGGCTAAGATCAAGTGTTAAAAAATTCAGCTTCAGTTCACTCCACCTCATGTGGCTTTAGACTGTCATTTCCCGGTTTTCCCAGTGGCAATGATCCTCCTAATTCAGCAGAAAAGATCTCATCCAATATGGGCAGCTCAGTTTCCCCTGTACTGCTGGCAGTGTCAGGTCTCTGAGATTCTGCTCCAGAGAAGATGGATTCCGGTTCTGACAAATAAGCTTCACAAAACATCACATAACTAAGACTATGGAAAAAAGATACATTGACATTAATGCTTAGAGAACCCACTTTTTCTGGGACAAACCGTTTATAAATTTGCTAAGCATTATTGGATCTGGACATAGAGCCATAAGATGAAAAGGGCAATGATATCACTCACTGTATCAGCCACAACAAATATAATCAAACTTAAGTGCTGTATGAGATCACAGAACACTACTCAACTAGAGTAAACTTCAAGATCAGATTGAAGCCAAAAGCTTGTGTAATATAATCAAACAAGCAGATCATTATAAATCACATATGATATTAAATAGCATGAAATTCGATGCAACCATCAAAAGATATTGCTACCATATGTACCAAACGTCTAGAAAAAGAAAAGATTTCAGCTCAAAAAATTTTTAAGTCTAAATTAATAAATGTTCTTCTATCTCCTTTTTTTTTTAGGCAATTAATGTTCCTCCTATTCCGTCAGAAAACATCAAGAGAGGATAGGTTTTCTATGAGGACCCTTTAACACATCAGTCCACTCTTGGCATTGTCCTCCATCTTGCAAACATGATATTACTATCATATGCATGCTCTGAACTGTATACACCTGCTTCCCATTATTCATCAACCAAAACTGTTCAAAATTAGAGCACATTACTGCAGTTCTGGAACTTCTCTGCCTGTTACTTCCCAAATTTCCAACTTCAAGTTGATACTCAGGCCATATCAGTTCATATGAAGATTCTATTAATTGAGCAAATAGCCTTGGCCAACAGAATGTGATGAGCTTTAAACCTAAACTTACTGATAAACATACTCCAAGAATCCTGCTGCTGTTTTTCTATATGAGTAAGCTGATTTTGTGCTATTTCAGAAAACAAATAGAAGTATGCATGAATTGGATGAACAGAAGATGAAACATACATTCTCCTTCGTATGCTGTGCTAGTATCTTCTTCCCAGGCTTTCTTGAACAAATCATCAAACTCTACAGACAGCTCAGCCTGTGATCAAGAATCTCAAATGTAATCACATAAAATTAAAATTGTGAAAACAAACAGTCAACATAATTTAAGAGAATCTCATTTTTAACAGAATCTTGGAACTGCCACACATATCCATCACCCATTCTCAAACCATGCACTAAGAGTAACACACAGATAAATACCCTAGTGGACATGTGAAATAACACCTTCTTCCATCCTCCCCACAGCCCCTCCCCCCTCCAAAACACAAAAGGTAAGAACTGCATTGATAATAATAATTAAAAAGGTTACAGAAACAAGTATCAGCTGGTGCAAGCATTCCAGGGATCCTAAAAATTCTCTTTTAGAAATTCATTTAATCTTATTATACAACACCAATTATTCTTCTCAGTAAGAAACAACCCTGGGAAACTATGCCAGTGATTCTTCTTTCATTATGCTCCTTCCCAAAAAAGAAAACAAAAAGGAAGGAATAAAAAAAAGGTGGCCGCAAAGGCCAACTTCCATCTCAAAACACAAGCAGCTTTTTTAGAAAAAATATGTCCTTATTAAGCCTATGATTCTAAAAATTCTTTTTCTTTTAGATTTTAATTTAATTTGTATTCATGTGAGAAATATATTTACAGGTTGACAAAAAGGATTAGTAAATGCATTCTAAACAGGTGAACTTTTTACATGGTAATTCATTTCCAAGTACTCATATTTACTGCAAAAAAATAATAAATTCGACTGTGAGCACAGACCTTTTCATCTGATAAGATCTTGGGCGCATTCTGATCCTCAAATACATTCCAAGAGCATGGATATGCCTGAAAACAATTTTTTCAGCAATAACTAAAGTAAAATGTTAAAGTAGACATGATCATCTGTAAGTTCTCTTCTAGTAAAATTCAGTTTGTATTGCAAAATATATAATATAAGTGACCTTGAGATCTCCAAGGTTTAACCCTTGCTTGAAACTAGGAGGAGCAGTCTGAGCAGGTCCACCATTAAGCAGTTCCTCTAACCATTCACCATCCTGAATACCCTTGGGTAGAATTCTTTCCAAAGCCTGGGAATCAAGACCTCCTGGATGGAAAGGACGATTATTGATGCTTCCCCTGACGAAATCTTTTGAAGGTCCCACCATACGTGGCAAAGAACCAGAATCTTCTGCACCCACCACAAGGTCTGACACATCCACCTAAAATTTATAGATGATGAAATAACTCATGGAAAGAATGACAAAAAACAGATTGGGAGTGATGACCAGCCCAGCTCACAAAATCACTAATCCTTAACAGCCAAGATTTGGTAGAACTTATTCTGGCAAGTGAATTTGCCTTGGATTAAGTCACTCTACCTCTATGGAAAGGGGTTCCCATACCCCTGATGGTGATTTTTCCCTCTGACGCCTGAAGGGTAATTCCCATACTGGCATTACAACAGTTCGAGATAAGGATGGGTCTAAGGGAACTTTTGCTCTGTCAAACCAGTCAAAGTCCCACTGCCGCCCAGCTTTTTCTGGAGAAAATTCATCAGCATCCAGTTCAGGCAAGAGATATTTCTCCTCTATATAACCTTTCATGGACTGTGGAGTTTCCTCAGGAAATGCAGGTGGCTGAAATGAAAACAGGAGTGAATCTACTCCAAGTCAACAAGTATCATCAACCTCTAAAGGAATCAAACCATTTCTTTAGGTAAGAAATTAAGCCATCTTCAAAACCTATAATATGCCTTCACTCATGTAGCAAGAGGCTTTAATTACTTTTGCAATCAAGTAGTTATGGCGAATTCTGTTAGTGGAGAAGAAACAAAAAAAGAGAAAAAGTAAAATGTTATACTACTTAATTCACTAGTGGTAAAGCACAAGGACAAATCGTGCAAGAAGGTTAACAACATGGCACCAACTAGACCATTGTTTTATAGTAGGTTTTGAGTGCATTTATAATCAAATGATGCTGCACTTGCTTTTTGTAAATTGGAGAAGTATTTTTCTTTTGATTCAATAATATGGAAGTTTATATATACATAACCTAAACTATAAATGAAGAAAGGGAATAATTTTTTAAAAAAGAAAGAAATAATACAAATTATTCCTAATATCTACATCCTTATTTCATAATACTCCTCCTCAAGCTTGAGTATAGATGTTGATCATGCCTAGCTTACCACAAAATCATTAACCCAAGGTCCATGTAGAGCCTTTGTAAAGAGATCTCCTAATTGCTTCCCAATCTTCACAGATCCTATAGAAATTAAATTTTGTTGTATTTTCTCTCGAATAAAATGACAATCAATTTCAATGTGTTTAGTTCACTTATGGAACACAAGATTAGATACAATATAAAGTGCAATTTGGTTATCACACCACAACTTTGCTAGCATTGAAATCTGAAGCCTAACCTCAGTGAGTAACTAATATATGCATAACACTTCACAAGTAGATTGAGCCATAGCTCTATATTCTGATTCTGTGCTTAATCTAAACACAACATCTTGTTTCTTAGTCTTCCATGAAATCAGATTTCCACAAAAAAAAAAAAAAAACACAATAGCCTATAATAGATTACCTATCAGTTTTAGATCCTACCCAATTAGCATCTAAAAAATACTCTATACTAAAGTAACCATGATTCTTATATACTATACCTCATTTAGGAGCACTTTTCAAATAAAACAAAATATATTCCAATTCAGTCCACTGATAAATTGTTAGGAAAGACATAAATTGACTCACAACACTAACAGAATATGCAATATCATGACGAGTTATTGTAAGACAGTTCAACTTTCCCACTAATCTTTTGTATCTCTCAAAATCATCAAATAAATCTCCATCTTTAATGAGTTGTAAATTAGGTGGCAATGAAGTACTATATGGTTTTGCACCTAACTTTCCTATCTCTATTAACAAGTCAAGCACATATTTCAGTTGAGATAAAAAAAAAAAAAACATTTCTTGCCCCTCATCACCTTAACTCCCAAAAAATACTTCAAAGACCCTAAATTTTTAATGTGAAACTGGCTTTAAAGGAAGGTTTTCAAATAAGATATTTCTACATCATCACTATCAATAATAATGATATCATCCACATACACAACAAGAAGGATAATGTCGGACGAAGAGAGTCTATAAAACATCGAATGATCAGATTTACTCTTGGTCATTCCAAATCCTTCAACTGCCCTACTAAATTTGCTAAACCAAGCTCGAGGACTCTTGCTTCAAACCATATAGTGATTTCCAAAGATGACAAACTTTCTCATTCTCCCCCTAAGCAACAAAACCAAGTGATTGCTCCATATAGACTTCTTGTAGATCACCATGTAAAAAGGTATTTTTTATATCTAGCTGATATAATGGCCAATCATTGGTAGCTGCCATAGATATAAATAAACGAACAAATGTTAATTTAGCCACAAGAGAGAAGGTATCAAAGTAATCTACACCATATGCCTAGGCAAAACCCTTAGCAACAAGTCGGGCTTTAAGTCAAGCAACGGATCCATCAGGATTGACTTTAACTACAAACACCCATTCACATCTAATAGCCTTTTTTTTCTGCAGGAAAACTCACCAAATCTCAAGTACCATTAGCATCTAAAACATTCATCCTCCATCATTGCCATATGCCAATTAGATAAGACCTCATGAATAGTTTTAGGAATGGATATAGTATCAAGAGAAGCAACAAACAAACATGAAGCAAATGATAAGTAATCATATGACACAAACAATGAAATATGGTAAGTGCATTGTCGTTTACCTTTGTAAAGAGCAATTGGAAGATCAAGATCATTATCTATTGGATTAGATGCTGAAGAAGAGATTGGAGTTAGGCATGTGATAGGAGGATTATGACATCCGATATACACATGAAGAATTGGTGGACAAGACAATAGTGTAGCAAATTCAATATTCAATGACTGATAGGTAATGTGGTAAACCAATAAACCACCATTCTCCCCTTTACTATTAATAGGCTCAGATGAAGTAGGAAAGAAATAACAATGTTCCATAAAAGTGATATCAACCAATACAAGAAATTTATTAAGATTAGGATAATAACACAAATAACCCTTATGTAAACTGAAATAACCTAAGAAAACACATTTCACAAATTTAGAATCAAGTTTGGTGAGATGAGGGCGGATATCTCGAACAAAACATGTATTGCCAAATATACGAAGCTCAATGGTAAACAAGGATTTTGTGGAAAAAAGAATACTATAAGGAACCTCACCTTTAAAAACCAATGATGGCATAAAGTTAATTAAGAAGCATGCTGTAGACACAGCTTCAGCTCAAAAGTGTTTAGAAAAATGTCTTTAAAATAATAGTGCTCTAATTGTCTCAAGAAAACGCCTATTTTTTCTTTTAGCCACACCATTTCGAAATGGTATATCAACATATGAAGATTGATGAAAAATGTCATGTTTGGTCATATAAGTATTAAATATATCAAATAAATATTCTTTAATATTGTCACTTCTCAAAATTCCCACAAAAGTATTAAATTAAGTTTAGATTTCAACACAAAAGATAGTGACATGCGAAAATAACTCAGAATGATTTTTCATTAAATAAAGCCAAGTCATTCGAGAAAAATCATCAACAAAAGTAACAAAATAACAAACTCCAATTTTGGACGTAACTGAACAAGGGCCCCAAATATCTGAATGCACTAACTCAAAAAGAGCACTAGCTCTTTTATTGACACAAGGAACATAAGACTGACGATGGTGTTTAGCAAACTAACATGATTCACAATCTAAAGATGACACACTCTCTAACTAAGGACAAAATTTTTTCAAGGCAAAGAGAGAAGAATGGCCCAATTGGCAATGAGCTTCAATAGGTGTTAAGATACTTGAGCAAACAATGAGCTGGGAGACATTTGCTTAAGTATCGAGAACATAGAGACCTCCTGACATACATCCTTTACCAATAATCTTCTTTGTTGAAAGATCTTGAAATAGACAATAATCAAGAAAAAATGAGACACGACAATTTAAAGCATATATAATTTTGCTTTAAAAAATTAAATTAAATGAGAAATCTAACATACTTAAAATAGATGATAAAGGAAGTAATGGAGTAGGTTGAACATTGCCAAACCCCAAAACTGACGATGTAGAGCCATTAGCTAGAATGACTAGAGAAGAAGAGGTGTGCGATTTAAAAATGTTGAAAAGACTAGGATTACCTGTCATATGATTAGTAGCACCTAAGTCAATGATCCATTGCGAGGTGGAGAAAACTAAGCATTTATTTGGATTACCTAGCTCAGCGAGTATAGTGACAGGATGAGTTGAAGTTTTCAATGTTTTCTGATACTAAAAGAATTTAGCAAATTCATCTACAAATATATTAACTATCTATTCTGAAGATGGACTATGGAGTAGAAGTAGCTACAATGTGAACCGAGTGAGACTTCTGAATTTTGTTGAGTAGTTTTTGATAGGTGCACCTACTGTGACCACGCTCATGACAGTAATAGCATTCAACTTCCCCTAAATTTTGACTTTGCTATTTCTTTTGTTATAATTCTGAAGAGAGGATTTTGAAATTCTCGATCTATTGTTGCGACTAACAAAAGCACTAAAGGCTAAAGCAGAAGAGAAAATAGAAGTATTTGCCTTTGTTCAAAGAACTTTAGCGAAAACCTCGTGTAAGAAAGAAATATCAATATTAGACAGAATATGAGACTTAGCAATCTTAAATTGAGGACTAAGTCCTGCTAAGAAACTCATAATTGCCATCTTCTCCCGTTGTGATTGCTGTACTTTGATATCAATACTTAATGGCAATAAAACATTCAATTCCTCATACATCTTCTTAAATTTCATAAAACATGCTTAAAGAGATAGAACATTCTACTTAGGAAGATAAATTCCTTACACACTCTATACATACGAGAGAGATTTCTCTTTCCAAAATATAAAAATTCTAAATATTCCATTAATTCTTTAACATACTCGCAATAATTAATCAAACTAATTATCTCAGTATCAATGCAATTTCTAATCTACAGAAATAGTTTAGCATCATCTATTAACCATTCCTTACGAGTACCATCAATTGGAGGATTATTGGTAAGACAATCATCTTTAAAAATACTCCGTAAGTATATTCTAATAGTGTTTCACCAATCTAAATAATCCGGACCATTTAATTTATGTTTTGTGATTTTAAACATCACTAGAACAACCTTAGCCATTACTACAACCTTTTGCTCATCACCCATGTATGCCCAAATCAAATTAAAGTAGTTGCAAAAGAAGAGACACCACGACCAATCTAGGAAAATGCTCTCCCCTCTCTCCTCTCTCTACACAGTTTTCCTATACACTTTTATCCCTAGGATAAACCCTTAGTTAAACCTTTCCTATCCAATAGTGTTTAGAGGTTACCTTCTAGTTACCGGCCACTCACCATGGCAACTTCGGGGAGTGAGGGGGCATCTGCCCGGCCGAAGGCAGTCCTAAAGCTAGGGACAACACACCGTGCCACCAGGGGGGTGCATTCATCACCTGTGAATGCTGGTCAACGTGCCTACAAGGGGTTGGACACGGTTCCAGAGGAGGCTTTGCAGGTCAACCCAAAAGAGGCAAGACAAATGCCTACTTTTGCAGCTGGGGAAAGCAGCACCCAAGACATAGCTAGGAAAGGAAACTTGGAGCCTTGTGCCCACATAGGCTGTCATAGGTCTTGCACTTGCCAACTTTTTCCTCCTAACACAAAAACTCCTAACAACCTATCACCATCACACCCTTGTCCCAAGAATTTCCTTCTTTTGGAAATTCAACTTTGGAAGAGGTCAATGTTTTGCTTGAGGAAATTGAGAACTACAACCGGAAACCACCTGGCCACGTCCACATAACCACCACGAGGCCTCCTTATGCCAAAACTTATGCCCAGGCGTGCACTTCCAAAAATGAAGACACCCCGCCAGTGTTCAACCTCCAATACATCCCTCCGGCGACCAACGGGACTACACCAACAGTGAAAATTCCCAAGGCAGTGGGGGATTTAGGGGCGGAATATTGGAACTCAACACTAGTTGGCTATTTTCTTGGCCGAAAGTTGCCCCACTCCTTAGTCCAAGCTACTGCCCTCAAGCTATGGAAGGAGTTTGGCCTTGTGGATGTGCTTGGAAGTTTGGATGGTTTCTTCTACTTCCGGTTTGGCTTGGGAAGTGACCTCACTCTTGTCCTTGAGAAGACGTAGCATTTTGCTCAAAGATTTCTCATCCTACAAAAATGGAGACGAAGCATGTCGCTTAACAAGCCGCAACCCACCAACATTCCCGTGTGGGCAACATTCTCCCACATCCCTTGTGAATTCCTAGGCGCGGAGGGATTCAGCCATATAGTGAGTGGTGTAGGTGTCCCACTTAAGGCTGATGTGTTGACATCAAATGGGCAAAGGGCGAACCATGCTAGGTTCTTGGTTGAACTTGATGCACGTGAGGAACTAGTCACCCATGTGGCAGTTGAGGAAGAGAATGGCACTACTGTTGTTGTCCATGTTGAGTATCAGTGGCTCCCCTAACATTGTGCTAGTTGCAAAGTATTTGGACACAAATGCAACCCCAACCAGGCACAGCGCAACAACACCACCGCGCCAGTAGGGGAGGAGGGGAGTACGCGAACACCCCATGGCGCTAATGGAAAGAAGAAGATGCAAGAAGAGGAATGCGAGGAAGATGGATCACCTACCCGGAACAAGTGAAGGTGCAGTCCCTGACATGGGTCTAAGTTCATCGACAGCCACTGTGGTGCCGGAGTTCCCAGGTTGCGCAATGGAAGTGCAGCAAGTTGGCTAGGGCAAGGAGTTGGAAGATGGAAGTGATGATTATGAGAACACCCTGCTCAATAAATTATTAGTTCAAATGAACCAAGCATCAGGAAGTCATCCCACACTTAGCAAAAGCTCTAGCTCCTCTAGTCGCTGTAAGAAAAAGCAGCGTAAGAGGAGGTGGAACTTCACCTAACCACCCATCTCCACAATTCCATGCCGTTGGCAACATGGAATGTAAGGGGTTTTAATGAACCTATCAAGGTCTCAAAGGTTATGAAGTTATGCGATATGCATAGTATTAGCCTTATTAGCTTGTTGGAAACAAGAGTAAATGTTGCCAATGAGGACACGGTTAAGAACATGTTGGGTCAACGTTGGCAAGTATGGATCAATACCGTGGCTAGAAAACATATTTGGATCGCTTGGCAGCCAAGGGAGTGGGATGTCCGTGTGGAAACAGAACATGCGCAATTCCTACATTATACAGTGTCTAATTTGAGAGCACATAGCTACATGGTGGTCACGTTTGTTTATGGTTCCAATAATGACCGGGAATGAAAGGAGTTGTGGTTAAACCTTGAGTCATTGGTTCATAATGTAGGAGAGAGACCGTGGCTGGTCATGGATGATTTCAATACAACCCGATTAGTCACTGAGAAAAAAGGAGGAAGAGTTATGGTGACAGATGCAATGTTAGACTTCCAGAGATGCATAGCTAAGTTGGAGGTGGAAGACTTAAGATATACGGGGGACTTCTTCACATGGTCAAACAAACAAAATCAAGTGCCTATACTTAGAAAACTTGATCGAGCCATGGTTAACCTTCCTTGGCTGAGTTTGCACCAGAATGCTCATGCTAAATTCCTCACACCCATCCTATCTGATCATTCATTAATAGCGGTTCATATGGAGTATAGATTGATAGCCAGAAGGAGCCCATTTAAATTTTTCAATTATTGGGCAGACCATGAGGGCTTCAAAGAACTAGTTAATAACATATATGGAATAGGGACATAAAGGGATCACACATGTTCCAGGTAGTGAAGAAGCTTAAGCTTATTAAAGAGGGTCTCAAATGTCTGAACAAATCTAATTTCTCCAACATCTCACAACGTATTCAGCAGGCGAAGCATCAGTTGATCCAACTGCAAACCATCATACATGCAACTGGAGATACTTCTAGATTAGAGGAGGAGCGACTGGCCTATAAGGAGTACTACACATTACGAGGGGCGGAAGAGAGTTTCTTTAAACAAAAATCTAGAACAAAGTGGCTGAAGCTAAGTGACAAGAATACGGCCTACTTTCACAAGGCTATGAAGAGCTTCCACAACCGTAGCTCCATACACGGATTGACTAGAGAGGATAGCAGTGAGGTGGCCAGGGAACGAGAGGTCCAACAAGTAGTCCTAGAATATTTCCAGTAGCTATATGATCCCCCTACAACCCCTAGCACCCCCGTTGACGAGGAGAGCTTGATGCCCCAAATTCTGAATGAACAACAACAACTCACCCTTGATGTTGCATTCTCGGATGAGGAGATCAAATGAGGTCATATATCGCAAGCGAGAATGGGAAGGCTCCTGGCCCAAATGGGTTTTCGGCTCATTTCTTCAAGGAGGCATGGGACATCATGTGTACGGACATGATTGTTGCGACTAAAGAATTCCTGAATTCAGGGGACCTGCTCAAGGAGATTAACAGTACTGCTATTACCCTAGCTCCCAAAGTTGCAAATCCTACTATACTGGGTGATTTTAGGCCAATAGCTTGCTGTAATGTGATCTACAAGGCAATCTCCAAGGTCCTTGCTGCAAGGATGAAATCGGTGTTGCCTACTTTAGTTGGGAGGGAGCAAGTAGCTTTCATTCTAGACAGGAGGATAACTGACAACATATTCATGGCCCAAGAGCTAATGGCGAACTATCACGCCCATACGGGAGCTCTCCGTTGTACACTTAAGGTGGACCTTCAAAAGGCCTATGATACAGTCAGATGGGACTTCATCCTAATGGTGCTCAAGGCCATGCAGTTTCCTCCTCATTTTTGCAACCTCAGCAGCTAATGTATCTCTACGCCCAAATACTCCATCAACATCAATGGGGAATTGGTCGGTTTCTTTGCAAGTAAACGAGGGTTGAGACAAGGGGATCCCATATCCCCTTGTTCGTCCTGTGCATGGAAATTCTCTCCATACAGTTGAGGAAGCTGATTTATAAACCTGGGTTCCCACTATATCGGAGATGTCAGAATGAAAGATTGACCCACCTTTGCTTTGCAGACAATCTCCTCATATTTGCTAAAGGCAACATTGAATCTATATCCCTGGTAAAAGAAACCTTACAGAACTTCCAAGCCATCTCGGGATTGGCAATCAACAACAACAAAAGTAACATTTTCTTCTCTCATGTTCCATCGAATACCAAAGAGGCCATTCTACAATCCACTCAATTCAGTGAGGGTCAGTTACCAGTACAATACTTGGGGGTTCCTCTCATTTCCTCTAAGCTCAAAAAGCAGGACTGTGAGGTGTTAGTGGAACGCACTCTATCACGGATTAACTCTTGGACGGCTAAATACTTGTCTTATGCTGGTAGGCTTCAATTGATCAGATCTGTCTTATTTTCCATGCAAGTCTACTGGTGCTCCATTTTTCTCCTAACTAAGTCAATTGTCTCAAGGATAGAACAATTACTAAGGAATTTTCTCTGGAGTGGCAGCCCATACATTTTCACAAAAGCTAAAGTCAGATGGGCGGAAGTGTGCAAGCCCATAAGAAATGGAGGCCTACGGATCCCAAATATCTATCTTTGGAATAAGGCAATCCAAATCAAGCACATATGGTGACTGTGCAAGGAGGGAACGAGCTTATGGCCAGAATGGGTTCATTCCACTCTACTAAAGGGTAAGAACTTTTAGTTCTCTAAAGCACCAGTTATATGCTCATGGACTTGGAAGAAACAGCTAAAGCTGAGAGGCTTAGTAAGATCTTGCTTCATTTGGGAGCCCAACAATGGCCTTGAAATCTCGCTGTGGGCAAATTTCTGGCTCCCAAAAGGACCTCTTGACACATTGTTTAGTGCACGGGCTATGCGTAGCACAGGTTTTCCACACACTACGAGACTCTGTTCCATTATGGATGGGAATGAATGGTGTATCCCAAATGGCCCATTCTGGACTAGCATCTGCATCCCACCCTCTCACAAACCAAACGCTGCAATTTCGGATCATCTTAGCTGGATACACTTTGTAATAGGAGAGTATACCATCAAGAGAGGCCGTGGTTTCCTTAACCCTCCAAGGCCCACCATACCATAGAAAAAAGTAGTGTGGAACAAATCTTCTTTACCTAGAAACTCTTTTATCCTATGGTTAGCTTGGTTAGGGAAACTTTCCACCCTTGACAAGGTATATAACTAAGGACTAGTGCAATCAACTACCTGCTTTCTTTGTAACCGGTATCCAAAGAACCATGCCCATCTATTCTTTGAAAGCGAGTACACCGCTCAAGTTTGGCATGTAGTGTGTGACTTCCTACATTGCCCAGCTTCATCTAGCAACTGGTGGGAAATTACCAGTTTTTTGGAGGCACTAAAGGATTCCCCGACCCATCAGAACTGGTGAGCCGCACTAGCGGCATCAGTTTACTACATATAGCGCGCCCGGAACAAAGTGAGATTAAGGGAACTCTTCCCAGGGGTTAGTCTATTAGCTCACCAAATTCGATCCTATGTTAAGCCGTTGTAGTTTAGCTTCGATGCTAAGCATTTAGTTTGCTAGCACAATGTTGTAATCTTATTATTTGCTTGCTGATTGTACTTTTCTATCATTCAATAAAATTATCAATTATCCAAAAAAAAAAAAAAGAAAAGACACCACCACAAAGCCGAAACTATACGCAAAACCCTAAAACCGATCCAACAAAGGTAGAATTGTGCAAAACACGCAAACCAAGGAAGACCCACAAAAATAACTAAACAACTTACAAAATTTGAAGAAAAGTGGTTGGCAACTTTCCAACCTTAATTCATATCACTGCCACCATGCCTCGCCATAGCTCTGGAGGAAGACCTGCTGCAAACGATATAGATCTTCATGAAAACCCTAACCGGCAAGACCACAATCAGCGATCACAGTGGAAAGCACATGGTGTTTGGACAGGTCATGGAGGGAATAGATGTTGTGAAGGCAATTGAGAAGGTGGGATCTAGCTCCAGCAAGACTGTAACCCTAGAGGTCGAATCAAGCAACACGATTGAAAACGTGAAAGCGAAGATCCAATACAAGAAAGGAATTCCTCCAAACCAACAACGCCTTATCTTCATTGGAAAACAACTCAAAGATGGTCGAACCTTAGCCGACTACAACCAGACCAGAAAGAATCAACTCTTCACCTTATCCTCCACCTCCATGGTGGTGCAAACAACATGCAACACCTTGTCTAGCACCTTCTCCTAGGGGTGGTGAAAAATAATTACCCTATGAACCACATGTCAAATCTTCTAGGTTGTTCACTGGGCAATCGATGAATGCCAAAAAGGGAAAAGAAAAAAAAAAAGATAGAAAAACAAATCCTTAGGATTTTGCTCTAATACCATGTAAATTGGAAAAGTATTTTTCTATCCTTTGATTCAATGATATACAAGTTTATATATACATAAGCTAAACGATAAATGAAGAAAGTGAATAATTTAAAAAAAAGGAAAGAAATAATACAAATTATTCTTAATATCTACATCCCTATTCCATAACACTTTCATCCACAGTTAAAATACAAAATCCATAAAGAATAGGCAGTAGTAGACACTACTCAAATTTGAAGCAAAATCTCCACTATTGTACAATAATGCCATTTTAAATCCAAGCTGTAACATATGAATATTGCATAAATAAATCACATCTGTTTCTCTTTTCACATCCATATGGCATTTATGCTGACAATGGGTTTGTGAGGTTGGCATATGGTTGTAAATCTTTCGGTTCGCATAAAAATGGTCCTTTACATCATATCTTCTGCCATTCCCATCATATCTCAAACCATAGAAATGGAAAGTATATTAAAGACTCGTATTGAATGACCTCAAGAATTTTTTAATTAACATAATTTAAATTTTCAATGACTTAAATCATTTTTTTTTTTGGTAAATAAGTAATTGTATTAATAAAAGAGAATGTACAGTCGTTAAACGTCGTATCAGGTTATAATAAAATTCTGTCCTAGAACTAGAATTTTACAAAATTTTATGAAAACTAGTGTAAACCAACTCAAGATACAAAAAGCTTAGAGTAAACTAGAATTTGTCTAGCTAAAGACATCGGCAAATGTAACGGCGACCCAAACCGAGTCAAGTTCCTTGCTCTCCATATGCAGTATACTACTGCTACAAGTGCTACTCTCCATAATGGAGTCATAGGATTGCTTCTAGGCATTGGCTGCATAAGGCCCATGGTTGCATTTTGCCACGAAAGGAAAGATGTTGGGCATTTAAATTCCATCAAAACTGCCTTCCATAACTATTTAAAGTACGTGCACTCAAAGAATAAATGGTCATGGTTCTCATTCCCACTTGAACATAGGTAACATGTTGTTGAGGTAGATAGTCCCCAACTATTGAGCTTGTCTAGAATGTGAAGTTTCATTTTCCAAACTAGCCACAAAATAAATGAGTTTAGTGGCATAGAGTATTTGTTCCAAATTATCTTAGCCCAAGGGACAATGCCATTATGATTAGATAACGCCTTGTAAGCACTCTAGATAGAGAAGATTCCAGATACATCCTTACTCCAGGTGAACCTATCAACTTCATGTGGATTAGAGATTATATTTGAAGGTATTGTAAACCCATTCCAGAAGTTGTTCAGAGGAAATTCCCAACCATTGCCTTATATAATCAAACATAACCTAGCATTCAAGGGGAGCCCTGAAGTAGCAATCGTTCTAGCATTATGAATCGGGTTTAGAAGCCCAATTGGCAACCAAAAGTCTAATCATAGAGATATAGAAAGGCCATCACACACTTCCCACTTAAACATGCTCCTTGCTAGCGGATGAAGCTTCAGCAACTTAGTCCAACTCCAAGAGGGTCTTTTGGTCTCCTAGAATGATGTTTCCCTAAGAAATTTAGAATGTACCCATTCACCCCAAACACCTCTTATTAAGTCTCCACATAAATGCCAAATATGTTTCAATTGGGCTGCTTTATTCCATATTTCAAGTTTAGGAATGCCCAAACCCCCTTGATCAACTGAGGTACACACTCTTAGCAAATAGTATTCCTTGAATGCTTCTTTTTCTTGGTCAAATAACGTTATGTTTCCATTTGCGATTGAGCTTTGAGTCGTAATTAAATGCTCCTTTGCTAACTTGACTCTTGTTGAAAAGTGGGAAAATTTGGTGTTATTCAAATTTTTGAGTTCTCTCTTTAGCCATTTCATCTTAGTTACCACTTGGAACATTTTGGAACCTCTGACTTCTTGTGACCAAATCACTTCTACCTTGGGGAGGAAATCCGGTGACTCTATCCAAAACTCAAAGAATTTGAATGGATATTTCCTTTTTGCTATGATAAGCTCCTTATGCAAAACTCTTGCTGAATGATCAGAAAGAATAAGGGCAACAAAGCTGGCATCACAATTGGGAAAGTTATTTAGCCAACTATGGTTAACTAATATCTTATCTAATTTTTTTCAAAATAGGGTTATCTAATTGTTTATTCAACTAAGTAAAAATCCCCTCCAAACCGAAGGTCATCAAGTTCCGCTTCATCTAGGAACTTTACAAAATCCATCATTATCGATGCTTCCTCATGTTACCCCCCTTCCTCTCATTGATCGATCTAATCACATTGAAGTCCCCAAAGACCACCCACGGATGACCAGCCAAGGAAGGAGCTAATTCAATTAAATCCTTCCACAGTAATTTCCTCACATTTTTAGAATTAGATGCATAGACAAACGAAGCATAGAAGGAAAGATTAGAGCCAAGATGAGTGCAATAGCAGTGGGAAACCTACTTGTGCTCTTTCTCAATTCTAATATTCCAGCTTCTTGGGTCCCACATAAGCCATATCCTCTTTCTTGCCATAGAGTTAATACTAAACTCCCAATTAGCAACTATATTTAACTTAACCCTATCTTCATTATTTTGATTTACACGAGTTTCCAGCAACCCCATTACCGAGACTCCATTCTCTACACAAAACTTTCTTATTTCTGTAGACTTCAATGGGTCATTGAGACCTCTTATGTTCCATGAAGCCAAATTCATTGAGATGATGAGATAGTGATTAAGTGTAACGCCTCTGACATCTGTAAACCTTCTTCTTCTTCTTCTTCTTCTTGCCACTTGAACCAGACAACCTCCCATCACTAGACAATGTTGAGTTTATCATCTCATGGCTTCTAAGTGTACTGGACAGCTTTTGAGTGGCTGGTGTGGCCTCATTTTGTACCTTGCTTTGTTCCTTGCCGGTGCTTCCAAGTTCTACCTTACTATTTGTTCCTTCCTTGCCCTCATCTTCCTTCTTTTCCTCTACCTTATTTTCATTCTCATCCACTCTCCCTTCACATACCGGAGTTTCAGGAATTTGGGATGGGATGAACTTTGATTCCAGCTCAATTGGTTCATCAGATTTCCGCCATGGCCCAAAACCTCTTCACCTTCTTGGACATCCAATGTAACAATGTCCTTATTCCCCGTTTTGTGATCTTTGGTTACCGTGGTTGGTATGGTTTGACTACAATAGGGGATGCCAGTTCAGATGTCTTGGAAGTGGAGCCTTAGACTCCAGATTTGTGGCTTTGAAAAAAGCCTTGAGGAAGACTTGCTCCTAGTGGATGGTGGAAACCACCAAATTGCTTACGGTGATATGAACCGCTTGCAATATGTATGAATTAATTTTGTTATTTTAGATCAATAATTGAAGGTTTAGTGTTTGATTCACCCTAGAAGAAGTGGTCTTTTAGGGAAGGTAGGGTTCAGCAATGTTAGAGAGAAGGGAGAGCATTTTCTCTCTCTAGAAACCGAAGGGTCACACTGCACTAAGTGTGAGGAGCATCTCAATCACCTAAATCATGATTTCAATACAGTGAGAAATTCAGTTAACTGAAGCATCACATGAAATTGCATGAAGCAGAGAAGGTCACATAACTTGCCAAAAACACTCTAGATTATCTAATCCACCACCCGCAATCAAATCAATAAAACTATAATTTTCTCACTGAACTCAAAATTTAAACTAAACTCACTCATAGTGGATAAGAGAGCCAAAGAAAAACTACAAAAGCAAATTTCGAAAAACATTGAAATTTCAACTCTACTACTCACCAAATTACCAGAAAACTTCTAATCTTTATGCACTCTTTTCTTTATATATTTCATGCTTAATCTTTCAAAAATATAGACCGAGACTTGGCAAGATGGTTAAATTACTCTTTGATAACCTACAGTTCAGTAAGTGGAAAAAGCCGCAAACCACACCGCCCCCAACCCTCCCCCCCCCCACCCCACAAAACTAAAAACATAGCTGCCTGTGTATATAATTAGATGATCACATCACAGGTCTGTGTATGATCCATTAAATTAATTTAAAATTTCTTTTTTTTTTTAATTGAACAAGCACGGTGTTAATTAAACCATTCGACACTATGCATGCACCTGTTTGGTCAGCTCGCTTTGCCTAGCAGCCTCGAGAAGGATTCAAACAATGACGTTGTGCAATTAGTTCAAAAAACTAATAGATTCTGATTCTGGAAACTAGAAGCAGCCTTTTCTTAACTAGGAAGAAAGCACAATGCGTTCCAAAACCCTAACCTAGTTAGAGACGCGCACTGAATTCAAGCTGAAACAAAGTAAAAAAAAAAAATCCACAAGCAAAGTAACAAAAAAATTCAGAAAATAGAGAACGGGGAGAGGGAGAGGAAGAGAGAGAGAGAGAGAGAGAGAGAGCTGACAAGGACGAAATCGGGGACGGAGTTGCGAGGATTGGGGCGCTCGACGGTTGTTAGAGGTTCGAGACGGAGATGGCCGCTGTGTCCGGTGAAACCGACACGAAAAGAGAACTCTTTCGCGGCTTCGATGGGTTCCATTTTGCGGGGTTTGAAGTTTGTTTGGGGTTTTGGTGTATGTTCTACCGGACTTGTGTCATCTGGTGAGTTGGAAGTGAAGGAGAGAGAAAGCGAGAGCTTTTTGTATTTCGCGGGTAGTGGAGAGAGAGAGAGAGAGAAAGGTGGGGTGGCTACGAAAACGGTCGCCTTGGTTCAGTGTAGTCCGACTCTGAAGTCAACACATGGCATTAGAGGTAAGAACGAGGAGTTGTGTGAGTTTGCCGGTCCAGCAAACTTTTTCCCTGAAAAGATTTCAAAAAAAAACTGAAAAAATCGCATATTTTTTTGGTAAATCGCATATCGAATCTACCATTTCAATTTAAAATAAATCATAGATTAGTACTACAATTTATCTTTAAATAATATAGTATATGTTTGGATAAATTATAGTATCAATCTAAGATTTACCTCAAACTGAAATCATAATCCCAACCTATAAATCAATCGGACACTATATAAATTCTCATACAGACACAAATTATTTTTCAGCAAATTAAATGTGATTTCTTCCCACTTTCTCTTAAAAACACATCTCAAAAATATAGTTTTTGGCTTAAAAATTATAGTTTTGCAACTCCAACTCACAATTTTGATTTTTATTCAAGTATCACTTTTTGCATGTAAAAATTCATTGTAAATTTAATTTATTTGATTTAATGATTATACACTATATTGTTATTTTTCTCTATAAAATAACATGTGTTATTGTTGATTTTGTAATAAATAAAAGTTAATATTGAAAGCGTACTCAATAGTCTATATTATTCCATATCGACTAGCAAAAATTTTGTAGGATTTGCTTTAATTTATAGGATTTTCCCCAATTTAATTAAATTTAGTATAATTGGTAAGATTTTCCTTAATCCATAAAATTCACTCCCGTTTTAGTATATTTACACTAATTTGTGGAATTTATATCGATTGTATTAAATTTACCCTAGTTTGTATAATTTGCCTCGATTTTAATAAATTTGCCCTAATTTGTTGAATTTGTCGTAATTTGTATAATTTGCCCCAATTTTATTAAAATTTCCCTAATTCAAGAAATTTGCCTCAATTTTATTTAATTTGATCAAGTTCATAAGATTCGCCCCAATTTTAGTAAATTTGACCTAATTTGCACAATTTTCCTTAGTTTTTGTAAATTTTTCCTAATTTGCCCTAATTTTCTGAAATTTATCCAATCTTGAAAAATTCAGCTCAATTTTGTGGAGATTACAAAATTTGTGAGATTCGCGATATTTACCCATGGGAATATCGAGTTTGGTGAAGACGAACAATATTGTAACATTCAGCCTATTAGGAAAATTAAAGTAAAGAGGGGTGTAGGGTTCACAGAATTGATGTTCAAGATATATGCAGTAATTAAAGTTGATCCTATCTCCCTCCAAGTGAAGGTGTTCCATAGGCAACCAACAATTTTTAATTCTGGTCATGTTCGACCACAATATTCTTTGATACCAATCACAAATGCCGATGATGTAAAAGTTATTGTGGCATTTGCTGAAGCTATGGGTCCCTTGTTTATTTAGGAGTTATTCATTAAATTAAGTCATAATGCCCCAACTCAAGGTGAAAATATAAGTTATAAATATGCAATGCCACCCCATGCCTCCCTCCCACCCCCCACGCATGCGTAGGGTCAAAACTGCATGAATGTTGTGGCATCACTTAAACAAACAGATGATTTTTGAGAGAATTATAAAGAAGACAATGAGATGGATTCATCCATCAAAGAAGTGCTTTAAAGGGAGATCGAACAAGTTGACAACGAAGTATTGTGGATTTTGAAGAAAAAGTGGTAAACAAAGAGGATGAAACTGTTGTGCCTTGCATAAATATTTAGTTTAACACATCCAATGATCCTCTACTTCTAGTGTCCCCAGAGGTTGCCATCGACACCAAGTTGTGTCTATGAAACCTAAAAAGACAATAGGTTATTTCTAATGAAAAAATTAATTAGGATAGTTGTTTTGGATCTAAATAAAAGTAGAAAATAGTACCCCAATTTTTTTTAATATTCAAATAATTATGATTCCTATCTATATTTTACAATTAAGCCTCAAATATTAATAGCTATATAAAGTTAGTCTTCAAATTTTATGTAACAAGAATTTCTTTTAATCAATTTATGATTCCTTTAAATATCTATATACAATTTTTCTTTTTTTTAGAGATATAAATAATTAGTTTGTCCAAGGAACTTTTCCAACTAACTTCCTAAGAAAGTCACCTTAAAGTTAACTTCTTAAAGAAGGATATTTTACTAAAACTTACTTGATCAACTTCTCATGGAAGTCATCTAAATAAACTTAATGACAAATTTTGTCAAAGAAATTCAAAACTTCTACTACTTACCAACTCCTTACACTTCCATTCAATCCTAAATCAAGATATTAGATGGTAGCAAGATCCTTATCAGAACTAGAATATCTTATGGAAACTAAAAACAAGTATGAATACCAGATAGATTTGGCCTAGAAATCAAAATTAAAGATCATATATTCTAGCCTAAATGTCATCTATAATTCTTAAGGATTTTCGTAATTAGTATTTTTAGAAATCTTACTAGATAAGGAAATACACCTAAAATTTAGCTTCAAATAAACCTAAGTAAGGTTTAGGAACTAGAGAAGACTCGATATTTTATAAGTTGACCTAAATCAACTTGGTCAAATTAAAAGTTGACTTGAGTCAACTGACTCTACTCGACTTACTAACTTAAGTCTTCCATTTGACATATCTAGGTAGACTTGAGTAGACTTAAAGTATTAAAGCTAAGACCTAGGTTGACTTAGGAAAGACTTGATAAATAAGACACCGAGGACTCATATGATACTCTTTTCTGATAGAATTAATAAGTTTAGCTCAGTAAAAGTTCAGTTGAAAATCGTCAACTGTACTAATTTTTACTAAACTCCTCACTTAAGAGTTCAATCTTGTTCTTGATATTTCACCTAGTTGACTAAATTCGAATTTTGTCAAATTTCATCTATAGGATTGACACTTAGCCTCAAACATTGCTTGAGTATTAAATTTAAAAACCTGAACTCGATTGACTAAAGTCTACTCCCATTTTACTTAAGTTAACCTGCAATAAACAATTAGACAACTCAAGAAGACTTGTATTGACTTGAGTCAAATCCTTTCCAAATCTATCATATCTAAATCCTAATCATGAGGATTAATATCCTAGAACATAGGTCAGCAAAAACAAATACAAATTAATAACAAACCAAATCAAAATTGGAAGTCTCTTAAACCTTACCTTAAAGCTTTCTAAGCGGTTAAGCTAGAAACTACCCCCAAATCTTAATCTATTTTAACCAAAATTTTTCCAATTCAATATTACATCTTTAATTACTCAATAACACACAAAATATTAGAAAATCTAGACAAAACTTCACCAGCTAGGTCGCTTCTCCAAGACGCCACCAAGAGAAGTCAAACTTCTCCTTCAAACTTTAAAAATTCAACTCTTATCTTATCTTATCAAGATCACAATTATTACATCTAATCTTATCTCAATCGTACCTTATCTTATCTTGTCTAACCTAAGAAAAGGACATGAAATAATTTAAAAATAGGCATAGGAAAATCGGATCCAAATAAAATGCACTAAACATGTGATTTTTCCAATTTTTGCCAAGATTTACTTACCTTAATCTATCTTAACCTATACTTATTAAATCTTACCCAAAATTTACCTTATTATACCTTAATTACTCAATAAAAGAGCATGGAAAAACTCGAAGAGATAAGTCCCCAAAAATAGATTAAAAACCCCTTCTTCACGTGAAGCACTACCATATAAATCCATATAACTTGTCACCATTAAATTCACCCATCCCTATCTTAATTTAATTTAATCTAAAAGAACCTAAATTACCATGATTAAATTAGGTTGAGGACCTAGAAATATCATGGAAAAATTAGAATTTTAGGGTCTTATAAACAAGAGGAAAATTACATCTAAATCTCATCTTAAAAAACATCTTGTTACTTAACCTTGTTTCATCCCATGTTTGAGGCAATTTTACCTAATCTTAGCTCAATCAAAATTAGTCCAAAATTTTTCATGACTAAGCTAAGGAAGTTAACTCAAAAAAAAAAAAAAAATTAGCCCAAGAAACCACTTAGAAGCTACCAAAGGCTGCCCTCTTCTTTTGACCACATCAACACCATGTGATCTTATACCTTATCTTATCCTATATCATTAACACCCTAACTTATCCTATAAGCTATTAGGCAAATTATGACCCTAAAACCTACCCAATCTTGTCTCCTTAGGTGAGAAAAATCAACACAAAAAATTAATTACAAAGCAACAAAACTCAACTACTATAAAAGGAGATGTAAGGAGGCTAACCTACCTAAGTAAAACCCTCCATTTCACATGCTACTTTGAGTCCCCGTATTCTCTGATTTTTACTCATCCAACTCTCACCAAACACACCTAATATTCTTCTAAAAAGTTAGAAATTTTCATTCATAATTAGTTCTATTTACATCTCCAAAACTGACAAGAGTTTCGAAACCACAAACACTATGCATTAAGGTAAGAATTTCCAAGAAGATTGAGTTATATTTAACTCTCTTGAGGAAGCTACTAATATTACCTATTTTCTATATTATAGGACCTTTATTTTAGGTATTCAAGGGGTGATCATCAGATTAAGGTAATCCTCGATTAACTCAAGTTGCTTTCATATCATACTCTTCATCTATTGTAGGTTCCAATCGTAATTCCACTTCAAGCAAACTTGATCCTTGTAAGACTACTCTATTTCTCTTTCATTTAGAGTATTTTTTTTAGTGTATAGATATATTTCAAACCCCTAACAAATACAAAAGTTCAAAAAAAGAATGTTAAAGACTTAATCTCGAATCTTGAAGACTTATGATCATTCATAACTATTTTTAACTTATTGAACATCCATGAATATATTTTTGGACATATTATGGACATATATTCATGAACATATTCTTGGACATGTTTTATGGACATACTCGTGGACATAGACCTTGGACATATATTTGCCCTATTATGGCATCATTTGAGAACAGGACTTACCGTGATGAGGACCTAAATGCGGACCTTAACAATGGACCAATTTATAAACGAGGGACGGTGAACTTAGACTTGAGGCCTTGAACTTGAACTATTAAGAACCTAAATAATTAAAAGATATCTTAAAAGACTCTAATAAGACTTGGGGTTCAGATCGGGATACTAGAATAGTATGTTTTAGTAGTAATTATTCTTATATGTATTTCCGTTTATGTCTAATTGTTTAGGTTTTTCAGAAGATCCCCAGTCTCTACTTGAGGATTATTACAATCCTTAAGTCAAGCCTAGGTGAGGGAGTTCGAATGATCTACTATCTGCTTGCTACTTGCTAATTGCGTAATGTTCTGTCGATTGCTATTGATTGTTTAGAATGATTGATTGCCTTGCATACTCTTATCCATGTGGTCACCTTGTTAACTAGTAAATTTAAATTCTTGGCCAAAATAATCGAATTACTTGTCGTATGTCTATGATTCTTGAAACATGTTGAAGCTTTTTGAAATATTTCAAGTCTTTTTAAAGTGTTTTTTTTGTAAAGGTTATATAAAAAATCCAGCATGTGCTCTTATAGGCTTCTGTTTATAAAACCCCGGTGTTGCCGATGGTAATTTTATCAAAATTGATTTTGTTGAGGCAAAGCGGTTGGGATAGCTCTTGTTTAAGGCCTACAAGGCATTGTTAATAGATTGATTGTAGGTTGATGCCCTGATGATGGATCACCCAATTTGGCCGTAGAGGCATTATTGAGTATTTAATTGATGGTGAATGGCTTAGCGTGGAATTCACCAAGACTAGCCCTTAGGGAATTTCTGTTCTCGATGACAGGTAAGCGTCAAGTTTGTTTGGGGGACCGTACCTTTAGACAATCTCCTGAGTAAGGTGAGGTGTTCCGTGTAAGAAAGTATAGAGGTCAATCGAAGTATAAACGAAGCAAATCTATACCTTTCATGGTTCTGGACTCCCATGAATGTGTTGCTTGCATTCATCATGCATGCATTCATTTCGTATGTAGATAGATTTCGTGATGTGCTAATTAATGCTTGATAACTTGCTTGAATGGTAGTAGTGATGGGCAAACTCACTAAGCCATAGTTTGCTCACCCCCAACAGTTTATCTTATAGTGTATGCTAAAGCTGGGAAATGGGCTAGGATCAGCCTGCATTCATTTCGTATGTAGATAGATTTCATGATGTGCTAATTAATGTTTGATAACTTGCTTGAATAGTAGTAGTGATGAGTAAACTCACCTAACGGATAGGTGAAGAATTAGAAGTTTAGGATGAGTGAGTGAGAATTTTTAAAGCTATTTGTTTTATAACTTTATCATTTTTCAAACCAATGTTCTTAAATGTTGAGATTACCTGATTTTACTATTTAGTAGGGGATACCAATTCTTTACGATTCTAGATAACTATAATAATCGGTTTCTATAGTTATTTTCATAATAACTAATTATATGTACTATCAATTATGGTGAAAAATGATTATTAAATTAGAGTCTTGAAATGGATGACTTGCAAAGCGGTTTTCATATTGCGAGTGTACACGTGATATGACAACTTTCAGTAAATTCTACTAGCCCCCCTATAGGGTTGTTATAGTGTTTAGCTCTCTAATGGTGGATCCCATAACTCCATCTTCCGAACATCCATTCCGTTTTTCTATATGAAGGATGGCGGTGATGGGTACATAACATTTGAAGAGAGTTCTCAATCTTCAAATGACTTGAGCTTTAGTGATGAGTTAAGGAAAGGAATGTGGTTTACCTTGAAGTCTGATTTAATATATGCAATGAAGGTACACCATATAAAGAATCACCACAATTATTGTGTAGACAAGTCCGATAGGAAGGTGTAGCATATTGTTTACACCAAGAGGGATAGGGGATGCAAATGGTGACTTCATACATGCCAAAAACGGATGGATAGGGATTTTGTAATTATTATTGTCAAAGGGTCACACACATGTATCAATCATTTTTTGCATCAAGACCATCCTTAGTTAGACTTAAGTTTTATGAGTCAATGCTTATTGAGTTCGATGAGGAATGAACCCAATATAAAAGTGTTTGTGCTAAAGTAGAATATCCACGACACATTTGAGTATCTAGTGACAAAGAGAAGGGTATGGGATGGTAAAAGGCAAGCAATCAAAGCTATATATGGGGATTGGGATAAATCTTACATGAAGTTATCTAAACTGTTAAATGTCATCCAGATTAACAACCTAGGCACGCATGTCAAGTAGCAGGGTTAGCCAATCGTAAAAGAAGGAGAAGTGATCTTCTAGAAAGTGTTCTAGACATTTAGGCCATATGTCGATGCATTCCTACACTATAGGCCGGTTGTTGGCATCAACGGAACTTTCTATTATGGGAAATACGACCACAGGCTTCTCATTGCATGTGGCATGGATGGTGCTAACCACATAATCCCGTTGGTATTTGCATTGGTGAACAAAGAATCCTTCAACTCCTAGTCATGGTTTTTAGTGTTGTTAAAGGAACACATTGTCGACAATTGTCATGACTAGGAAATGATATATCTAATATCCGATTGACATGTAGGGATAATGGAGGCAGTTTGGCACCGTGATGTTGGATGGCAACCCCCCTTTGCGCGTTATCGATTCTGCGTTCGTCATGTGGCTAGTAACTATAACTTGAGGTTCAAGAGTGCCCCAGTGAAAAAAAACTTGTTATGGTAGCAGGTTTTTAGGCGCAAGAAAAGAAGTATGAGTTTTATCTAGAGGAGTTGAGAAAAAAAAAAAGAAGATGCACCCGACTACTTCACTCACATCCCTAAAGAAAGATGAACTTAAGTGTATGACAGGGACTTCAGATATGGGTTCATGACCATTAACCATTGTGAGAGTTATAACATCATGTTGAATTATGTGAGATGTTTATTTGTGTTAGCGTTGGTCATGAAAATCTTCTATAACTGCGTCGGGTACTAGAAACAAAGACATGATAAGGCTGATGAAGCATTCAGAAAGGGAGATGTGTTTACACCGTGGGCCGTTGATAGAATTAATAATGTGGCCAAGCTACTAGTCACCATAGTGTAATCAGTTTTGATAGAGGGAGTGGTGTTTTTAAGGTTGTCACCAATGTTAAAAGAATAGGAAATGGTGTTGTAGGTGGCAACGGTCACACTATGAACGCACCAATAGATGAATATACGTGTAACAAATGGCAAATTTATAGAGTTCCTTGTTCAAATGCATTTGTAGCTATGTCATATGTTTATGTAGACGATATGCAATGGGTGGCGAAGTGGTATTATTGGACACACCAAACCCATGTATACCATACCAGCTTCATCCCAGTTAGGGATAGCAATAGGTGGTTGGACGTATAGCACCCATATGTTCATCCAGACTATGGACTTACCCTGAGGTAAGGGTATGTCTTGATTAAAGCGATACCACAATGAGATAGACCTTAGAGAGCCATCATCGTAGAATGCTTATGGTTTCTATTGAAGGAAGGGTCATAATAAAAGAAGATGCTCCAAATGAAGGGGGCGACAAGGTTCATGTTTGCTAGCAATCATTATATTTAGTAACAAATCACACTGATTTTTTCTATTTTTGAATGAAAAGAATAAACGAAAATTTGTTTTATAATTTTGAAAATGACCTAACTCTTTATTGTCTCTTATGTAGATGGATCTAAACTCAATAGATAGATCGCTTCTCACACTATAGGAGATTCATCACTCAGAGGCTATTTAGAAGGGGCATGTATATTATCGGTTTCCACTTTCATTACATTACATTATGTACTATATTTGCTTCGTTTTCAAGACAATGCTTGGTTAGCATACCGTATGAGAGGTTTCTTTGAAGATTCCAAATGAGAGATTCCACTTCGACTAGCGCCTCATGCCTTATTTGCAACAAGCTGGCTTTCGTACGGTGTCATAGCTTGTGTTTATATAATTAGACCGGCACCTCATTATAGCTCATGTGAAAAGGTGAAAACTGGAGATGCATATCTTTCACATACCATAGGGAGAGCTAACAATCACTTTACAAGATGTGGCGGTGTAGTTAGGCTTGCTCATTGATAGGCATGTAATCACCAATGTGACCAACTTTCACTGGGCAAATGAGTGTGAGCACCTACTTGAAGTTAGGTTTGGCCCCTATGATATCTTCGGGGGACCCCTGAAGAAGTCATGGTTGAAGAATTCTTTCAAAGGCCTACCGGATGACGCAGACAAGTTACCTATCATGCGATACACACAGGCATATATCTCTTAAATTAAGGGTGGACTCATCATCACAAATAAAATTTCTAGCCTAATTGATGGGAATTAAATCATGTCGCTTACAAAGTCATTCGATGGAAGATTCAAATCACATGGACTGGTGAAAAACCTATCTAAGCTAGCTATAAAAGCCGGTGGTGTACCCCTTTTGAACCGGCCTCAAAGGTCGGCAGCTTAGAAGATAAGCCAGCCTTCAAGGCCAGCGGCTTAGATATCTAGGTCAGCCTTCAAGGCTGGTGACCTAAGTCTCTAAAGCTGGCTATCTAGGCCAGCGATGTACAAAATTAAGGTTGATGGCCTTCATTCCAAAGTCGACGACTTATGTAGGCGAACCGGTTGAAATCTTATGACTTTTTCGCATTTTATTTTGTTTTGCTAAATATATGTTGTAATGTAAGGGGTGGGGGACTTTTGAACATTTGAGAAATTGCATATTGAAGTTGATCTTCATTTTTACTTTTATCAATCCATAGGATTGTAGCGAGTGATGGTATTGGATTGTTGTGCATCATATTAACAAATTCATACTGGGACTACTCTCTTGCTAGTACGTCATATCTGGTAAGGATTTAGGGTTTATTGTTCTTGTTTGTTAATTCGATTGTTAGATTCGATTATCATTGTTTATCGCCTAGGAATTGGAATCATCCGATTGTATCATCCATTATGTCGCATCATCTTTTGGTATTAGAGCTCAAATTAAGATAAGGGATTGTAACTATTGGAATTCCTTTGACAAATTAGGGTTCTTGAGATTGTGAAATAGTGTTGTGGTAGATTGTTATTGAATTGAGGTTGTATGTGAATTGTTAAATTTGGGTTGTGTTGTTGCTGTGCAATTTAATTTAGGTTTGTTCTTTAAATTACATATCTAATTGAAATTAGGGTTTTCTTTGTTATTGTTGTTGTGGGTTGTGCGATTCTGTTGTTGTGGGTTTTGGATTTCATTGTTGAATTGATTAATAGAATTAGAGTTGGTTGTTGTTGTTTGTGTATCCTGGTTGATTGCAGTTGCGTTGGGTTTTGAGTTGAGGATCGAAAAGAGGTTGTAATTGGGATTATGCTGATTGGGGATTGTTATAGTTTGTGATTGTGACTTGTGAATTCTGTGTTGGGATTGCAATTTCTGTTGAGTATGTCGAACGACAATGTTAATGGGGAATTAGGAATGAAGCCAACAGTCAGGTTGGAGGAGGAGTGTAGGGTTGCCGTGCTGCAGGTAGAAGAAGAACTATAGAAAAGCAATTGCAGGACTTGGCTACTATTGTTGCTAATCTAGCAACACGGGTCAATCAGATGACCTTATCCTAACAGCCAATGGCAAATCCACAGGCACCCCTACCTAGGGTAGCCCTTAATGCTGTGGGTAGAGAAGTAGCTTTAGAAGGAAATAGGGACAGACAAGTTGGAAGAGAGTATTATGCTTACAGAGAGGAGAGGGATGACAACTTTGGAGATAAACTTTATCCTAACCATGAGTTTAGACCACTTAAGGGTCTAAAGTATGTAAAATTGCAGATGCCTTCATTTACTGGGGGGGGGGGGGGGGGGGGGGGGTTGTAGAGGATTACTTTGATTGGGAGGATAAGGTAGAAAGACTCTTCAAGTGCTATGAGATTAATGATCATATACGAGTTCGTCTAGCAGCGGTTAAGTTTACAAGTTATGCCACCTTGTGGTGGAAGAACCTTGTGGCCAATAAGAGGAGAGATGGTGATGCTGAGTTTATACTTGGTAGGAAATGAAAAGGGTGCTGAAGAAGAGATTTGTTCCAGAACATTACAGATAGGAGATGTTCATACGTCTATAAACACTGAAACAGGGATGTAAAACCGTGGATGAATATGTCGAAGAATTTGAGGCACTCAAGATTCGTTGTGGAAACATTGAACATTCCGAGCAGACTATGGCACGATTTGTGTCAGGGCTAAAATATGAAATTGCATGTATAATGGAGCTACAATGATATGGCACACTTGATGAGGCCATCTGGTTGGCTTTAAAATTTAAGAGGCAGAGACACTCTAATCCGTATAGAGCATCGAGTAACATGTATGGATCCAATACTTAGCTATATGGGTCAGATAGTCAGCAGTTTAAAAAGGGAGGAATTGATAAGGTTGTGGAAGTAAATGTAACCGTTACTGATAGGGAGAGGGAAAGTTTTGGAAAAGGCAAAGTGGTTGCTGGGGCTGTATTAGACAAATAGTGCTAGGGTCATCAGGTGGAAAGATTCGTCAAACCTAATGCTTCAAATGTATGGGCTTTGGACACATGACTACTCAGTGTCCTAATAAAAGGGTGATGACTGCTATGGAGGTGGAAAGTAAAGATGATAAGAAAGAGGCACTTGAGCCAACAGATTTATTAACAGTGTTAAAGGAATATTATAAGGATCCAGATGTTAAGGTACATGAGGATATGGGCAATGATCAATATCTAGCCATTAATGTGTTGTGTAGGGTAATGATTACATCTCTAGATATTGAAGACGTGCAGAGGAAAAACCTATTCCATATTTCCTGTAGGATCCAAGGTAATCTTTATACCCTTCTTATTGATGGTAGTAGTTGCACCAATGTTATAGCAGTTGCATTAGTGAATAAATTGCAACTAGTCACTACACCTCATCATAGGCCCTATGAATTACACTGGTTGAGTGAACGAGACAGTCTGCATGTCACTTAAAGGGTTAGGATTCCAATCATCACAAGGAAAAAGTACTAAGATGTAGTTGATTGCGATGTTCTCCTTATGTGGGCATCACATATATTACTGGGTAGGCCTTGGTTATTTGACAGGAAAGTACTGCATGATGGGTTTAAAAACACCTATGTGTTTCAAAAGGATGGTAAACGAGTTGTTTTAAGTCCTATGTCACCAACTGAGATGCACGAAGCCTAGGAGTAGATCAATAAAACCATTGAAAGAAAGTCCTTATTAGTGGGGCAAAAGGCACTGAAAGACAAACTGAATAGAGTGGAACAATCACAGGAAATTCAGAAGCTTTCAAGATAACCACAATGTCAAGACAAGAAACACAGGCAGACCAAGGTTTTCAATCTAGGTGACTTTCAGGCATTTTCATTCAAAACAGAGGAACTATCAGATTTGAGGATAAATCTTCTATAGGTCCGAAGGGATGATGGGAATCAAATCACCTTGCTTACAAAGTCATTTGATGGAAGATTCAAATCACATGGACAGGCAAAGAACCTATCTAAGTCGGCCATAAAAGCCGACAACATACCCCTTTTGAACTGGCCCCAAAGGTCGACGGCTTAGCCATCTAAGCCAGCGGCTTATGTAGGCGAACCGATTGAAATCTTGTGACTTTTCACATTTTGTTTTCTTTTGCTATATATATGTTGTAATGTAAGGAATGGGGGACTTTTGAACATTTGAGAAATTGCATATTGAAGTCGATCTTCATTTTTACTCTTATCAATCTGTGGGATTGTTGCGAGTGGCGGTATTAGATTGTTGTGCATCATATCAACAAATTCGTACTAGGACTACTCTCTTGCAAGTGCATCATATCTGATAAAGGTTTAGGGTTTATTTTGTTTTCTTGTTCGTTAGATTCAATTATCATTGTTTGTCGCCTAGGAATTGGAGTCATCTGGTTGTATCATCCATTGTGTCGCATCACTAGTCTACTTAATGTTTCTCCTACTTTTGGAGGATTTCCAAGTAGCAAGGCAATACATCTAAAGAGCGACATGTTTAGCCTAACTGTATAAATTTTTATGTCGTATAGCTAACGCAACTACATAGGAGATTAGAAGAGCTATGATTTTTCTGTAAATCTAGTCCTAGGATAGATTTCCATACATTGCCTTGATTCGGCACCAAGTTTACATTCCCCATAATGCTCCTTTGGCATACTACTAGCATGTTGTGTTTGACGTCATGCACGTGGCTACTCATGTGCTTGCTCAGTACTGAGACACTTTGGATTGATAGACACCCGATTAGGTATTGCACATTACTTGATTTAACATTATATACTTATCTTGTTTGTTCTTTACTAAATAACTTGATTTTCTGTAAATCTGTTAGATATTATACATGCATGAGCTTTTAGAGAAACTTCCTCCTTCCTGTCGGGGAGGAAGTGATATTCGGTGTGGTAGGGTGCCTCTAATAAGATTCCATATTATGGAGTGGTGTCAACCTAATCAAGCGATGAAGTGGGTTGGTGGGATCTAAAAGATTCCACAATAGTGTGACATATCTCCTTCCCTTCATAGGATCGATCTTAGAGGGAAAACCGATGAGGATTAAAGGAGAAGACATGCGGTTTATATCTAACAATGGGAGCAGCGTTGATTCTCTATCCTTTAGTTAGAGTTCGATGACACATTGCTGGGTGGGGTAGATCCCACATATTATCTTTGGTACCATAGTGTCACACGACGGTTCATTGGACGAATGGGAGCGGTGCTTGGTGCCTTGGTAAGTTACTTTAACCATATCATTGTACTTTTATGCATTATACATTGTATTATTGACATGCTTGATTTTTCGTGTAGCAAATTGTTTCGTTCACATTGAAGTGGCAGACTCCATGGAGGAGTGTTGGGTTGTAGCATCTGTTGGGAGGCATCTCCTTTGAGGTCATGGTGGTGTTACATTGTTCCCTCCAAATCATCAATTGCACTATCATAAGGTATCTCCACCTTGTGCAACCTGGGAGAGAGGACGAGCTCGTGCTAGGGGTCGTTGTCAGCAAGTAGTGTAAGATCAGTCTCCTAACCTTTTTGCGGATACCCTACCCGCTCAATACTCATTAGTGGCTCACCCTTTACCATATTACAATGATTCTATCTTCAGTGTTGATTTGATGGAGTTTTACACAGTCGATGTCCATATACCATATACATCTACATTACTCTACTTGCTTCCTAAAAGGAAGGACATTTAGGTACACAAGATATGGGGGAGGGAGTCACGCAGGTAGATCTTCGATATATTTCATGAGATGAGCCATCATTCTAGATCTAGACCCATCCCAACATTGGAGGACGTAGTAGCTCTTTCCAAATTTGCCATAGTTCAACACCTACTATACAGAGACATTATTAGAGACGATGCTGGCAAATGGATTAGATATGTATGTATATTTAGCTATGCAATTATACATTATTTTTTTTTTCATTTTCTTGAAATGTATATGTACTTTTAACTTTATTTGCTTTAAATATGTATTTTTTATTGTATAATTTGAAAGACTTGATGAAATAATTTATTTTCTCAAATTGATTTGTGCTATAGTGAACTTCATAATTGTTACAGGTTTATCATTTTAATGAGTTCTTTGTTTCATATAGAATTTGGGAAATAAGTTTATTTTCAAGTTTATTTATTTTCATAGGTTCAATTATTTCCAATTATGAACTTTATAATTGTCACAAATTCATTTATTTTCACAAGTTTCACTAGATCCTAACTCCGAAGAATAAGAAAACATGGGACATAGAATTCAATGGAAATCGCATGTTGAACATGCAAGTTTTAGTGAATCATAGCTTGAGACTATGAGTTCCTTTTACAAAAAAAAAATAAAAAAAAATCGCAAGTTGGGATTGCAATTTCATCACGGTATTCCAGGAAATAGTTTTCTTAGAACCCTTTTTTAGGAAATAGTTTGCTAGGGACTGGCAAACTCACACATACCTCTAAGTATAAGAGCTAGGGATAAAAAAACAATACAATATGAAAATGCAAACTGCAAATCGTACCCTAATGGTATCATAATCCAGGTTAGATTTCATTAATGTACCATGCCGCTTTTATAGCCGCAATTCTTGTTTTAGTAAGTATTTTGATTATTGAATTTGACAGGGATGGCAGTTTTAATCACACCACAACTCTTAGAAAAAAGAATTATATTATAAAACTTATTTCTAAAACTCAAACCATATATTTATATATAATTTCATTGATGAATAGTGCATTTGCATAGTTAAGAATCACCTATTAATTACATTACATAAAATAAAAAATATGTTATTATTATTATTATTACTACTACTATTTAAGTTTTATATGATTATATTAGTAGGATAGTGGAAAGAGTTGGTTGAGAAAAAAGTGAGAATTAAAAATTAGTAGATGCAAATTGATTTTGAAATAAAGGGTACATTATGTAAAATGAAAAATTAAAAAAGAAAAAGAAAAAAGAGTGGCACATAAGACACAAAAAGTGCATTAATTTATTTTATTAATATAGATACAAATATTATATATATGCACATACATAAATACATACATACACAAATATATCTTATTAATAAATATATGCCATAGATAATTATAATATATGTATATATAATATATTATACTTGAATTATATTTTACTCACTTCAAGACAAAGTTAGGATGGGATAACGGTCTAATTAAACAAAGTGCAATCAATAGGGTTAACCTAATTCGAACCACCAAATACCATATAAAATATTAAAAAAAAAACTCAAAACATACTCATCGTGATACAACTAAATGAACTTTGATATGATAGGAGTATTGGTTGATATTGGAAATATGAAGTAATCATTAATGATATCTCATTGATTTTATAACTAATGCTCTAAATTTGATACTAAATATGTGATTCTTTTGGTTGATTATTTGTTCTTTGATTTAAAATAAAATAATTATACCGCATTCTACTCACTCTTAAATTGTCTTGTTTAGGATAAAATTAGGCCACAAATTATAGACGAATGCAAAAAGGTACAATAATGTTGTCTTGACCTAATTTGAAGGACACACATTATTCACCCTAAAACTAAATAATTTGGTATTATCAATATAACTAAATAATGATTTTATGGATGTTAGAAGTAAGTATGGTTTGTTTTGCTTCGCTATACCTTCCTAAGCCGACCAAACCATGAAATCCAGCTAGGCTTTCTTTATCCCTTTAAACTCAACCCTGTCATTCCATTGGTAAAGGTGAAACATATAGTAGAATTTTAGTCTAAGTTTACATCAATTAAAAAAAAGGGTGGGGGGGTTTACTTATAGATTCACATTAATAGTTGAATTTATTGTAAGAGTCAATTACGATGCTCGAAAGGTAGATAGACATATTTATGGATAAACTGTAATGATATCGATGGATAGAGAATGTATATTGGATTGTGTTAAAAAGGAAAGGAAAATAGAGAGAGAAGAGAAACCTTAAATCTTATTATATTTCAAATATTGTAACTATACAAGTATTTATATATGTATACAAGTTTAGTATTTTATTAACTAAAAGATGTGAGACTAGTATACATATATTATTTAACACTCCCCCTCAAGCTGAAGCATATAAATCATATATACCAAGCTTGTTATAAATATACCCAATATGAGAACCCTTAAGAGATTTAGTCAAAATATCAGCCAATTGATCATTTGAGTTGACATGACTAGTGATAATACAGCCAAAGATGATCTTCTCTCAAATGAAATGATAATCAATCTCTATATGTTTAGTTCTCTCATGAAAGACTGGATTAGAGGATATATGTAATGCAACTTGATTATCACAAATTAGTTGCATTTGTGATATTTCACAAAACTTTAATTCTTGAAGTAACTGTTTCAACCAAATCAGCTCACAAGTTGCTAAGGCCATGGCACGGTATTCTGTTTCTGCACTGGATCTAGGTACAACATCTTGCTTCTTACTTTTCCATGATACTAGGTTACCTCCAATCAGCACACAGTAACCCAAGGTAAATCTTCTATCAGATGGAGAACCTACCCAATCAGCATCACAATATCCAATTACCTAGGAATGACCCTGATCTTCATATAGTAAGCCTCTACCTGGAGCATTCTTAATATATTTAAGAATCCTAACAACTGCATTCTAATGATTGTTACAAGGTGATTGAAGAAACCGGTTAACAACACTAACCACAAATGATATATCAGGTCGAGTGATAGTAAGATAACTAAGTATACCAACCAACCGATGGTATCTAATAGGATCTGCAAATAACTTCCCCTATCCTGGTAATAATTTTGCATTAGGATCCATTGGAGAATCTACAGTTTTACAATTGAGCATCTTAGTTTCTTCAAGAAAATCTAAAGCATATTTTCTTTAGGAAAGAACTATACCGGAACTGGATTGAGCCACTTCAATACTAAGGAAGTACCTTAACAAGCCAAGATCTTTGGTCTAAAAATACTTGAAAAGATGTGCTTTCAAGTCAGTAATACCATCTTGATCGTTACCAGTTATGACAATATCATCTACATAGACAATTAAGTAAATACATCTCCCCTTAGATGTGTGCTCATAAAACACTAAATGATCAGATGAACTACGAGTCATACTAAACTCTATAACTACCATATTGAACCGGCCAAACTAAGTACGGGGAGACTGTTTCAACCCATAAAATGAGTGACGAAGTTCACATACCAGATTAGACTCCCCTTGAGCAACAAAGTTAGGCAATTGCTCTATATAAATTTCCTCTTGGAGTTCTCCATGAAGAAAGGCATTTTTTATGTTTAACTGGTATAAAGGCCAGTGTTTCATAGTTGCAATGGATAAAAACAAGCGAACAAGTGACATCTTAGCAACAGGAGAAAAAGTATTAATATAGTCCAAATCATACACTTGAGTATAACCCTTAGCAACCAATTGAGCCTTAAGCCGATCAACATGACTATCAGGACCGACTTTTACAGCATAAACCCATTGACACCCAACTAGAGACTTTCCAGGAGGTAAAGGAACTAAGTCCCAAGTATCATTAGCATGTAAGGCATTCATCTCTTCTACCATTGCCTGTGTCCATCCTGGATTTGAAAGTGCCTCACTTACTTTTTAGGAACAAAAACGGAAGATAAAGATGAAACAACATTGTAATAGGATAGAGATAACCGATGATAACTGAGAAAATTATATATAGGGTGAAGATTAAGAGTAGAATGGATACCCTTTCGAAAAGCAATTGGAAGGTCTGCTTCAAGGAGGTCCTCAATCGGTGGAGGCATTGGATTAGAATGTGAGTTGGTATGAGCATCTAAAGGAGGTAGAGATGCTAAGGAGGGTAGGTTTTGAGAGCGTCGATGGTATACTTGAAATGGTGAAGGGGAAGAACCAGAGTCATAAACAAGAGGGACAGGCTCAGGAATGGCAAGGACAAACTTAGGAAGAGATAATTGAGATGGAATAAGTAGAACTTTAGACATATGACTATCAGATGAAGATGAGGAATAGAAAGGAGAAGATTCGAAGAATGTGACATTAGGAGACAAATAGTAATGATGAGTAATGGGAGAATAACATTTGTAACCTTTTTTAAGTTTAGAGTAACCAAGAAAAACACATTTAATAGATCGAGCTGAGAGTTTATCCTAACCAGGAGACATATCATGAACAAAGCATGTGCAACCAAAGACAAAGACATGAAGGGGAAGAGTATACAATGATTGATTAGGAAATAAGATAGTGTGAGGAATTTTGTGTTGAAAGATAGAGGAAGGCATTTTGTTAATGAGATAGCATGCAGTAAGCACAGCATCAGCCCAAAAACAAGTAGGAACATGATGGTGTAAAAGAAGTATACGAGTAGTCTCAATTAGATATCGATTTTTACGTTCAGTAACACCATTTTGTTGAGGTGTGTAAGCACAAGAAGATTGATGTAAAATTCCACTGGATGACATAAATTGAGTAAATTGAGTAGAAAAATACTCAGGAGCATTATCACTACACAAGACTTGTACAAATGTATTAAACTGAGTTTTGATTTCAGCACAAAATGACTCAAAAATAGAAAATAGTTCAGAATGATTTTCATCAAATATAACCAAGTACATTAAGAATGGTCATTAATAAATGTTACAAAATATTGAAAACCTAAAACAAAGATGACGCGACTAAGGCCCTAAATATCTAAATGAACTATAGAAAAATGAGGTGTAATTCGATTATTGACTCTCTTGGGAAACGAAGTCCTAAACTGTTTTCTAAGTCGACACGACTCACATTCTAAAGTAGATAAATGCGATAAGTGAGGAACTATCTTCTGAAGTTTGACAAAACTAGGATGGGCCAACTAATTATGAAGAAGAGTTAGAGAGACTGTAGCAGAACATGTAATAGAAGAAGCTAATGACTTATTGATGTAGTAAAGCCCTTGTGACTCACATCCTATGCTAATCGTCTATCCCATATTGAGGTCTTGGAAAATAATAGAATGAGGGTCAAATTTAATAAAACAGTTTAGTGCACGAGTGATTTTATTAACAGAGACAAGATTAAAAGGACAATGAGGAATATAAAGAACATGTTCCAATGGCAGAGATGATAAGGGTTGAGCACTACCTATTGCTTTGGTAACTGTATGTGAACCATTTGCTACAGTTACTGATGGTAATGAGGTAGATTTAACAAAATGAGAAAACAGTTGAAGATTACTAGAGATATGTTCAAAAGCACTAGAATCAATCACCCATGGGCTTAAAGAAGAAGACTGAGTGAGATACGCAACAGATTATCAGTATGGGCAAAGGAAGCAGTAGAAGATGATGACTACTTTTAAGCTTGATATTGAAGATAATTTTCTAGATCAGCTCCTGTGAGTAGAAGAGAGTCATGATGCTGTTCTTCAAATGACGCAGAATTAGTATTTTGAATGATGTTAGCACATAGAGGACATCCATATAACTTGTGGCATTTATCTTTAGTATGTCCCCACTAATGACAATAAGTACATCTAGGACGATCTCCACCTTATGTTTCTCTTAAATTTATTTGAGCTTTAGGAGCCACACGAGAAGCAAAAGCTGAATTGTCCACAGGAGGAAACCCAAATAAAGTTGCATTAGGGATAGATGAGACACGAAGAAGGCGGGAGAAAACTTTATCCATAGATGGTACAATAGGACTAGCTAATATTTGATCACGAATTGGAGCAAGATCGGGACTGGGTGTAGCAAGAATGCAGACCATAAAGAATTTGTCCCTCTGAGCTAAATCATCATTGAGTGACTGACCGGGAGGAAAGAAAGAGTTATACTAAGCCTTAATAGATGCCCATTTCTCAAGAAAATCAGTAATAGACATACCCGACTATCTCAATTAAGCAGGTTAGAAATTACCGAATACAGACATTGTATGTCATTAGTATAAAGAGTCTTTGCTTGAATCCATACATCATAGCATGTGTGATAATGATTATAGATTAGATGAGGGGAAGAATCAATGGATTGCCATAGAAGACTCAATAGTAAAGCATCAGCTCGTATCCAATTATTTCTATTTTTGTTCTCCACATTTTCTACTCTAGTGATCAAGTGGTCCTGTAAACCTTGACCCATACACCATAACTCTACTACCGTAGACTAAGATAAATAATTTGAACTAACCATCAGTTTCTCGGTTGCAGTGGTAGGAGAAGGAGATAATAAGCTAAAAAAAGGACTAATTTTTTATGAGGAACTATCATAAGTCATATTGGATTAAGAGAACACCTTAAAAAGGAATGGAAAAAAGGTAAAAAGAACAAACACACAGTGGTGGTTGGTGGTGGTCGATGGCAGACGGTGGCGGTCGACAATGAATAGTGGTGATTGACCGTGGATGAAGTCAAATAGAGGCAGAAGAGGATGGTGTTGTTGTTCCATGCCTTAATAAAGTAAAACAATTACTGTGAAACCTTCGAATAAGTAGATATAAAGGATGACGACGGCGTGTGGTGGCATGTGGAGGAGCTTCCGATGACAAGGCTTCTGGGATTTTACACCAAAGAAGAGAGGAACACGGTGATGTGATTGGATTTTGAATCCTACACCGGAAAGTACCTCCCCATCGAAATTAGGGTATAGTGAACAATACTCACTACCGAAATTAAGGATTTTTTTTTTAATTGTTTGGGCAAATTTAGGGTTTCTTGTTCCTTAGCTTTGATACCATATTAAAAAGGAAAGGAAAATAGAGAGAGAAAAAAAACCTTAAATCTTATTATATTCCAAATATTATAACTGTACAAATATTTATATACGTATACAAGTTTAGTATTCTATTAACTAAGAAATGTGGGACTAGTATACATATATTATTTAACTGATTGCATCTCAAATATGCAGCAACCTCAACTCAACAACTTCCATGGACCAACCCCTAATGGCTTTTTCGTATTCCTCAAAAAAGTAGTCTCTTCGATTAAATTAAAAGCGATGGGTATGCAATTGTAGGATTGAACTCAATTGATGCAGCACAGGCATAGCAGAAGAGTTGAAAATGGCCTAACTCATAAGGCAAGGTGTAAAAACCTTTTGGGATACATTGAAAAGCTTATTTAGGGGGTGCTTATACAATTTCTGGAATGTATCAGAGAGAAAAGTTACACAACAATGGATATAAACCATAGGTGTACCTCCACAAAAACTTGTGACTCATCTTACACAACACATTAATTATACTAGTAATTTTAAGTAGGGAAGGTTCAATGGACCATTATTTCTAGAAATAATAATAATAATTATTACTGTTATTTTTTTTCGCATTCAACCGTGGTGCAAAGTAGGTGCTATGCAAGGCAATCTTAAGGTACACGGCATTCCTCTATCTTCCAAATTTCGTTTGCATACTGAGCAATCGTCCTGTCACTGCTGAATTTTCCGCTTCCAGCAGTGCTCAAAATAGACATCTTCAACCATCGTTTCCTGTCCCTGCAATGAATAACGAAGCCAAAAGCAGGTCATGAATTCTAGTATTAATGTTTTTCAAAAACTACAGTGATTACGGAAATGCAATAATGAAATTTTATGAACACATCATTGGACTTCGATGAAGATTTCCCCATATATGTGACTGAAGAATTGTTCTCATGCAGTGTTGAAATTTACACTGTAATTTGTGTTTGGCTGTCTATCAGACATAATGAAGACACTTTGCTTTGGATAAAATTATAGCAATTGAGATATTTGACTATTTGTGATGAATAAAGTGATATGGTTCTCTAATTAGAGACATCAATTCGATGAGAGATTAAGCCAAAGATGTTTTAAATCAGAACCAATAGAGGCCCAAATTAACACCAATTCCTTAGTCAAATCCCAAGTGGCTTAACTGCCAAAGAACCTCATGCATAGTAGCTGCTACTATGATATAACCAAGTGATGAGTTTGTATATATCCGGTTTTCTTTCTTTTGGAGTGAGTTATTTTCAGAAGACTTCCATCTCTAATTACAACAATGGGGGAAAAAAAGCAAAAGGGAGTTTTGCTAATGAGGCAACGAGAGTTGATGACTCACTTGTAAGCAGTATCTACTCTTGCTTGTGCATCCATATAACTAGGAAAGTCATGGCCAACAAGAAAATAATCACCACGGCCATAACCAGAGTTGCCTTCTAGAGAGTCGAGGAGCGGATTGTAGTCATAGTTCCCAAATGCTCCACTTCTGATGAATTGCTTGGCCTCTTCAAACCGGGGATCTGGTTTGAACTGCAGGAACATCATGAATTTGAACATTAGCAAAGAAAAATACTGAAATCCTCCAGACATGGTGGCATGATAACTACCATACACTACAGGGCCACTGAATTTTAACAGCTTTCAAGTCATGTTCCAAAAAGTACCGTGCTCCACTGACAACTTCATCCACTACACCAGAGGCATTAAGGAGGTGGTTTACAATCTTGGTCACTACAATCATGTCTCAATCCATCCCCAAATATCCCTTAGATCAGTCTCCATTTAAAGAAAAATGTTTGTTTGGGAGTCGTGTGGCTAAGGCTAAGGCGCCAATATATGATAGTAAACCCATCTATTAGTAGGCATTGCCAAGTGTATGGAGCAATGTAAATTAGCTCATATCTATATAACCTCCTCAGCTTGGAGGAGCCATGTGAATATCGATAAACATGAATGGCTTGTTCACTCTACCTTATGGAATAAAGGAGAAATTGAATTACAATTCAATAGGAATTGAATAAAAGTATAATCATTATTATATGCCTATTATATCGTCCAATTAACGTAAAACAATATAAAAAATTATGTTGTAATAAAATCAAAATATCAATTATATCCTTAGAGTATTTATAGCAAAGATAATAAATGGACCATTGAATGGTAATTCATTAGTTACAGACATGAATTACCATTTAATATTTTAGGTAATAGTAATTTATTAGAAATAATTATTTGGTGTCTAAAATTGAACTAAATATCATAATAGCAATTTTATATGAAATAAGGGGAGAAAGGAATGGCTATTCCCCAAGTGAATATGCAGGAAATCTCACCATATTTCCTTAACAAAAACTGTAATATACAAAGAGAGAGAAAAAGACTATCTACCAGGGCATTTTCTCTATCCTTCCGCAGCTGAGGGACTTCATCTGCTGTTGCACCAAACAGAAAAAAATTTTCCTCCCAAATTTCCTCCCTGATTTCAACGTTAGCCCCATCCAATGTCCCGATAATGAGGCAGCCGTTAAGTGCAAATTTCATATTGCTTGTTCCACTTGCCTCCATTCCTGCAGTGCTGATGTGTTGTGATAGCTCGCTTCCAGGAATTAGCACCTCTGCCACGGAAACATTATAATTTGGGACAAATACAACCTGTGCAAAGTTTTTCCATGTGTCATATCTATTATTAACCTAAATGCAGCACACAATGAAAATACAGAATAAAAACAAGTCTGTGATCTTGAACTAACAATACTCCGAAAATCAATTTTTCCCTCTTCATAAAGAAAAGGTAAAGAAAAGAAAACAGGAATGTCACAATAAACGTACCTTCAGATATTCATTAACCTCAGGGTCACAGTTAACAACATCACCAACATCATTTACCAGCTTGACTATTCTTTTAGCGTTTGTATATGTTGCAAATGCCTTTCCTCCTATCATTACTGTACGAGGAGTGGTATTCTGCCGCTCTTCAGGGCTCATCTCCTACAGTCAATACCCATGATCCAAAGTTATGCTATGTAGGACATATGTGCTAAAAGGGAAAAATCATGGAACACTCAGATTGTATCTATTCCAATCTCTGGATCAGAATTCCCCCGGATGTTTTCCCAAGTTCATTTGACTCAACGATGCAACTTCAATTAGTTGGTATTTGTCATCAGGCTGGAATGGCTACAACATAAACTATTGTAAGAGGAGATATAGACTTCCATACCTTTAATTTCTTGTACCTATAAATGACACCCAGTATGTTCAGCAGCTGTCTCTTGTACTCATGAATGCGTTTCACTTGTATATCAAATAGGCTATTTGGGTCAATACTGACACCTGTTACTCGCAGTATATACTGTGCCAACCGCTGCTTATTGGACAATTTTGCAGATGCCCATTCATTTTGAAGTTCTTCACTATCAGCTAACTATTAGAGAAAGCACAAGCAAAGAAAGTACTCTTAGTGCCATTTAAAGAAGCAGTGTCATAGGGCAATAAACGGATAATTAGTTAAATTTAATCCATAGGATTCATACTTGACGGAGTCCAGCAAGAAGATCCAGATTAGTAACCCACTGGTCAGTTTTCAACCATTTTGTGATGATGCAGCTGAGCTCAGGACTGCAAAAGCAAAGCCATCTTCTAGGAGTTATTCCATTGGTCTTGTTTTGGAGTTTGGACGGCCAGATAGACACATAGTCTGAAAATAGCTGAGCTTTCAAAATGTCACTGTGGAGTTGGGCCACGCCATTAACCTACAGGACATGGCTCTACATTTAGTTAAAAATTGTAGTAGGAAGTCAATGAAGGTTCAAATGTACACAACTACAAAAGAGATATGCAGAAGCAAGTGTGTTGAAAGATTTTTTTCTTCTAAAAAAAATAAAGACAATCCAAAAAATGCTAGTGGACAACCCAAGGCAATGCAGATGAGTCAATTGGGAAGTTTTATGTGTGATTTGCAGATGATACAAAAAGTTAATGGCTAACATAGTCAAGAAAACATTATTAACATTGGAGTAAGAAGTGATAATCAGCAGATCCTTACCAATACTTAAATGTAGAAAGCAACGATCTACAAATGATCGAGTAAGAAGAAACACTCAATCAGCAGATTCTAAACTCAGGAATCCTGAGAACATATCTAAATCTAGGAAGCAATGATCTACAACTGAACAATATAATACAAAACATTGTAATCTTCCTGGCTTAGCATATCAGTTCCAGGAAAGAGCATGTCAGATGAGATAAATAAGTGGTACCATAGTTCGGTCAAAGTTCTTACAGTATGTCCAGACACCACACACAAATTTGCCATCCTGACAACTGGCTTTTGAGGATTGTTATCCAAAATCCGCATTTTGGGGAGCTTACTCTCAAGGTCCTTATGATTTGCACGTACCATTGCCACAAACTAGACAACACAAAAATCCGCCGTCAGTCAATTGGTGTTTGAATTTATTTATAATTAAAAAAATGGATTTAACTCATACACGTTTATCTATTTCTTCAATGATTTCCATGTGGCGAGGAAGAAGCTTCCACATTACAGCTTGTGACCATTTCTCCAATGCTTCTGGAAGGACTGTGTGATTAGTGTAGGCGATAGTCCTGATTCAATGACAAAGTTCCCTATTAATGAGTGAGCTTCATACAAAAAGAGAAAAAAAAATGCCAACTAGAAAACCATGAAAACCAAAAGTCACTTAATTCTCTAAAAGTTGGTAATAATTTTTCTGCAAAGCCAGATATCCATACGTCTCACCTAGTTGTGACATCCCAGGCCTCATCCCATCCTAGTCCTTCATCATCCATCAACAAGCGCATTAGCTCTGGAATTGCAAGAGTAGGATGAGTGTCATTCAATTGTACTGCAACCTTGGTGGGAAAATCAGTCCACTTCCATGAGCCTTTCCCATCTCTCCTCTCCTTAAATCTGAAAATTATGTCCTGCAATTTATAATTTATTAGAAAGCAACAATTAAAAGAGCATTTCACATCCCTTTGCCTCAATAAAAGAAAAAATATAAAATTCAAACTTCCCTCCTTCGTATATATAAACCAATGACAACATTCCATCTGGTGTAAAGATGCATTTCATAATTTATTTAGAGATTCATAATGTAGAAAATTATTAATTCATGCAAAAAAAAAAAAGACATTATTAATCTTATATTTTAAAAAAAAAATTTAATTCACAAAATTGAGCATGTAAAAGATCATATGTAGTTTTCAAAAGGAGCCTCCCTATAAATTAGATGTGGACTGAGTTTTATTCCAATAACTATCTGCCCCCTCTTTGTACAATGTAGTAAATATTGTAAATAGGATTCAAATCTTAATCCACTAGGATATATATAAAATAGAATAGTTATAATACTAATTAAAGAAAATTAGAAATTAGGAAACTTCCCTAGAATTATTTCCTAAAGTATAACCGTACAATATCTAAAATTAGAAATTTTATAAAACAGAATAGTTATAATACTAATTAAAGATAATTAGAAATTAGAAAACTTCCCTAGAATTATTTCCTAAGTATAACTATACAATATTTAAAAATAATTATATATATTATCCAAAAATAAATACACATTTTTTCACACTCTCCCTCAAACTGGTGAATGTTTGCAAGTTGTTTGTGTGTCAATACATATGGATTGCGTATTAGGACATTGTCCAATTTTTCCTTGATGAAATGCTTGTCAATCTCAATGTACTTAGTTTGATCATATTGAATTGGGTTGTGAGCTATACTTATTGTTGACTTATTATCACAATAGAGCTTCATTGGCCCAACCTGGTTAATCGTTAGGTCTTCAAGGATGATTTTCAACCATAGTAGCTCACATGTGCTTTGTGCTATTGCAAGAAATTTTGCCTCAATGCTAGACCGTACAACCACACTTTATTTCTTGCTTCTCCGTATTACTAGATTTCCTTTAATAAAAGTGCAATACCTATTGTTGCTTGCCTATCAACAATAGATCCTGCATATTTTGCATCAGTGTAGGGTTCAAGGGTTACATCCTTATTTCTTTCAAATAAAATCCTCCTTCCTGGTATTTTTTTAAGGTGCTGCAAAATCCTATGTGCAACTTGCAAATGAGTCTTTCTTGGGCTATGCATGAACTGGCTTATTAAGCTTATTGCATAAGCTATATTAGGTCTGGTATGAGACAAGTAAATGAGCCATTCGATGAGAGACCGATACATTTTCCTATTCACTATGGCATCTTCTTGTGCATTCCCTAGTTTATGATTCAGGTCTATAGGGGTACTTGTTGGTTTGCATGTAGCTTGACCTGTCTCTTTGAGCAAATTAGTCACATACTTTTATTGGAATATAAAAATCCCCCTTTTTGAATGAGCAATTTCAATTCCTAGGAAATACTTCAATCTCCTAAAGTCTTGATCTCAAATTTTTTAGCTAGGCATTGACTCAAAACTACTTATTCTCTTTCATCATTTCCAGTCAAAATGATGTCATCTATAGACATTAGTAAGGCTGTCATTCCCCCTGAAGCTGAGTGTTTGATGAACAAAGTATGATCCCCTTAACTTTGTTTGTATCTTTAAACCAACATAACTCTAGCAAATCTCACAAACTATGCTTAAAGAGATTGTTTCAAACCATATAAGGCTTTATTCAACTTACACACTGTATCAGTATCCATATTTTTCGCGTAACCAGGTGAGACATCCATATAAATCTCATCCTCTAGTTTTCCATGTAGGAATGCATTGTTCACATCAAACTGTTGTACCTCTCACCCAAGGTTAGCAGCTAGGGAAAAAATGACTCTTATCATGTTCATCTTTGCAACTGGTGCAAATATCTCTAGATAGTCAATTCCATAAGTCTGCCGGTATCCCTTGGCTACTAACCTTGTCTTATACCTCTTAATCGACCCATCGGCCTTATATTTTATTATATAGACCCATATGTAACCTACAGGCCTCTTTCAAGTTGGCAATTTGACCAATTCCCAAGTCCTATTCTTCTCAAGGGCCTTTATTTCAATATCCATGGCTTGCTTCCATTTTTCATCAGATGATGCCTTAGATAGGATAGTGGGAAGGGTGGCAGTATTAAAGTTGACAAGAAAGGCTCTATAGGTAGGTGGGAATTTTTGAAAAGAGAGGTAGTGTGACAAGGGATATAATGGCCTCTTTGTGCATTATCTCTTTCCCTTCCTAAGGGCAATTGGAAGGTTTTGATCATCATTATTATTTTGAGGTTTGGTTTCACTTTGCAAGGCTAAAAAATTAGAAATTGTTGCCTCATTTGAAAGACTCAAGTCAGATTCTTGAACTTACACAGATCCTAGAATGTGAATGTCTCTTTTTTGTCTTGAGTACACCAAATTCTTGCCAAATCACACGTCTTCAAGAAAAGATTTTTCATGGTTAGGAACATGTGAGCTTGAAATTAGAGTAGCTAGGGACTCAATCGATGTGGACTCAACAAGTGTAAGCTAAAGGGATTGAGTTGACAAAGAAAAATCACTCAACTCATGAAAAAAAACTCTCCAAACTTACCTTATCTTCCCTAAAGCTCTCCCCCTAAGATAAGGTTGGGTGAAATATGTCTTTGGCTCACTGAAAGTGACATCCCTTTACACAAAAAATTTCTTGGATGGAGGATAATAGCACTCATACCCTTTCTGAGTTGAAGAATATAAAAAAAAAATACACTTTAGGGCTTGAGGATCAAGTTTCCCTTTGTCTTGATTGTGGATATGAACAAAGGATACACATAAAAAAATGTGAGCTATAAGATTGTTGGTGATGGACAAATTTGGATAAAAAGAGGAAAGTACTTTCATTGGGCTCTTGAATCCTAAAACTCGAGTGGGAAGTTTATTAATAAGATATGTGGCTCCGAGAACAGCTTCTCCCAAAAATGTTTTGGAACACATTTTTGGAACAACAATGCTCGGGTTTGATCTAAAAGATGTCCATTTTTCCTCTCAGCCACCCCATTGTGTTGTGGTGTTTTGACACATGGAGATTCATGAATTATTTTCTCTTTTTGACAATAAGGAGTGATCATTTGATTGAAATAATCTTGAGCATTATCAGATCTTAATCTTTAATACTCACACCAAACTACTTTTTTACCATTGAAAAGGAATTAAGGAATGCAGAACTGACATCGGACTTATTCTTGAGCAAGAAAACCTAGGAGATTCGAGTATAGTCATTAATGAAAGTCACAAACCATTATGCTAGTGGAGGCACCTCAAATATCTGTATGAATAAGGTAAAAAGGAAAAGTGCTTCGTTTATTACTTATTAGAAAAGGTACACGCTTATATTTAGTAAGCTCACAATGAAGACTCAACATCAAGTTTAGAAAATAGTAAAGGAAATAAAACTTTAACAACCCTGAAGGATGGATGACCTAAATGGCAATGATGAAGAAAGACTCTTTCTTTATTAGATAATATGGACTTAGACATGAAAGAGTGAGATAATCCGTTCTTAAAACCGCTCGCTTTGGTTGACTCTTCAAGGCAATAAAGACCATCCCGCTCTTTAGCAAGTCCAATCATCTTCCTGAATCCTTTTCCCGAAATACACAATAATTATTGTAAAAAAATCACTTTGCAAAGTAAATCTTGTGTGAGTTTTTGTATAAAAATAAGATTGGTGGATTATTCGGTAACATGGAGGACATTTTTTAAGGTTATGGACGAGTTGATCTGGACATCTCCTATACCAACTATGGTTCCTAGGGTTCCATTTACAGTGGCAATTTTCTTATTACTTGGACATGAAGTGTGGAAAAATATTTAGAAGAGTGGATCATGTGATCAATGGCTCTTGAATCCATGATCTAATAGTGTTGCAAGGGTGTTTCTGAGACATCAAATCCAAATGAAAGAAGCTACTCACCTGCATATGCCAAAGAACAAATACTTAAAGGTTTCTCCATGTCACTAAGGAAGGATCTCACCCTTTCAACCTTCTCTTGATTAAGACCAACTGGTTCCCATCTGTGCTCTTCCTTTGTTGCATTAATAGTAGTGTGAGCCTGTCCCAAGCCATAGGATGGACCACTTTTTTGCCCCCACTCACGACTTGAGGGCTTCTCGTGTAGCTTCTAGCATTTTTCCTTAGCATAGCATGGCTTTTTGCAATAAGTGTACCATAATTCTTCTCAGTTTAGGCCCTTGAACTAACCATTTTTCACAACTTCAAAACTAGCACTTCTTTTTATTCCTCCTAAACTAGTTTTGGCATTTTTAGCTATCATGACTGAATCATCTGTGGAAGAAGACTCAAGCATTAGAGTCCTTTTACTTTCCTCACCCTTAATAATGGCCACTACCTTATTAAAGCATGAAACCTCCTGTTTTCCAAGAATTTGAATTCTGACTTGATTAAATTCAGGATTCAAACCAACAAAAAAATCATAAACTTTATCTTGTTCAATAAAGTTCTTTAGAATCCTAGTCTAAATTACCTTATAGTGATCAAGTTCTTACCATAGGGATTTCAGTTGATTAGCATACTCAGTCACTATTCTGTTTCCTTATAGTCTTAAGCTTCACCTCATATACCTAAGCTACATCTCTAGCCTTTGAATATATTCATTGGATTGCATCCCAAATATCCTTGGTTATGGCCATAAACATCACTATAGCACTTATCTTAGGGATCATAGAGCTCCATAACCACACCATGATCATAAAATCCTTTTCATCCCATTGCTCAAACAGGGGGTCTCTTAATTGTGGTCTAGTTTTAGTGAGATGACCGATTTTCCCTTTTCCTTTCAAAATAATTCGAACTAATTGGGACCATTTTAAATAGTTCTTACCATCCAATCTATACACTACTTGAATGTACTGTAATTCTCTTAGTTGTTGAGAACGATTTCCATCATCCAAAGATCAAGTAACATGATCTGATTATGCTGTAATTTTAGACATGACGACCCAACTCCAACTAAGACAGTAGGGACAACATCCTAGCGATAAAGAAAAAGAAATTCAGGAGATGAAGACTAAAAATAGATGAGAATTCTGACAATGAAAGCCGAAAAAAGATGAGAATTCTAGAAATGAAGGCCAAACGGTGTTGCAGGTTAAGGTCACGTGCCCAAGTGCGTATAGCTATGCGTTGAGCTAAGTGGAGCTGGATCGCCATGCTCCTCTTGTTCTCCTCCCTCATTTTCTCTCTCTCTAAAACCGCCACTACCTCTAACGAAGACGATGAAGATCCCAGCTTCCTTGACGAAGCAGAGCCTCACACCGACTTCAATGCATCCTCACATGAAGCTTTTCTGGAGCACTTCAATGACAATGAGGAAGGGGGGATACAAGAATTACTCCGATTTTGACAAGTTGGATATATATCCCAATTACAAAGCATACAAGGAGCCTAAGATCGATGAGAAAGATGTCGTTGTTTTGAAGGAAGGTAATTTTAGCGATTTCATCAAGAAGAATAGGTACGTGATGGTTGAGTTCTACGTGCACATGTTACGGGTTAGACTATTCCATCACCTTTTGTCTAACTGAATCATGAGCATAGTGTTAAACTTATTAATTTAATGGCAATGAAGGCTAAAAAAAAATCGCACAAAGCTTTTTCGAAGCACTTCAATGATGATGAGGAAGGGGGGATACGAGAATTACTCCAATTTCGCTGAGTTGAGATAGAGCCCAATTACAAAGCATACAAGGAGCCGGAGATCGATGAGAAAGATGTCGTTGTTTTGAAGGAAGGTAATTTCAGTGATTTCATCAAGAAGAATAGGTACGTGATGGTTGAGTTCTAAGTGCACATGTTACGGGTCAGACTATTACATCACCTTTTGTCTAATTGAATCATGAGCGTAGTGTTAAACTTATTAATTTAAAAACAAATCAGATTTCATTAACTCTCAAAAGCTCTCATACTATATTGTAAATAGGGTTCAAATCTTCTTTATTGATTAATTCACTAGGGATATGTATAAAACATAATAGTTACAATACTAATTAAAAAAAATTAGAAATTAGGAAACTTCCCTAAAATTATTTCCTTAACTATAGTTATACAATATCTAAAAATAAATACATATATTTTTCCATGGTAAACATAAAGGACATAGAAAGATTTCCCTATTGCACATCTCAATGTACCCTTTAGTATATTTGTTATTTGGACTTAATTTGGAAAGACTAATAGAGAAAGGAAATAACATTAACATTGTTTAAACTTTTGAAAAGAAAAATGCACCAACTTCTATTTTTCTCGATAGGAATAGTCATTATAAATACATATAGCTCTTATAGATATATCTATAGAAAAGTTTGTTATCATTATATATATGTATTTAATTCCTTTCAGTTATGTAGTTTACTGGTTTACTGTTGTTCTCAATCAGCTAGGAGATTTAGGTTTATCCATTTTAGTTTAAATCCAATTTGATCTAACCTAATCTTCAGGGCACTATCTTTATCTATAGGATAAGGGATGCCTACTGCATGTATTTAATTCCTTTCAGAATGAATAAATGAATTATGAGAGTTTTTTCTTCTAAAACTTGTCTTTCTTAATTTCATCATGGTATCAGAGCAGAGGTCGATCCATTAATTGACCGGATTGCTTCAAATATGAGTGGGAAACCCGAGAGCACCCCCGGACTCAAGCTGCAATTTGGGTCCCTCAATCATCCACCTCTACTAGGACAAAATTTTAGAGCCATCTCGTTCTTAGGAGTAGACCAAAACACTTTGTAGATCACCCAACACAAACTCAATGGAGCAAACTTCCGTGAATGGTTCCAATTCGTGAAATTGGTTATTAAGGGGAAAGGGAAACTCGGATATGTGACCGGGTTGATTGCTGTTCCAAACCCATGAGTCGAATGAGTATTGTGTATGGGAGGCCGAAAACTCTATGGTCATGGCTTGGTTGATAAATTCCATGGAACCCCACATTGGTACATAATACCTCTTTTGCGAGACGGCGAAGGAAATTTAGGATAATGTCCAAGAGATCCACTCGGACATGGAAAATTCTTCCCAATGTTTGAGCTTCAATCCAAACTTCGTAATACCACTCAAGGGAGTATGAGTGTGACTGAATACTTTAACCTATTGATGGAACTTTGGCAAGTGGATTTTTTTTATGAGATACATTGGAAATATGCTGAAGATGGAACTCAATACAACAAATTGTTGGAGAAGGACCAGGTATTTGACTTCCTATATGGATTGAATCTCGAGCTTGATGAGGTGAGAGGACTCATAGGGAAGCAACTAGTTCCAAGACTCAAGGAAGCCTTCACAGAGGTGAGGCGTGAGGAAAGTAGACGATGGGTTATGATGACTATTGGACAATCAAACCTGAGCTCAGCCTTGGTAACTAGAAATGGAATAATCCCTAGCGCCTTTGCAAAGGAGAAGCTGTGGTGTGATATTTGTAAAAGGACAAATCATTCTTGTAGTACGTGTTGGAAGTTACATGGAAGACCAAACCATTTAAAGTTCAAGTGTCCTAAGGAGACAAACAATAAGAAGGTAGCTCAGGTTGCAAAGACAAATGCACTGGCTGCTAAAATAGAGGTACAATCCAATGCTGGGGTGAGTCTCACACTCGAGCAACTTGCTGTGTTGCAACAGATCCTTGGGCAAACAAGACTCAATCCTGTTAACCCTAGTGAGTCATCTAACGTTGCCATAGCTACTCGACAAGGTATGTGTTTAGAGGTTTCCAAATGTAAAAGAACATGAGGGGTGGATCATCAATACGAGGGCATTTGATCATATGTGTTAACTCAATGTATCTCTTTGATGATTTGGTGGAAAGTAATAATCTTAGTAGGATTTTGGTAGCTAATTGTAAGAGTGCTACATCAAAAGGAAAAGGAACAATCTTGATCTGTAACTTGAAGTTAAATGAGGTATTGTTTGTGCTTAAGCTAAGATATAATATGTTGTCTGTAAGTAAATTGACAAAAGATATGAATTGTCAAATAACTTTCTTACCTTCATATTGTATTATGCATGACCGAGCTTCGGGGATGATGACTGGCAGTGTTAAGGAATCTAATGGCCTTTATTATCTGTCTAGAGTTCAGTCAAGGTCTAGTCTTGAATCCAAGTTTAGGTCTCTCTTTTTTGCTACAAGTAAATAAGAAATTATGCTTTGGTATGAACGCTTGGGTCACCCTAGTTTTACAAACATGAAATATTTGTATCCAAGATTGTTCAAGAATAAAGATGTTAGTAGTTTTAAATGCGAGAATTGTTTGCTAGCTAAATTTTCAAAGAGTTCCTATTACATACATCCATATAAACCTTCAGAACCATTCCATCTTATACATAGTGATATTTGGGGTCCTACTCGTCTACTAACATCCTCTGGACATAAATGGTTTGTCACGTTTATAAATGATTATACACAAACCTGTTGGGTATATTTATTGAAGAAAAAATCTGAAATTTATACTGTGTTTAAGCAATTTCACAAACTCATTCTTAATGTCTTCAAGGCAAATATCCAGATATTTCGAACTGACAATAGGAGAGAATATCTTTCTATTGAGCTTAATAACTATCTCCTTGAACATGGAATTGCTCACCAAACCTCTTGTGTTTATACTCCTCAACAAAACGAAGTATCAGAACGGAAAAACCGACATATACTTGAAACAGCTAAGTCAATGATGCTTGCAACTTCAGTACCAAACCAATTTTGGGGAGATGTTGTATTAACAGCTGCATACCTTATTAACCGTATTCCATCTAACACCCTCAAATTCCGAACACCCATTAGTGTTTTACTTGGATTTTATCCACATATTCGCTTGTTGAATACACTTCCACCTCAAATTTTTGGATGTACAGCCTTTATACTTGACAATTCACTCCATAAACACAAACTTATAGCTAAGGCTTTAAAGTGTATGTTTGTGTGATACTCCCCTACGTAGAAGGGTTATAAATGTTACCACCCTCCCACAAGGTGGTTTATAGTTACTACTGATATTATCTTTCTTGAAGAAGCATTCTATAACACATCTTCTTAGGGGGAGACATCTTTAGAAGGAGAGCAACGCTGTCTTTCATTTTTATTAAGTTATGATCTCCCATTATCATTAGAAATGGATGGAAATTTGTTATCTCCTAAAAAATTGTCAACACCTGTATCTCCTTTGGCGGTGTCCTCGGAGCTGTTCACTTCTGGGATCGTTAGATCAAGTGGTCCTGAGTCAAAAACTTCACCTCAAGAGTCACTACCAAAAACAGATCGGCTAATAGATCACCAGTCTTCAAAGCCACAATGCATTACTGATTGTGTGGCTGATCGTAATTTAGAACATCCTCAGCTCCGTGTTTATTCAAGAAGGCTAAAAGTTCCTCACCAAAGCCAAATATCCAAGCTAAGGCAGTTGGTCCAGAAAGGTAAGGAAGAGCTATCAGCAGATGATGAGAAGGATCTCCCTATAGCCTTGAGAAAGGAAAAAAGAACTTGTGCAAGGTATCCTATTTCTAATTATGTAAATTATTCTAAACTCTCACCTCAGTTCAAAAACTTTGTAGCTCGTGTGGGCGAAGGGATGATTCCAAAGAATATTAATGAAGCCTTGGAAAATCAGACCTAGAAGGAAGCTGTTCTTAAGGAAATGACAGCATTGCATAGAAATAATACCTAGGAGATAGTTGATCTACCAGTGGGAAAGAAGCCAGTTGAAAGTAAATGGGTTTTTACCATCAAGCATAGAGCAGATGGAAGTGTTGAGAGGTATAAAGTAAGGTTAGTTGCACAGGGATATTCATAGACATGGTATAGACTAAGAAGAAACATTTGCACCAGTAGAAAAATTGAACTCTACCAGGATTATCCTATCTCTAGCAGCTAATTCTGATTGGCCACATCAGCTTGATGTAAATAATGCATTTCTAAATGGAGATCTAGAAGAAGAGATCTACATGCAACCTCCACCTGGGTTTACGTCAGGGAAGAATGAAGGCAAGGTATGTAAGCTGTACAAATCACTGTATGGGTTGAAACAGTCTCCTAGGGCATAGTTTAAGAGATTCAGTGATACTATGATTCGCCTAGGGTATATACAAAGTCAAGCAGAGCACACTTTGTGAAATTTAACAATGAGGGTCTAAAATCCATACTTATAGTTTATGTGGATGATATGATCCTTACTGGTGATGATCATACTGAAATGATAAGATTGAAGGAAGAAATAAAGATAAAATTTGAGGTCAAAGAACTTGGTGAATTAAAGTTATTTCTGAGGATGGAAATTGCAAGAACTAAAAAATGGAATTGCTATTTGTCAGAGGAAATATATACTAGATCCGTTAAAGGAAACTGAGAAATTAGGGTGCAAGCCTATAAGCACTCCTCTCCCTCAAAACTAGAAGTGTTATGCACCTGAGAATGATACTCCTATGGATAGAGGCCAATACCAATGACTAGTGGGTAGACTCATTTATCTATCTCTGACACGACTAGATCTAGTTCATTCAATTAGCTTGATCAGTTAAATGATGTATGCACCCACCAAACATCATTTAGCGGGAGCAAATCACATTTTGAGATATTTAAAAGGAAATCCAAGGAAAGGATTATTCTTCAAGAATTCTCAAAATAGGAACCTAGAAGTCTTTGTAGATATAGATTGGGGTGGAGGCATAAAAGATGGAAAATTTATATCAGGTTTTTGCACTAAACTCTTGGGAAATCTGGTTACTTGGAGAAGTAAAAAATAATCTGTGGTAGTTAGGAGTAGTGCTAAAGTAGAATACAGAGCAATTGCAAGGGATTTATGAAATTATTTGGATTCAAAGGTTACTTCAAGACCTACGAATGAAGGTGGACCGAGTAAATGTTTTTTGTGATAGTAAATCTGCCGTTAGCATTGTAAAAAACCCTGTTCAACATGATCGAATGAAACACGTACGTCTTGATTGGAACTTTATCAGATCAGAAATTGAAGGAAGTCAAATAAAACTTCAACATATCTCGTCCAAAAATCAGGAAGCTGATATCTTTACAAAGTCATTATCCAAGCAGTTATTCAGTGACAGTATATGTAAGCTAGGAATGATAGATATCTATTCCTCAGCTTAAGGGAGAGTGTAGAAAAGTTCATTATCATTATATATATGTATTTAATTCCTTTCAGTTATATAGTTTACTGGTTTACTGTTGTTCTCGATCAGCTAGGAGATTTAGGTTTATCCATTTTAGTTCAAATCCATTCTGATCTAACCTAATCTTCAGGGCACTATCCTTATCCATAGGATAAGCCATGCTTACTGCATGTATTTAATTCCTTTCGGAATGAATAAATGAATTATGAGAGTTTTTTCTTCTTAAACTCGTCTTTCTTAATTTCATCAATATCATAAGGTCTTCTTGACTCATATTCAAAAGGTACAATAATGTGTGTATATTAGACCTTTTGAGGCAATTACATCTCTGCTCATTTTTAAAGAAACATATGCCCATGGAAGCGGGATAAGAAAGAGGCTGAGGCAATTATGAATAGCCAGGAAGATAAAAAAATTCCATGAACCTGAAGGGATGCACTGCAAAGGAAGAATTGTTGCTTCAACCGCAAAAGCTTTCCATTTTCTGTAGCATCTCCAGGATATAGAACAGCACAAATCTGCAAATTTACAATCCCTTTCTATGGACTTAGTCAAACTAAGACCACATTGAACATAAAACATACTGAGTGATATAACAAATTCATTAGTTTTCTTATTGCCACTGGAAAACCTGGTCTGCTCGAGAATGCAGCTGCACAGCTGATTCATATTGCCCATCATTGAACTGAAACAGGTTGAAATCCTCAGCACGAGCTTTTGCTTCCCAAAGACGAAGACTATTTGTGTTCTTAGTCTTGTATCCTGGAATGGGCACATCATATGCAAGAGCTTGCACAACCTCCCCACCAATCCATTTCCGGCTGCAACAAACTCATAATAGAAACATAAGACACTGAGTGCTGGCCACATGCAAGAATGCTTGCCCCTGATAGTAGTACTAATTGATCATACATAGATATATTGCAGAAACTGTGGTTTCCTCATTTAATCAACGATGAAAATATTTAACTTAAAACCAAGATGCAACACTTACGATCCATTAGGGAGAACTTCAACATGCCCAAAGAACCTGATGGGGAACACAATGTCATGCCGGACAATTTCCCAGGGACTAAACTTCTGTACAAGCACAAGAGCATTGCTTTAGAAAAGCTTCTCAAAACAATTTTAATCAGAGCATATCATTGAAGATAATCAAACCTCAAGCCAGTCCTCAGCAATTTCCTCTTGGCCATCCTTAGAGATCCGTTGCTTGAACAGGCCATACTTATACCTCAAACCATAACCCCATGCAGGCAAATTCAGAGTCGCCATGGAATCCAAGAAACACGAAGCAAGCCTTCCCAGTCCACCATTTCCTAATGCAGCATCTTTTTCCTATTTAGAGACCACCAAGAAACTACTCTGAGGAGATAACAAATGCAGTTGGTGGAGTCCAGGAAACAAAAAATGGATTGATTTGAAACAAGAAATGGATTGTTAAAAACATCATGACTGGGGAACATCCTGGCTAATGGATAAAGCTACTAATATATGAAAGACAGATGCCACTTAATGGATTACTAGCTTCACAGTAAGGTAAACAAGTTTTCAAGTTGAAAACCTTTACACTTGACCAACAGTTCCAACTCAAAACTGAATTAAGAACCAGGGGATTAGTACGAAGTGTTGTCAGTGAAGGAATGATTGGAACACCGAAGGAAGATGTTGAAGTTTGAAGATTGCTTACCATGCAGGTGCGGATGATCATTTAATGGCATCATAGCATGTAATAAGCATAGCATTAAAGCTAGAAAGATCTATATATTTTACCTGCTCAGCTACCTCCTCTAGATCATGTCCCAACTTATTCAAGGCATCAGCATATGCATCTTGAATATTAAGATTCCCCACAGCATTTGTCAATGCTCGTCCTTGAAGATACTCCATAGATAAGTAGTATACTTGCTTAGGATCAGTTTTGTGATAGTGCAGATAGGTTTCATTCCATTGCTGAGCACAAACAATAAAAAGACATTCATGAGCTTTACTTCTCTTTTGTCATACAGCTTGAGTATTGATGTTGCCAAAATAAGTATAATTATCTAATTAAGTAGCATATGCCCTTTTTTCCAATCTTCCCTGAATCAGATATGCACATAAACCTTCATTACATAATTCTTTTTCAATAACATATCTAACAAGAAAGTAGCGTTGTATGTCAGTCAAAGAAAATAATGTACAAAAATATGATACTCAGAAGCTGTACTTGTATGAGATGATCACAGACACTTTCAGCAGTAGCATAATATGCCTGCTCCAGCTCAAACTTGAAAGGAGAAAAATGAGGGCTGTACTTTGCATGAAAAGCAATATTTGATGCTATTTCAGATTGCTGTTCAGCCAGTGGGTGGGCAACTGCTGGGACTTTTGTAGGAGTGCCAGTCATTGTGGTTCCTTTGCCATTGACTTTTGCAGTAGCTGCCATTTCTTAAAGATCTGTAACAAGTGAAATGAAGTTTAAAACCATAACAACAATGTTAAGTGGTGATTATGAATGAACATATAAGCATTTAACAGAAACATATCAGTCACAATTCTGTTAATCTCATTCATGCAAACAATCAACTTGTTATTTAACTATACCGTTATTTCATAACTACTTAAAACAGTCAAAGGTACTTCAACTAAACATCCCTCAATTATAAAATTCTGGGGATGGCCATAAAGATTTGACCGTTTGCTCAAGATATAAATAACGAACTAAAGTTTGTTTGTCAAATGGAAACATTTCCAAAATTGAAATAGTAAAAATGCATCAAGATGCTTGCTTATTAACAACTAAAAATATTACAATGCATCAAGTAAAAATATTAAAAATGCATCAAAATTGAAATACTAAAAATATGTCCCTTACAATTATAAATCTGAGCTCACGATAAATATTACAATGTATCACAAAAAATTTTCCATGGATCACACTACTTTTTCCATCAATGAAACTTATTGAATTCATCCCCCCTCCCCCTTGCCATTTTTCATGCATACAACCACTGCCACCATTACATCACACCAATACTCAGCCGTAACAAATACTAAATAGTAGCAACAGTAACAACACAAACAAGCCTTATTTCCACTAGCCAGGATTCACTATATGGATTCTATTTCGCTATTGCTATGTATCATAAAATATATTTTCATTAATGGCTAAGTATGTTGATAGACAGCATAAAACTTTGTCAATTAACATAACTATGGATCCTAGGAGTTATTGCACAAATACTGCAGAGTACCACATAATGAAAAATAAATATATATATATGTATATATGTGTGTGTGTGTGTGTGTGTGTGTGTCTTTTAACGGGAGAAAAACAGTCTCATAGCCAGTTCTAGCAGAAAAGTCTAATAGACAAAGCTTTCCTGTTGCGTTCAGTGTCCTGTTTATAACCCACAAGTTACATATTGCCATGTACAATTGACTCCACCAAATGGTTCTCCCCGGGCACTCGAGAAGAACCATATACGGCAAGTTCATTCAGCCTTCTTTACAAGAACACGGGCAAAAATCACATGGGATCAATTATAGGATTTTTTCACAAAAGAAACAAATGGATATTTGCCATATACAAGTGCCTCCGTTCACTTGTTATCAATAAGATCAAAATTATCCAAAGTGAAGAAAGAAATAAATATCCACCATATTCTAGATACATGTCAGCACGTAATTGGCAGATACACATGTCGGATAGCAAATGACAACTTCCATATAAACCATCATTACGAAGAAAAAATTACCAAAATATGAGAAAAGTGAAAATCCACCATTCAGCAAGATAAAATGAAGAAGCAAACAACGTGATCAATTAAAAGTTAACATTTTCGCAGTCTTTATGTCATAAAAACTAAACTTTAACATAAATGCGTAATAAACCCTTATTGGTTAAGGCCAAAACACTGTCATGACCTCTTGTAGGGGCCTTGTAGTCCTGGCTCATATGCAAATTAGCCATGTGCACCTCCATTACCAAAATAAAAAAAACATTCACATAAAGCCTGAATTACAAGTTCATGCTATAATTCTAATGATCACGAAAGAAACCGGAATACAATTCCTTACCTCCTTCACTGTCGAATACACGAAGACGAATGAAACTAAATATCTGAACGAAGAGTGTTATATCGTGTACTGATATGTTCTCTCACTTGGCTTAGGAGGAAGATATTATTGAGAAAGTAAGTACAAGTCCAAAAGGAAGAAGTGAAAGCAAAGTGAGAGAATATGCCAATCGATACTACAGTTTTAGGAGATAACGGACGAAGGAGGAAGAGAGATATTAAGGGAAGAAAATATCGGAGAGAGAAAAAGTTGAATTTGTCGACTGAGGAAGAAAAGAAGCGAAGCGAAGGAGTTCACATGAGTGACGGTGGAGTGTAGGAGTGAGAAGTGGACCCGTCACGTTCCAGTTCGGTATTGGGAATTGGGATCGATATATATCTCTTTTGTTTTTATTTATAGGCTTTACACTTTTCTACGGTCAGCATTTCTGAATTGAACCCAATTGGGTTTCTTTTTAATGGATATGGCCTTTTTTTAATTATTATTAAATAATTGCTATTTTCAAACCTATTAGACGGGTAAAGTAACAAATGAGTATTTACTCTGCATATTTATGTGTTAAAAAAAATAGTTCTTCTATACTGAATACACTTTCTCTAGATGTGCTTTCAGTTCAAATAAGAAATGTATGCCTTCAGTTCATTTCTATCCAAGGCGTATACAATACCAAAAAAATCAAATTAATAGTAGTTTTTCACAAAATGAAACAAACACAATATAACAAACAACTCAATTAACAAGCTTAACAATCTAACTAATATATAAGTACAATTGACACATAATCCCGATTTTCATCAATCCAAAAACACATCACATAAACGCTAGACTCTAATCTTCAAAAAATACAGTCTTTACTCAAAAACTCCAAAGGTAAACTTTATTTTTTGATAAAAATTAATATCAAAATATAAGAATAAGATGCAATTTAAGTATATGAAGTATTTTAAAGATCCACCACTCCAAGAAAACCTCAAATATATTAAATTTTATTAAAATGTATTATAATAAAATTATTAATCAAAATGTACATGTAAAAGTACATCTTTGTAATTATGTAAATTTACACATGAAATGTTATCTCCACTCCCCCTCCTCTTCGTAAAAGTACACATGAAGTGCACTTTTTACCTTCTCAACCATCCCCATCGGGAGGAGTATGTGAATCTCGTGTTGGGTAATATTGTGTGAATATCTCCACCTTGGAGTCATGATGAGGCATTGAACTCTATAAACTAGAAGAATCTTTGCAAAGCCTGTAGAGTGAAGGTAAGATAACCATGATAATTGAGAATGGGGTTCTTGTAAGAGATCAATCCAAGCACTAAGTTATCTATCATAAACTCAATTGTATATGATACACTATATGGCACCAATACTGAGGTGGATGAATATAGAACATCAATGGATTGACTAATTTCATACATAGATAGATTATTCATCATCATAATATATATCTATACATATTTATGCAATAATTAGGGTTTTTGGGATCTTTAGATGTAAATGTAAGTAATTTTAATTAAAAGGTAGTGAAAAGATGAATAATATATCATCTTTGTTGAGAGAAAAATAAGGAAACTTGGGAGATTGAGAGAGTTTTGGTTGTGAGAGTGAGGAAATGAGAGAGCAGAGTTGTCTATACTACTTTTACTCATTTTGGCTGCTTTAAAATAAGTTACATTGTATGCGCTTTCATCCTTAGAGAAGTGTACAAAAAGCATATATATTATATACACCTTCAGTTCAATCTTTTTTAAAGATGAAGGCACGTACACTTATTCGCTTACATACTTTCAAAAAGGCTATTTTTAATAATAAGTTTAAAAATTAGCCTAAATTCATACAAAAACCAACCAAATTGATTGTGCCATGTCTAGTTCCAACTATTTTCCAAAAGCTCTAACAAAATAAGTATAAATATAATATTTTATTAATGGAGGTTCTAATGGTATTAATAATACCGATGATAAAAATATAATACACAAATCAAAATAAAGATAAAAAAAGTTATGCAACAACTAAATGGATAGTTTTTACATGCTTATTGGGTGCTTTCCTTACTATTATTGATTCGATACTTCCCTTGCAATTGTTGAATGCAAGGGATTAGTAGCATGAAAAAAGGATTGACATATCAACTATTGGTTGGCTACTAGCATTAGAGGATTGAGATGGTACTGGTGTCGTAATGGGGTAATGAGTTGTGATCATGAGGACATAAATTGATAATTAGGATTAGAGAGAACCGAGGAGTGAAGGCATTAAATAAAGTAAAATGTTGGAACTAAGATCTAGAGTTTTAGCATTGGGTGTTGAGGAAAAAGCAAATTTTATCAATTTAAAAATTTTCTTAAGTATAAAATGATTTTGAAAGTTTGGTTCGATTCAACACCTAAATGTGAAATACTTTTGCTTACCCTAAACCCTATCACGAACCAAATTGCAATATAAGAAAACATTTTACATCTCTGTTTAGTTGAATTCAATACAATAAACAGCCCCATATAATATGATGGTTTTCTTTTACTGAAGAGGAAGAAGCTCATTGGATAAAATTTAAACTAAGAGATGCTATGCATGACTATATAATATTAATATATTCACATATAAAGAAAAGAATTGAACTTGTTAATTTCACATGTTACACCTCATCCTTAAATAATATAGATAGATTTATCATGTTTCATTTTGAGTACTTTTATGTATATGTTATCACACTAAATAGAGATTTTTAATAATTTTTGGATTAAAGGAAAATAAGGAGAAATAATTAAAGAGAAAAAAAAAGATTACATTTCCTTTGTTTAGAAGAGCATGAGAAGAAGAAATGAGCTAGTATATGGAAAAATGTTTCTTTAAGCCTGAAAAATGATGCTGTCCAAACATGGGGAGAATATGGTAGAAAAATATATGAAATTACTTAAATGCCCATCTTATGAAAAGAGTTTTTCAAACGTAAGGACTTTTTGCTCTTTATCAAGTTTAAAAATCGTATTTAATTAACTTTTTCACCATAATAATGATTGCGTACTTCCTATTTGTGGGCTAGATGTTGACATGAACGATATAGGGCATTCTTGTGTCCTAAATTTGTTCTTTTCGCGACCTTATTAAGAATAAAAAATGGACAGCCAAAGAAATTTTCCAAAATCCATGGAAGTTGAAAGTAATATTTAATACGAAAATTTCCAGGGACACTTGCAAGGTGCTCGGGTACTTCTTTACATTTTTCAACCGTCAATACTATAGTACATTTTACCAAAAAAGACAAATGCATGAAAATGTACATAAATTTTTCCTTTTAGCACTTAACAAATGCTTCCAACACTTGCTAATATTTTCCAACCAAGATATGGAAGTGAAAGTGATATAAATCATTGTTCACAGCATGTTACGTATGGAGTATATTAAATATACATCCAGCATTTATATTCTTTCTCGCATATGGCAACATACGATCAAAGCAAATACAATCATGATGCAACTTTTATCTGGGATGAGTTCTCTCCTAACACTATATATCTTGTCTCAACTACATATCATTCCTTGGATTTTCCCTTCATATACCATCTAGAATAGCTGGCCAAGTATAATATAAATGAACTTGTCGTTTTAACTCACGGTAGTAATAATTTTGAGATTAAGCCATCAATTCATACTTGAACAAAGTCCATCGATTGAAAAAAAAAGAAGGAAAGAAGACATTTTACTATTGGCCTGATTATTTTGTTGTAGATGTTCTTCAATTTAACTTTTTGATATTTATTATTCAACTTCAGTTATGAGTTTCTCATGAAAATTCATGATACACCTAGTTAGAAATATCATAAAACTTGAAATTGAATAATAGCTCGAGATCAAACTCAAGTTCAACTCAATATGGTTGAATTGAAGTTTGAATAAATATTAATCCAAACTTGAGTAATCTCAGATCATAAGATAAGTCAAGCAGGGACTAACTTGGTGACTTCCGAGCATTGATAGATACGGTTTGACTCATGCAAAGACCATTCATACACCTCATTACCCTTATTTTTAGGCTAATGCTTGAGCAACATGATTGCATGATATGGCTAAACAATCCTAAAAAGTAGGAGTGAATTAAAAAAGATAAAGAGACAGATTAGGCAGTGAGGAAGAACCCTTGAAGTGGTCCTTATTCATGCCTTGTTTCCTTCTACCCCATTTGTTGTCTTGCTTTTCATTCCATAACCCAGGGGAAATAAAGGATCATATGAATTAGAGTTCGCATCCATTGGCAGTTGATCCACACTTTTCATCCATGAGACAGGTAGCTGGCCCTCAAAATCATAATCCCCGAAAATAACATCTGTAATACCGCTTCCTTCGCTTCCAGGATACCATGCAGCAACCAAAGCATCTATCTTTTCTAAGATCCTTGGTTCTATGATCAAAGGCCTTCCAGAGATCACAATCACTAGTGTGGGAATGTTATCTGCAACCGTGCTTATCAAATCCATCCCGTTGAATGGAATTATGAGCTCTTTGTTGTCCCCACAGGATTCTGCATAGGGAGTTTCACCAACCGCTACAATAGCATAAGAGATACTGCGATCTGATAGTGTAGAAGATGTTGGATTCTCCTCGCAAATGACTTCTGTATTGCCCCCAACATCTTCTCTAATTGCACCCAAAATAGTGGTTCCTGAGATAGTTTAGTTAAATAGCTTACAAATATGCCTGGTGGGTGTACACGTAATATAGAAATTCAAAAATTCCAGCAGAAGAAATTCATAGAAACATAGAAATGTATGTAGCACTATAGCATGGAGGTATATAACTAAAATGCACTATCGCTAAATTGTAACATGCACATTGGTTACTAGTTATGCAGAAAACCAATGACAACAATGTTACAGAGATGTTCTAGCAGAACTATGCATGGCTGACCTGACTGAGCCAGATCTCTTGTGATCTGTTTCATTACTTGACGGTCTTGAGCTTGGCTCAACTATTCAGGAAAAAGATTACATATTCCTTTTAATTAACATCCATATAAAAGCTCAAACTCAATTTAAGCCCATTAACCTCTAAGCTTGACAAGCCGAATATGTTGATGCTCAAGCTTAGCTTGATAAGCTACTTGAGTAGCTTAGGTTCAAACTCAATTCAACCACAATTGAGTCAAACTCCAGTAAGTATCCAACCGAGCTTGAGTAGCTTATGAGCCAGCTTATTTTACTTATGCACCCAATACATGCACGTGTCAATGTTCGTCTGATACAAAATGCAAGTGAGTTCAGAGTAGAGCAGGCATATGCATACCGATAGTGATCCTGCCACTCCCTCCGTGCCAAGTGGCAGTCCACCCTCCACATTGATATCCAAGATTATCAGCATGTGATCCAGCTAGAAGAATCTTCTTAGCGTTTTTATTCAAAGGGAGGAATGGCTTCTTTGAATCCTTTCCATTCTTTAATAAAACCAAAGATTTTCGAACTGCTTCACGTGCTAATTCTCTATGCATCTGCAGAAAGATGTCAAAAATCTTCAAGTGCAAGAGAATGAAAAATTGAAAATATACAATTGGAACTCTTTCTGTACCATGGAGATACTACAGCACCACATTACATCATATGAAATACCGATTGAAGCCCATATGAAGTCTTCATTACATATAAATTTACCTTGCAACCAACAACACCGAGCAAAGATCTATCAGAGAAAGGGTGTTCAAATAACCCAGAAACAAACTTGACCCGTAGTATTCGTTCAACAGCATCATCTATTCTGGACATGGTTACTTCTCCTGATTCCACAAGGTCTAATAGGTACTTGGAAAATTTTTCAAAGCCAAAGGGCACCATTATCTGCAAATACAGTCAATGCACATAAACAGCAAGAACATTTGATCAAGCAAATAAGCAATCTAACAGAACTACAACTTGTTTACCATGTCTATCCCTGCATTAATTGAAAGAGCAATGCACTTTTGATAATTTGACCCAAAAGGTTCACTAAGACGGTCGAGTCCTTCCCAGTCAGATATCACAAAGCCCTGCCTCATCATTCACAATCTAATTAAAACAAATTTATAGAGAAGCCCTTAAATTAAGATTCTTTAACACCTAATTCGAATGAGAAGCTAGTACAGTGCTGTACTTCAAGATGCATAAGTTTGCACTGTTTGTAAACCAAAACACTTTGCATCAAAGAGTAAATATTAGTTTTTTCAACTTGAATTGATAGGTGACATTGTTGAGAGCTGCTCACCTTAAAACCTAACTTATTTTTCAAAACCTCTGTGAGAAGAAAATGGTCAGAATGCAGCTTACGCCCGTTCCAGCTAGAGTATGAAGCCATTACTGTGCAAACCCCCTGGGAGATGCAGTCCAGATAAGGATCCATGTGAATCCTTTCTAAATCCTCATAAGATGCTATAGTGTTGCCCTCATTTATTCCTTTTTCAGTGCCACCATCTCCAACAAAATGCTTGGCACATGCAATGACATTGTTCCTAGGAAGAAATGAGTAAAAAGATAAAATTGACACAGTTGCCTTTAGAATGAAGATAATTCAACTGCTTCTTAGAAGTGCATTAATTGACTCTCTGATAAAGAAGGTGCTAGCCAGGGATCTGGAGGGTTAATCCATGATGGGAATCCACCCTGCGGTTCCAGTAGTGGGGAAACCTGACTTGGATGCATGAGCCCAGACATCCACATATGGCCACATGTTATATAATAATGTTTGATTTTTGCACTTTAGCAGGTATATTTATCGGTTTTACAAGATGGCCTAATAACATGTACTAAGGATCAACTTGCAAGACATTCTTGAAGTCACATCCAACGGCCCACTAATTATTCAATTGAAGTGAAGAACTGACCACTTCAGGACCATTTGTATTTGTAATTGTTGCTTATGAGAATCGGCCATTTTATTTTGTACTTGTATTTCATGGTTTTGGAACTGGCTACTTAGTGGCATCTTTGTAATTTTTAATACATTCTTACCCTAATTGGAGCAAGTACAAATACTTGCTAACTAGGGTTTTTAGAGAGTTTTTGATATTTTTGAGAAAAACATATACTTTAGCCGTGAGGGTTCATCCTTTACAATAAAAAATCTCTTATTAATTTATTTGTGAAATTGTGGCGAGAATCAACAAGAGTAGATTGTAAGTCATATCAATCTTACTTTTGTTGTTTAACAAATTGTGTTTAGTGATTAATATTTAGGTACAATTTATAGTTACTTGTTCATTCACGTGAATTAGGGTTGTATTTTTCAGATTTGATTATTTCAATTTGAAATTGAATCCTAGTTCAATTGCGTGTTCTTCCATTAAAGATCACATACTTGTTTGATCTTACATCCATTTGGTATTTGCGTATTTGGAATCAAGTTCATCACGCCATTTTGAGTACTAATTGTGTAATTGATTCTTCAATTGTATTGTGTGCTTGTAATTGGACAAAAGCACATCAATCCATCAAATAATTAAGGAAATTCAACGTGCATTCCCGACTTCTCTAGTTATGCCAACAACTGTTTTATATCAAAAAACAGTCTCTTGGCATAAGTATATCACTGACTTCTGGTGAAACACAGGACACAACATTCCCAGAAGTGATCATGCCACAACACAGATCTACTTGTAAAAGACTGCAGCAAAGAGAAAGCTGATCTAAAAAAATAGGGCTAATTTCAAGAAAGGTGGATCAGCAAGCTTCTTCAATCTAATTTTTCAAGCTTTTGGAATTTTAAAATCTGGTGATGAGGAATTAGATCAATATCTTTTAGAATCTCAGCTCATGTGTATAAATTCATCCCAGCAGACAAAACTCTTCCAATGGATGCCACCTTCTGTCATTTTCAACATCCTGCTCCACACTAGCATTCAGTATTGCAGCTCAGCCAAATAAACCGTTATGTTAAAGTGGCTGGATTCTCTTAAAATAAGTATTGCATCAATCATAATCACTAAGTATTTAAATTAGGTTATATAATGACAGGAACAATGGTTATGAGAGAAAACATATTCTGGGATGCTTTCACTTTACCTTCCAGCCATAAAAGGGTAGCCCTTGGAGTGTTCTGGAGGAGGCTGTCCTTGTAGGCCTGTAACAATTGAAGTCATCTTCCTGACAATATTGGTATCTTCGCTGTAACTCTCATAACACCTTCCCCATCTAGGATCTTTCAGTACCTATAAGACAAGTTTTATGAATCACTTAGTGTGGTTATTGTAGGATGACAATAGTAGAAAGAAGATACAAGAAAGGAGCAGCAAAGAGCTCAGGATACAGCATGCAGGAGTTCAACCAACTCGGGGGTAGAGTTGGCTTTAGCCCATTGAAATTCACATAATGTACCATATCTCCAACATTGAGTCTTAATATAAAACAGATATGATACAAGTTCCAATTACTTACAGCAACACATGGTGCAAAAGTGTAAGGAATGCCACTAGCCCTAACTTCAAGAGCTGTTGCAACGCCAATTCTTTGAGCCAATTCTGCATCCCTAAAGTGCACTCAAATCTTTAGCATTTTGCTTGATTAGAAAGGAAACCCAGAAAAGGCAGACAGAAAGACAGTAGGTGAAATACTAATCTACAATCACAAAACTGTAAGCTTCCTACCAATGTCAGGAACATTTCTTTCAAGCATCAATAGCAATCCACTCAATCATCGTCTTAATCAGGCACTAAATTACTTATAACCGTGAGGAATGATATCGTTCATGAAAGATATATGAACCAACCTTGTAGACCCAAGGTTGATGTTGTGAGGAAAGATGGTGGCGCCATAGATGCTGTTGTTACCATGAACCGCATCAATCCCATAAATAAGAGGTATCCCCAGTCGTGATCCAAGAGCAGCTCGCTGGAATCCATCGACCATGTCAGCCCAGTCGGACGACAGTGCATTCTTGAAAGGTGCACTACCTCCAGCACTCAGTATACTCCCTGCAACAGGTTAGAATACCTGAATGAGGTGAGGTACTGTAGAGCGATTACTTATGTAATGTTCCCTCGACAGCAGATAATCTAACAGAAGATTTAGTTTTCTTATTCCTAAGGCTAGTGGATTATTTCTTTTTCTAAGACACAAAATCTGGTATTTTGCTAAGTTAATCCTGAGAAAATCTCGAATTAGGCCATTTGTACTTACTTTAACAAAGGAGGGGTCAGCTTCTTTTACGCTTTTTACTTTAAACTAAGCTATTGCCATTCCGATTAGTTTAGTTTCAAGATTCATATGCAACAAATTCGGAATCTTGGGTCTATCATACAATCCATCTGGAGCAGTCATAAAGGTTCAATTTAGATTCCTCCAAAAGCTCACACATGCAGTATAAGATAAAAAGAAAGATGGTGAAATAATGAAATATAATAATAATTATTATTATTATTTGAAAAAAAAAAGAGTAGTACCTATGGAGAAGTCTTTAAGTACAGAATCACTAGCAACTCTACGCTCAATCTGAGTCATTTGACCAATTTTCTCTTGTAAAGTCATCCTAGACATTAAGTCTTTAATGCGAGACTCAGTGTCAGATTCCGGGTTCCTGTAGACAGACTCCATTTTCCTATGCCTCTTCTTCAGCAACAACTTGGACTAGCTAGCACACTATAATTATATGTTGCTCGGGCTTTGTTAAGAGGAATAGTGCCGATTGCAACAAAAAGGTTAATAAATCACGAAACACGAGGAGACTTGGTTTTATAGGAGCAGCCCGACCCTGAGTCCACGCCACGCTGTAAAGTATCTAACTTTCTCAACTAATTATCCATGTCTTACTATTGGAAATATGTGTAAGTTTATCGATGGCAAATTAATCCTTAAAAAAGGGTTTCAATCAAAATAAATTTAGAAATATCGTGATAAAATTATAGATTAAAATTGTGATTTTACCAAATAAAAAATTATATATTTAATATGCGATTTCCTCTCTTGGTTGATCAGCTTTCCAAGTTACAAAAATGATCCAAACTCCTGCGACCAATCATTGATGTGCTTAACAAGTAAAGTTTATGTCATGTTGTAAGGAAAGGAATGTTATATTTTCTATTATCTGAGGCCTATGTGATCTTATTTTTATCCAATGTCCATGCGTCTTATCTCTATTTGAGTATTAGGGTTTGACTAGCTAGAATCACATGAACCCTAGAATTAGATGGACCCCAAAATCATATAGATGATAAAAAAAGATAAAGCATATACTTTTATTAGAAAAACTAAATTTCGATTAAGTTCTAATACTTAGACTTTTATATATCATCATTATCATTATCACTATTGTCATTATCATCATTATAAGTAGAATGAAATACTTTATCCAAACTTAGTTTTGAAATAAAAATGAATTAAATAGTTTACCCAAATTCGGTTTTGAAATGAAAATGAATTAAATATAGATCAAATATTTTATCCAATCATTAGTATTGTGTTTTATCCAAACTCAGTTTTGAAATAAGAATGAATTAAATAGTTTATCCAAATCCAGTTTTGAAATGAAAATGAATTAAATATAGATCAAATAGTTTATCCAAACATTAGTATTGTGTCTGAATTTTTCTTTTTCTTTTTCTTTAATTCGACTTATATTAAGTATAATCTACTTAATATAAGTCACTTAATAAAAATTAAAAAAACCATGAAAATTTGAAAAATACCCTTTGAAAAATTTCAAAAGAATGGAGTGGCTATCTCATTAAAGTTAGGAAAAAAAATGAAAAAATATGATCAAATGAGTGAATTGATTTTAATTTCAACCACTGGTCTACATAAAAAAAAAAAGAAAAACCTTTTTTACATAAAAAGATTTTTAAAACCAGAGACAACTGAGTTTGTAAGTTATCTTATCTAAAACTTTTTGGCTTATATATAGGAATTTTTGAAAATTATGAAAAAGAGGCTTTTATTTAAAATTCCTTTGCTGTTTCTTTATCTCATTCCCAAATATGGATAGTTAATGGATAGAATATATATAGAATTAAAGACAAGCGTATAAAGAAAACCATATAAAAGATTTCTTTTTTCTCTTTTATCTTCTTGTGAAACTAAAAGAATAGTTCATATTAACAAAAGATTTAAATAAATTGAGAAAGGAAAGTAGAAATAATCAAGGTAAGATTTACCAAAACCAAAAAGATTTCATATTTTTCCACAATAAAGAAAAAGAAAGTTAGTATTAGAAAAATCAAATAAATTGAAAAAGAAAGTAAATAGAATGCTAGAAAAAGATTAACCGAAATAAAAAAAAGGAACTTTTTTTTCCTAATATAATTTCTTGTAAAAAAAAAGAAATTAATAATATGACAAGAAACAATAAAATAAAACAAAATACTTTTAAATTTTTTTCTTCTTTTTAGTTTTTATTGCTTTTAGGATAAATATTATTATTTTTTTACTTTCCATGGTTGCCCCAAATATGCTTATGTATCCGCTAGTTGTAATTAGACCATCATAGTTTCCTTTTTATAAAACTTTAATTTATTGGTTGCTTTTATCAAATGACTTACCTTGTTGGCAAAGGGGTATGAATAATATTGCAACAATTAATGGTGGTGAGTTGGTTGGAATAGTTCTTCATGGGGTGGGCAAGTGAAACTCTTAACAAATTTCACCAACAGAAGTGTGAATATTGATTAATTTGGCTTGAACATAAATCCAAACTTGAACCTTGAACCAAATTAAAGCAACCCCACGAATTATCTCATGTAATCAAAGGGTGACCTCAACATTTTGGGATGTGGGAATGTGATTTGTGTGTTGAGTTTGCTTTGATTTTCTCTCATATGAGAGAATTTCAAAGAGGGAGAGTGAGAATAAGTTTCGCATGGCCTAAAGAGAGAGTGAGAAGATTTCTTCAATTTTTGAGTTTATTGAGTGGAATTGTGATAAGTGTTGAGAAAGACTCACAATTATTTAATTTTTATCTAGTTTCTGTCTATATGATCATATATTATTCTTAATTGGTTTATATTTTTATTATAGGATCTAAAAAGCAAATTTAAATAAAATGAAACAAATTCGCATAAGTTTCATGAGAGTTTGAATTAAAATGAACAAGTTATAGAAGTGAAATGGTTGACATGCTCATCGATGCCCTTGTGTTGGAGACCATGTCAAGCTTATAAATAAAGACAAGTTATAGGACCTAGTATAGGTTGTGCCAAAAGCCGTGTAGAAGTATACGTCTACTAACATGACCGTGTTGGAGATCGTATTGAAGCAAAATTGTAATTTTTCAAGAAAATTCATAATCAAAGTTACAGGAGCATTTGTACGATAATGCTATAACCATGTCAAGTGAAGATTCTACTTTCCAAATTAATTGCAAAAGTTGAAAATTACTTTCCCGAAGTATAATTATTTCAATAGTAATAATAATAATAATAAGTACAATAGGGATACAAAGACTCGTGGAAGTGACCTTATATGGTTCCTCTTATAAATTAAACAAAATAAAGTAATTAATATCTCAAGGAAAATGAGATAGTAGTTATATATATATATATAATAAAAACTCGAAAGTGAAACTTGGAATTAGCAATGAATGCTTGCGATACAAGAAATCAAAGTAAATAATATGAGAAAATATATCAAAGGAGAGTGATTGGTACAAGTTTATATTATGGTAATTATATACATAAGTACATGTACGCATACTTATGGTATATAAATATATGTATATAAATTGTAAAGAATGAACAAGTAATCAACTAGAAGATAACGTAAAGGAAAAAAGAAAAATAAATAAATAAATAAATGATTTGATTGTGATTAGTGACTAGATTGTTTGGTCTAAAGCCACAAGTGGAGTATGTAATATAATAAATAAAAAGAAAAAAAGAAAAGTTGAAGAGGAGAGATAAAGCATAACCACATGTTATCAACTTAGGATACATCACAATTTCTTCTTCTCAATTTAAGTCTTTTGAATCGAAAATTCAACCCTCCAAAATATCCTTAGAAAACTCATCTCCACGTCTCCATGAATGTTGCATGCAACCGGAATAAGGGGTAAATTGTGTAATATTAATTGGCTGTTGCAGAAATAGGAAGAGAATGGAAAATGGGGGGCTAGTCGGGGTTAAGCAAAGGGCTAGACAAGAGCTACTATTACAGCAGCTTGAGGTTGAAGGAGGATAACTCTAGGAGGTTGTCCAACCTAGTTTAGCCGGCCAACGGTGGCTGGAAACAGGCAAAGTAGCTAGGTATTTTAAAATGTCATGTTTTTAAATATTTTCTTAAAAATAGTAAATGTATGTGGAAAATTACAAAACTTGGTTTTCTCGTCTAATTTTGTACGTAAATTCATGTAGCATTTTTATTTTGATGTAATTCATAGTGTGCATATAAGTTTCTTAATAATGTGTCCTACTACGACGAATATTAAATTGAATTTTAAAAATACTTAATGATGTTGTTTTGACTTGATTTTTGGCGTATGATTAGCTAATAGGTCACACTTAATTTACAAAACAAAAATTTTGAAAAACAAGCATATTTTGCATTTTTCATGGGTTTTCTAATGGGAATGACTCTACTTTCCAGCATGCTCTCTTTGGATAGCCAGTGAGATTCTTATGAGATTAATTGAATTTGATGTTTAATGGTAAATACCAGAGCTATAATATGATATTGAGAGGCTTAGATATGATGGTTGGATACAAACACAAGTAAACGTTTAGTTGCATAGTGAAATCGGTAAGTAAATATGTGAATTCTTAAAAACAAATAATAAATGATAAATTTCATATACTATGGGTAGATATATATGTGTGTGTGAGTGTGAGTGACTGAGTGTATGTGTGTGTATATATATACATGTATATGTACATAGTCAAATAGGACCATAGTGACTCTTATGGAATTAGTTACATCCGTTTATCACTTAATTTGTAAATTGCTTGATATTCAACTCTATGGTTATGAAAAGGATAACTTGAGTGGGGTGTAGTACTACAAAAGTAATGGTTAAATGATGAAGAGTCAATTTTGATTGTGAACATAAGTTTATGGATGTACGAGATAAACTTTTATTTAGGTAAATTAGCATGTGGCTTATGATTGCTCACCTACATCATGGTTTATCATATAAGGTAACATAATGAATCATAATGAATTTTGTGAGATAGATGAGTCCATATGTCAATTATTAGATAACATAGTTAGTATCCTCTAATAATAGTAAAGTGTGTGACCCTCATTAACCAATGGATGAGACTAGTGAATGGTTTGTTTATGTATTACCCTAAAATGAAATGAAAAAGGATTGATAAATTGTTAAGTGAGTTAAAAGCTAAAAAGTTTGACTAGGGACAAGTGGTAATAAATTTTAAGTATCATTAGGGTAAGTAATTCATTGTTTAGTTGCAATGTCATTAGGTAATATTGCAAATACAGAGTAAGCGTAGAGGGTTCATTTGGTTAGCTGTCTTGATAGATTCGCAAGCTAGGTAAGTATTGTTTGGATTTAAGTAGTTATGGTATGAATGGTCAAGAATGTAGACGATTTGTTTGATAGTTGGAAAACCGTGTATAATCACTTATTGTGACCATTATAGGAGGATTCTAGAACCCTTCTTGTGGTTTTTAATCTATGTGTGATTTGTGAATGACTATTTGAGTAATGTCTGGTTAGTCATACTAATAACACTAGTATGAGAAATCGTGCTGGGAGTTGAGTCTTCTATTTTCTTAAATTGATGTTATGATGTAACCATACTCTAAGCAGTTATTGTTTGAGCCGGTTTGATGATTGAATTAAGAATGCTTAAGTTTAGGTATGGCTATGAATACCAATTGGTTGTTGGATATGTTTGGCTTGATATGATTGGATGCTAACAAAAGATTTTACATATTAACTCAAAATATGTAATAAAGTAAGATCTGTTTCTTGCCTAATAAGTTTGTGGTATGATTTTTTAATCGACTCGATGAGTTTATGGCATGGTTGATGAATCGGCCTGGTATTAGTGACCTATGGAGATTCGGTTACCTTGTCTGTTTGTGGCAAGTAAAAGACACATTGAAAGTTGCTAACTTGAAATGAATGTGTATAAGGGCCATTATTAGTCAAGTGGTAAATAAGTTATAAAAGAGCATATAAGGGTAGAATATTCTATAGATGATAGGTTGATCCTAGATTATTTAATGTTAATATGATTTGTAAGTTAAGCAGGTTGATCTTGAAATAACCATTGTTGATGTAGTCTATAAGCTTGGTAAGTATGGACCTTGATAAATGACTTCCAATTGTAGACCATATCGGTGTTTAGTGCCAAATGACTAATTAAAGATCATTGTTTGATATTTCTTGTATGTACCTGTATATTCGCCTTGCTTCTTAAGAAGTTGAGGGGTTGGTGTTTTATTGATCTTAAGTATAGGTACTGAAGACTGAATTAGCTTTTGGGATTTTTTGAAGCTTTTGAGGGCGATAAACTAATAAGAGAAAGATTTAGGATTGTGATTTCCATATTCTTTTTAGTAGATCACTGTGTTACATTCTATATAATTTTGTTAAACCCATGTAAATATTAAGGCTAAATGTTAGTCTAGCTTTGGGTTGTAATCTTATTACAAATGTCGTTTTATGATCTAATGGCTAGAAGAGTCCAGCAAGTCAGATGATTACTCATCTAGGGTGATCATTAATGTTTTTGTGTATAGGGTTTGATAGGTGGAAGTCACTCATTAATCATGAACATATGGCATGATTATATCATTGATTAGTTGTGTGAGATGTGCTATGTTGTATAGGTAGCTTTAGATTGATGTTTAATGATGTCAAAAGAAATAGGTTTTGATCTTATATATTGTTTGCCTTATCTCTAGTTTGGGGATGGCATAGTAGTGCCACCTTCAGGTACTAGGTTGAGAGGTTTTGATGAATTTACAAGTTAGATTAAGACTTGGAAGGTAGGTCGTTACACAATTTGTTAGAAAATGACCTTTTTACCCTTGAATCGATTTTATTGAATTTGGACCTGAATAAGTTTAGAGATCCTAAATATAGCTCCAAGACCTCAAATAGGTAAATAAAATCAATTTCAAGTTATTTGAAGACAATTGGAAAAGAAAATTTTAAGTTTGGAGGCTAATGGGTAAAATGACCAAAATGACCCTAAATTTCATTTTACTAGATTTAATTTTGAATTTGCTTTGAAACCCTAAATATTGCTTTAAGATCTTAGTTAGGTAAATAAAATCATTTGTAAATCATTTAAAAACATTTGGAAAAGGAAAATTCAAGTTTGGAAGTTGGTTAGACAAAATGACTAAATTTATTTTAATTAAGTTAGGCCCATTATTTTTAGTTAGTCCTATTGTTATGTTCTAGATTCAATTGATTTATTAAGCCTAATTTTAATTTTCATTTTAGACCTTTAATGGGTTTAAGGTCCATTTAGGATTAATTTATTCATAAGGGCCCATTTAAGATGTAGGCTCTAAAGATTAATAGATCCAAGAAAGTTTTGGGTCTTAAACCCATTTAGATTTTATTATAATCATACAAGTCCAATTTACTCCATTAGATCTAAGTCTAGCTTATTTTAGACTTTTAATTTAATTTGAGCCTTAATTTAGTTCAAAATTTGGTTTAAGTTATTTGTCATTATAAATCCCATTTAGGATATGAGCCTTAAAAGGAAAAGTGCCCAATTAGATTTTGGATTTTAAATTTTAGGTCTATTGGTAATTTGTTTTTATATTATTAAGTCATTTCTTACTTTGGTCCAATTGGGATAGTTAGGCTAATTAAGCTTAGTTAATCTAACTATGTTTAATCATATAGGCTACCTAAGGGGAAGGTAATCCTTAAGCCTATATAGTTGGGTCGGCCTTATCACGAGTTAATTAAGCAAACTACTAATTAACTTCAATTTGTCACATTTAAAGACGTTAATTTTGAAGAGCCATAACTTACTCAATTTAAGCTAAAATCAAGTTAAGCCAAAGCCTTGATTGCTTATTACTCATGCTACCCATTTTAACTTAAAAAGCCTTTTTTTATTTGTTTTAGAGCCCATAAACTTCTAGACTAAATAAGGTTATGAATTTTCAACTTTATAAGTCCATATCTTATCCAATTTAGATCAAAATCACTTTAAATCAAAGTCCATTTATTTTTATTCTTTTTTAGAGTCTAAAACATCCTTCATTTTTCTTTTTTAAGACCCCCCCCCCCAAAAAAAAAAGTCAAGAAAAAAAAAGATTAAATTAAGAAGGAATTTCAAGTTGAAAAAAAAAACTTAAGTTGGAAAATAAAGTTAAGGTTAATTGGATGTATTAACCTTAACTAGTTACTAGTTTGCGAATTTTTCTAAAAAATTTTGAAAAAATATTAACCAGAAAATCTGGACTCAAAGACTATCATATTAAAACATAAATGGTTACCACTTACTATTGTTTTAAAAAATGAATTAAAATCTTCTTATGAATTCCTTTCACCATCTTATGTACAAGACATAATATTTTTCATATAGATAAAGCATGAAATAAATCAAAACAGCATGAAATTTTTTTAATCATTTTTATTACAATTTTTCTATTCTTATTTAAAAATGAAATAAAAGAGAATAAAACTTTTGCATTTTTGCTTTAATTAAAATTGAACTAAAAATAGGATAAAATATTTTTACGTTTTTGTATTATAAATTGAAATTTTAAAAAGATAATTTTTTTTTGTAATTGTTTACATGGTAAATTGAAATTGGAAAAGAATAAAATGTTTTTTTTTTTAATTTTATATGCGGTTGCCCCGTAGGTGCCTACGTACCTGCTAATCAGGATCAAACCAACATAGTTCTGTTTTTATAAAACTTTAGTAGATTGATTAATTTTAATTATGAAAATAGGTCGGGTTTACGTTTATTATCATTTTAATTTTTTAAAAAGAAAAATTCTAAACCTAAACTTTAATTCCCAATTTTGAAAGACTAAAGACCTAACTTTTGAAAACACCAATTAGAGTTTTTTTATTTTATTAAAATCATTTTTCTAGGTAACAAAACCTTTTTATGTTTTGTTTTTCTTTTTTTTTTTTTCAAAATAAAACTATATCTTAGATAATAAACCATTATTTAATTTTTAATTTTTCAATTTTTGTATTTATAAACTAAATATTACTCATTATTTTAAAAAAACTAGTTGGGAACCCAATTGTCCTTAACCACGATTGCACCGCAACACTTAAGGCCTACACAATGGTTCCCTCCTAATTATTTACTTTACTAATTTTCCTAATATATTCTAAATTAACTAGATAGATTAAGTTAAGGTTATTAATCTAATCATATTTAGGTTATTATTCCTAATCTAAAATCTACCTTAGATACCAATTTTATTAATCATATTTATTTTTAACTAAACCTATTTTGTTATTTAATGTTTATTTTAACAAATAATTAACATCAATTACTAAAAAAATATAATTAAAAAAAGAATACTTGGTCATGGGTTGGGTACAGTCACGAGTCTGGAAGTGGGTCGGCTTCAAGTTTAGTCGTGCAGGTTGGTTCCAAACAGAGCTCACACACACAACAATGGCAGTAAATGGTTGTTGCAGCTAGCTCCGGTCATTGTCAAAGTTCAAGAAGTCATTAGCCTAACCGATTCAACTACCTAGAATACGTTGTTGGTATTATTTAGCACCTAAAATACCTAAATTCGCGATTCACGAGTGTCGAGTCTAATTTTTGAATTCCCATTCCTAATCCGATCTAAACTAGACCCTATGCTCATCTAATCTAGATCCTCGACTTGAGTTAGGAATTTCGTTTAATTTTTTGGAGTCGCCACCCAACTGTTGTTGGGAAAATTGAATTAAGACTAAAGGAGCGGATTAGTCTTAATTTGGACCACTAGTCGTCGTTCTTTTCTCTTCTCGTTTTTGTGAGAAGAGAAAAAGGGAAAACCAGAGTTTCTAAGTTCGGGGGCTAACCTATTAAAACCTTTACGGTTACCACCTAATCTCCCAAAATTGTTTATCTTTAGAAATGTGTTTCATTTGTGTTTCTGTTACTTTTTATTATGTTTGAGAATTATTTTGAGAAAATGATTTTTCTTTATTTTAGGGGTTGACCCGAATGGGTGCCTACGTACCTGCTACTCAGGATCAAACAAGCCGTAGTTCGCTTTTCTGAAAACTTTTAGATTTGTTGATGAATTTTAATTTTGCAAACTCTTTTGATTTATGTTCTTAACATTTTTGGGATTTTTCTAAAACTTCTGAGCCTAAACTTTGAATTTGATTTTTTTGAAAATGATTTTGAAGGAAAACATCAATTTTGAGTTTATTTGAAGAAAAGGATTTTTCTAAGTGTTAAAACTTAATTTTTCTTCTATTTTCATAATTTTTTTTATTTTTATTAATTTTCATGATTTTCATGATTTTTGTGATTTTTATAAATTTTTGTAATTTTTATGCTAGAACATTTTATCCTAAGTTATTATCTATCCTATTTTGAAATCTAAAGTTTTATTATTATTTTTCCTATTTTTTTTTATTATTTTATTCTATTTTTTTATTTTTTTATTATTTTTTTTTACATTTTATTTATTTTATTATTTTTTTTACATTTTTCTTAATTCTAGAAAAATCTAATTTCTACATTTTTCCTATTGAAAATATAAACAAATAAATAAATAAATGGCTAACAAAATAATAATAATAAATAAATAAATTCAGAATAATCAAATAAACAAAATAAATAATAATAAAAAATCTGGAAAATCCGACTTACCTGGATCCGGGTCGCTACGCGGGTCGGGTCGGATCGGTCGGAGACGGCGGCGGGGTTGGCTCGTTCACGGCGTTCCGGCGGTCGTTTGCGGCGGGTGAAGTGTCGAATCCTAGCTTCTTGAGGGTGCTGAATCCGATGGTGGTGGCGGTTTACTCCCAGATCGCCTCCTAGCGGTTGCTCCAACTCCGATCGATGGTCTCGGCTTCAAGTTCCTCCGGCGTACTCCGATTCACTCCTTTCTCTCTCTTTCTCTCACTTTTTCTTCGTGTTTCTTCGTACTCTGGCTTCCTCCTGTTCTCCTCTATTTATAGGCACCTCGAACTCCTCTTGGATAAGCTCGAATCGGCCGATTTAGATAAACCCATATTTTTCCGTTTCTTAGATTCGATTTTATCCCGGCGATTTGATGTTAATCTCTTGTGTTCCTTTGGTTTATCTGATGGATTCGGCCTTATCTCGACTTTAATCTAGAAGATTAAAAAAGAAAACGGCCGATTTCACCTTCGTCGGACTTCTGTCGGATTTTTTCCTCCGGCTGGGCTCGCGAAGAAGACGATCACGCGCGACGCGCGTGACTTCCCTCAGCCAATCACATGCTGCCACGTGGCAGCTCCAGGGAAAAGAACGAAAAATTTTTGCCGAGCGCCTGCGGGGGATTCGAACTCGCGACCTTCAGCCTTCACACGGTTCCCATGCGCACACACGAGCCAACTGAGCTGGCCCAATTTCCCGATTTTATTTACATCGCAAATTGTACATATGCGATGCAAATTTTTTTTTATTTTTTTTGTATTTTTTGAAATTTCAAAAATTTGTAAAAATTATTTATTATTCATTATTGCTATTTATAAAATCATTTTTCAAAATTGAAGTGTTTTCCTATTTATTTTCATTTTTTGAATATTTTTATTATTTATGCTAAATTAAGGAAAAATTGGGAAAAATTGAAAATTGATTATTATTGAAAATTATTGATTCCTAGGGCAAAAATGGGGTGTTTACAGCTGCCCCTCTTTGTAGTAAAATTTGAAAAACTTAACTACAAAGACAAACAAAAGACGCCATTTTTGGCCTCCTAAATTAGGCTTTGGTAGGAAAATGCCCCAAGAGCTGATAATCCTACGATTTGAATATGTTCCAAATGATTCATGGTAATGTTCCTTCTCCAAAAAGTGCTTTATGAGCTAACTAATTGGCGACAGGACCTATCTCAAGTTTTGAGTAGAAATGTATGAGAAATGATGATAGGAAGCGTCTTATCAGACTTGCAACCTTGGAAAGAAATATGACCGAAAAGTGCCCCGAGAGCTGACTAATCGGGAGGGTTTAGGAAAGTGCCCCTCATGAGCTGACTAACCTTTGATAAAATGCCTCGAAAAGTGCCCCCTATGGGCTAACCTTGAGGTAGAAAGTTTTAGGAAAGGGCCCCCTATGGGCTGCCTAACCTAGAATGGAAATTTGCCTCAAAAAGTGCCCCCTATGGGCTGACCATGAGGACAAGGTTTTTAGGAAAGGGCCCCCTATGGGCTGCCTAACCTTGAATTAGACTTGTCTCAAAAAGTGCCCCCTATGGGCTGACCCTGAGAACAAGGTTTTTAGGAAAGGGCCCCCTATGGGCTGCCTAACCTAGAATGGAAATTTGCCTCAAAAAGTGCCCCCTATGGGTTGACCATGAGGACAAGGTTTTTAGGAAAGGGCCCCCTATGGGCTGCCTAACCTAGAATTGAAATTTGCCTCAAAAAGTGCCCCTGATGGGCTGACCATGAGGACAAGGTTTTTAGGAAAGGGCCCACTATGGACTGCCTAACATAGAATTGAAATTTGCCTCAAAAAGTGCCCCTGATGGGCTGACCATGAGGATAAGGTTTTTAGGAAAGGCCCCCCTATGGGCTGCCTAACCTTGAATTAGACTTGTCTCAAAAAGTGCCTCCTATGGGCTGACCCTGAGAACAAGGTTTTTAGGAAAGGGCCCCCTATGGGCTGCCTAACCTAGAATTGAAATTTGCCTCAGAAAGTGCCCCTTATGGGCTGACCATGAGGACAAGGTTTTTAGGAAAGGGCCCCCTATGGGCTGCCTAACCTAGAATTGAAATTTGCCTCAAAAAGTGCCCCTGATGGGCTGACCATGAGGACAAGGTTTTTAGGAAAGGGCCCCCTATGGGCTGCCTAACCTTGAATTAGACTTGTCTCAAAAAGTGCCCCCTATGGGCTGACCATGAGAACAAGGTTTTTAGGAAAGGGCCCCCTATGGGCTGCCTAACCTAGAATTGAAATTTTTAGGAAAGTGCTCCGAGAGCTGACTGACCTAAATGAAAATGATGGCTCAAAAGGTGCCACTTGCAGGCTAACCTTGAGAGATCTAGGGAAGTGTCCCTTTTTTGGGCTGACTACCCTATTAAAGGAAATGATGGCTCAAAAGGTGCCCCCTGTGGGCTAACCTTGAGAGACCTAGGGAAGTGGCCCTTTTTGAGTTGACTACCCTATTAAAAGAAATGATGGCGAAAAGGTGCCCCCTGTGGGCTAACCTTGAGAGACCTAGGGAAGTGCCCCTTTTTTGGGCTGACTACCCTATTAAAGGAAGAATATCCTAAGTGAGAATCTTATTCATTTTTTTTTTTTCAATAACAATCAAATGCAAGATGACTTAAGACTTCTAAACAAGTGATAACTAAAATTTTTCTGCAAACTTTCAGGGAAAAGCGCTCTTCCAAAATCTAAGGATAATGTGGCCAAACATTAAAGTGTTTTCTTTTTATCGCTAACGAATAAAAAGTCTGACAAGGCTCCTAAAAATTCAAATAAAGGGTAAGCATTCCCTACTGCTCAATAATCACTTACTCTTTGCCTCATTTTTCTCAGAGGGTTTGGTTTAATCTTAGAAACAAAGTGTTGACTTAGCTTAATCAATCATCTCTTGAGAGGTTTCTTGCAATTAAGACTCATATCTTCTTCTTGGGGATATCAATACATAAGGCTAAACAATGCCAATGAGTAAATTTCCTCATTCCATTTATAATTGGATATTTCGTTTTTAATTGGTTTAATCTAAGAGGACTTCCTCACAATCTCTCGGTTTAGATGTCACTCTTGACTTCTATTCCAAAAATTATGGTCTTTCTTGTAAGTAATACGCTTTAATCAATCCGTTAGGCCTTCTTGATACTTGTAATGCAATTTAGGCTCTTTGGTTATTGGTTTCAGAAAAGTATGTTAAGGTTTATTTTGAAAGAATCATCATTTCAACTTGGGTTTGTAAGTCAGGAAATCTTGAGAAAAAGAACTGGAATAGTACTTGCCCTAGCAATTTTTGCTTAAGATAAGTTATTTTCAATGATTTGGAGAAGTCTTCGAAAAGGGTAGTATATCTTTGAACTACTCTCGTATTTGGCCCTGGTATTTTTCAAGTGTTGTTGGGCTTTTTATAGGTTTAGCTACATTCTTGGCTTTTCTCATTTCTCTTCTTTTCTTTTTCTTTTCCTTCTTTTTCTTTCATTTTCATTCGTCATTTTCATTTTTTTTTTCATTCATTCTCTTTTTTCCATTTTCTTTTCTTTTCTTTTCTTTTAGGCCCAATGGTGATCATTTCATATGGTTCATGTGTATTTTCTAAGAATGTGGACTTCTCTTCATCTCAAATAAATTATCTACGGCTAAAATTTTGAATTGTTGCAACTAGGGCAAGCACTATTGATGTCTCTATCTTCCCAAGTATTCCATCGTGGGGTGGTTGATGGTGAGGTTCAATTTTGAAACTCTTGTTTATCAAAGGATGATTGTGTTTAGGGTAGCAAAGATGAATGCCTAACATTATCTTGATTTAACGTATCAAATTCAAGATAGACCTCCTTTAAGGAATGAGTCCAAAACCTCACATTAATAACACTCAACTCTCAAGTGTTTAAGGGTTAGTGTTTGGGACATGGTTTGCCTCTTGTCATTTAACTTTGCCTATGTTCTCCACTTCTCATGGTGTCCAAGCGATTTGGTCTTAAGACTCAAGGATTTGGAGTAGTCTTCTTTATACCCTCATTGATAATTGACCATAGCTACTTTGAAAGTGTACTAAAAAAAAAAAAAATCTGTGTCTGGTTTAGATGACTTTTGATGGAAAGGAAACTTCAAGTGCAGCTTTTAGGATTGGAGTGTGTCGGGACGTTTTACATTTTGAGGCTAAATCAAGATATGAGGAGACCTTTTGAAGTGAATGGGGTCTTTTAAGTTGGTTATAGAGGTCCTTGGTTTTATGTTTAGAGCAAGTGACTATGAGCTTTAGGTTAAGCTGACCATTTATAAGCAACTTTTAGGACCTTGAAAAGATCTCTTATTGTTAGTAACTCTTCAATTTTCTTTCTTTCTTTATTTTTATTGGTTGTTCTTATTTTTTTAGTAAATATGTAAACAAGATGCTCATACGGATATAAATATGTAAACAAGATGCTCACACGGATGCTAAAAGTAGAAGGGCTGACAACTGATTGACAATGTAATATTGAAACTTCACTTGTATTAATGTTGAAAATTTGGAGTTCGATAAAGATTACAAATAATGATCTATTTCCTAGCTCTTTTAGTCTTCTGTTGTGGAGGCTTAGTCTCCCCATTGATGACGGCTTCTAGTTCTTGGACTTTGGCTTGGCACTTCTCCAATTGTGCTTCTAAGGCTTTGTTTCTTTGGTCAGATTCCTTGAAGCGTCCCTTCCAGATGTCTTTCTTATAATTTGCAGCTTCGAAGTATACTTCCATCCGGGCCTTGACCTGCTCCAGGTAGATTTCTGTTTCTGGATTGATCTGATCTGGTCTTGGCTGGGTGACGTCTGGAACCCGATATGCTCTTTCCCCTGTCTGGTATAGCTGGCGGATTACAAACTCTCTGGTGGCTCGGTGTTTTCCCACTTCGCCATCTAGCTCTCCTAGGTCCACATTCGGGCTTTCGATTCTGGCTCCCCAGAGCGCTTTGACCTCTGCCAGCTTAGCAAATTTCTCGGCTACCAACAGGTTCGGATCCTGATACTCAAAGGTGACTACTTCAAGTGAAGGCCGGTAAACTATGTCTTGAACGGTACCGAATTGGCGGACTACGGAGTTTGGGTGATATCCAATACATCCATTGATCCCGATTAACGGCACTGCTTGGAAATTACTGCAAGTCAAGATGATTTTATTGCAGCAACTCCACCTGGCTGTCCATAGGATATCTTCAGCGCTAAGGCTTCTGAGTAGATCTACCCAACTGTGGCTGGTAATGTCGTCGGGTAGCTTTAACTTTTCTATACAGGAATCCACCAGATCCACCTGTTGGGCCAGGGTTTTCCTGACCATGTTCAGCCCGAAGCATTTGAGGTGGCTTACGAACCATATCAGCAGAAGGTTGATGCTGGAGCGGAGGATCCCATGACCCTTCTTCTTGAGGAAATTCAGATTTCGGATCTGTTCAGCCAGTAGAGCCGGGATGTAAGATTTTCCCTCCAGGAATTGGGTTACCAGCTCTGCAACCCGGTAGTGAATATAGAAAGTTCCAGCGGGGAACAAAATAGTGGCGAAGGCCGTCAAAATGAAGGCTTTTACCCTTCTCTGTCTGTAATTCTTAGGGTCTCCGCACAATATGTCCTTTCTGTCCCCATTGTCTTCTCGGGCAATAAACCAGGCTTCTAGATCATCCATGCGTATGCAATACCCGTTACAGTCTGCCAAGGCTTTGTTGACTACTGTTTTGCGGATGCCCAGTAGTCTGCTGAACGTACCAGCTGGCCCGGCCTCAAGGTCTGGCGCGTAAATCTGATCAGTCAGTGCTGGAGCCTGTAGCAACTGGGTATACTCCTCCAGGGTAGGGGTGATCTCATGCGGTCCGATGAAGAAAGCTGCGGGCTCGATCTCCCATAACTGGAGCATGGCCCAGACCATAGGCAAATTCGCCTCTGTCTTAGTCAGTGAGAGGACGGGGCCGATCTTTTGTTGGATAAAGGCTTGCTCCTCTGGGTTATACAAGGTAAACCAGTGGTCCAGTACCAATTTTGGGTCCAAAGGTTTGTACACCCGAATTTCTTTGCGGAGGAGGCGGTTGACTGCACTGCTAGCCATCTATTACAATAGGAAACAGCCTAGTTACAATGAAAACGTTACAGGGAAATAGTCCTGAACTCCAAGGACAAAATAACAAACCATTACATTGTCATCCAATTGTCGACCCTTCTTACGATGTCATGTATGCAAGTAGGTGGGTTCTAACTGGTTCCCGAGCTCTATGGCCTCCCGCATTTTCGAAGAAATGGATCTCAGGCCATATCGAAGCATAGGGTGGGGTAGCCTAATCGGTCCCGAACGGTGAATCAACTCACTTCGCCCGAAACCTACACAATGGCTCCCCGACTTAGGTTGCTAGGACGGTCCGGGTTCGACCGCATCTACTCACACAAGCATATGCATGCAAAAAAAACCCATAGTAAACATCTAACTAAATCCTGCAAAGTTAGTGACAGAAAAGAAACACATTTCTTAAAGATAACAATCCGAAGAGAATCAGGTGGCTAACCTACTGGCATGGGTCCCCAGCGGAGTCGCCATCCTGTTGAGTCTAATTTTTGAATTCCCATTCCTAATCCGATCTAAACTAGACCCTATGCTCATCTAATCTAGATCCTCGACTTGAGTTAGGAATTTCGTTTAATTTTTTGGAGTCGCCACCCAACTGTTGTTGGGAAAATTGAATTAAGACTAAAGGAGCGGATTAGTCTTAATTTGGACCACTAGTCGTCGTTCTTTTCTCTTCTCGTTTTTGTGAGAAGAGAAAAAGGGAAAACCAGAGTTTCTAAGTTCGGGGGCTAACCTATTAAAACCTTTACGGTTACCACCTAATCTCCCAAAATTGTTTATCTTTAGAAATGTGTTTCATTTGTGTTTCTGTTACTTTTTATTATGTTTGAGAATTATTTTGAGAAAATGATTTTTCTTTATTTTAGGGGTTGACCCGAATGGGTGCCTACGTACCTGCTACTCAGGATCAAACAAGCCGTAGTTCGCTTTTCTGAAAACTTTTAGATTTGTTGATGAATTTTAATTTTGCAAACTCTTTTGATTTATGTTCTTAACATTTTTGGGATTTTTCTAAAACTTCTGAGCCTAAACTTTGAATTTGATTTTTTTTGAAAATGATTTTGAAGGAAAACATCAATTTTGAGTTTATTTGAAGAAAAGGATTTTTCTAAGTGTTAAAACTTAATTTTTCTTCTATTTTCATAATTTTTTTTATTTTTATTAATTTTCATGATTTTCATGATTTTTGTGATTTTTATAAATTTTTGTAATTTTTATGCTAGAACATTTTATCCTAAGTTATTATCTATCCTATTTTGAAATCTAAAGTTTTATTATTATTTTTCCTATTTTTTTTTATTATTTTATTCTATTTTTTTATTTTTTTTATTATTTTTTTTACATTTTATTTATTTTATTATTTTTTTTACATTTTTCTTAATTCTAGAAAAATCTAATTTCTACATTTTTCCTATTGAAAATATAAACAAATAAATAAATAAATGGCTAACAAAATAATAATAATAAATAAATAAATTCAGAATAATCAAATAAACAAAATAAATAATAATAAAAAATCTGGAAAATCCGACTTACCTGGATCCGGGTCGCTACGCGGGTCGGGTCGGATCGGTCGGAGACGGCGGCGGGGTTGGCTCGTTCACGGCGTTCCGGCGGTCGTTTGCGGCGGGTGAAGTGTCGAATCCTAGCTTCTTGAGGGTGCTGAATCCGATGGTGGTGGCGGTTTACTCCCAGATCGCCTCCTAGCGGTTGCTCCAACTCCGATCGATGGTCTCGGCTTCAAGTTCCTCCGGCGTACTCCGATTCACTCCTTTCTCTCTCTTTCTCTCACTTTTTCTTCGTGTTTCTTCGTACTCTGGCTTCCTCCTGTTCTCCTCTATTTATAGGCACCTCGAACTCCTCTTGGATAAGCTCGAATCGGCCGATTTAGATAAACCCATATTTTTCCGTTTCTTAGATTCGATTTTATCCCGGCGATTTGATGTTAATCTCTTGTGTTCCTTTGGTTTATCTGATGGATTCGGCCTTATCTCGACTTTAATCTAGAAGATTAAAAAAGAAAACGGCCGATTTCACCTTCGTCGGACTTCTGTCGGATTTTTTCCTCCGGTTGGGCTCGCGAAGAAGACGATCACGCGCGACGCGCGTGACTTCCCTCAGCCAATCACATGCTGCCACGTGGCAGCTCCAGGGAAAAGAACGAAAAATTTTTGCCGAGCGCCTGCGGGGGATTCGAACTCGCGACCTTCAGCCTTCACACGGTTCCCATGCGCACACACGAGCCAGCTGAGCTGGCCCAATTTCCCGATTTTATTTACATCGCAAATTGTACATATGCGATGCAAATTTTTTTTTATTTTTTTTGTATTTTTTGAAATTTCAAAAATTTGTAAAAATTATTTATTATTCATTATTGCTATTTATAAAATCATTTTTCAAAATTGAAGTGTTTTCCTATTTATTTTCATTTTTTGAATATTTTTATTATTTATGCTAAATTAAGAAAAAATTGGGAAAAATTGAAAATTGATTATTATTGAAAATTATTGATTCCTAGGGCAAAAATGGGGTGTTTACAACGAGCAACCAGTGGTGGCCATCATCTCCCTTCCTTGGCCCAATCGATTTGCAAGTTATTGAAAGCGAAGATGGAGTTTTCTTAATCTATGTGGCCTGAGGAACTTATTGCTACCTATAGTTGGCTTCGAGGTTGTGCATGTGCGAAGGAAATCTAGAGAGAAACTTAAGTGCAGGTATGGATGTCCTAGAGAGAGAAAGTGCTATGTTGAAGCTTCTGGATGTGTTCGGATTGCTTTTGATGGCTCCCTCGAGTTTACGGAGTCGAGTTCTATTTATAGACTCATTAAATCAATCCCGATAAGCTTTTATTCCGATTCAAATCCAATTTGGATGAAAATGAATAACCTCGACTTAATCGATTTAGATTTAATTTGTTTTTATCTAAATATTTATACAAATCCTTAAGATACACCTAAATCTTTATGTATTAAACTACTCGTTTGTTAAAAAAAATTAGATAGAAACATTTTTTTTTTGAAAATTTCTGCATTTTTTTCTTTTCTTTTTTTTTCTTGCTTAGGTCTGCTTGAGGAAGAAGAAGATCATATGCAATGCATGTGATTCCCCAGCCAATGATTCCCTGCCACATGGCAACCTTTTTTGCTTAGCTAATTTTTTTTTTCCTTGGTGCTTCCTAGGATTCAAATTGGCAACCTCGAACTTCCATTACTTCGCAAGGCCTGGACCCTAACCTATTAGGCTAAGCTTTTTTTCTCGAATTTTATTGTACTCAACATTTATTTAAGCTTACAACATATTTTGGGCCGAAAATTATTTAACAAAAATCAGACTTGGGTTTAACTTAACGGGCTAAATTTACTCCTTGAATTTTGAAATTTAGTGTATTATTAATATTATTTTATTTTATTTGGTTACTTTTCTTATATTTTTCCTTTTTCACCATTATTATTATCATCATCATCATCATCATCATCATCATCATCTTGGCCTTGTTCTTTATTTTTATAAGGAAAAAAATGGGATGTCTACAACAAGGAAGCACCATTTTGTAGTTGGAATAAGTGGAGGAAATTAAGGGATAAATAATACTAAAATGGGTGAAAAATGAGGACACATGTTACCTTATGTCATAAATCACTAATCCTTATGGTTCCATCTACCCTTATCCTTAAACCTTACTATTTAAACTCATTTTTTGATAGAAAAATGCAGCCTCATTCCTCTGAAAATTGCGTGAATACCAAGGGTAAGATGGCCCAAAATTTCCAAGCTCAAACCCTAAACCATTAACTTAGCTTAAAGCCTAATTTTCTAACTACTAATTTTAGTCTTTTTCTTGTAAGTTGTAGGTCAAGAATTAAGTGAGATTTCAAGCTAAGAGGGCGCATCTTACACGTGATTTTGGGTCTAGAGGTAAGTAAATTGAATTGATTCAAGTGAACTTTAGCTTGTAGATTGTAGATCTAAATAATGTATGATGTTTATTGTGAAGGAAAATTAAGGGAAGTTCGGAAAAATATCATCTTGGAGTTGGGTAGGCATGGTTTGAAAAAGTTTTAGGTATTACTTAGATCTCTAATAAGGTAAGTTTAAAATCTTGTCTAAGTTGATGATTTTGGATAGTTATAAGTGATTAAACTTGATGATTTAATGATTTTTTAAATACTGAGTATGTATTAGAGTATGTTCATGTTGTTGCCACCCATATTGAAGATTCTTGAGTGTCATTTGGTGATTTAGGAGTTTATCCATTATTTAATATGGTTTGTGTTGTTGGGTATTGGATTTAGTAGTAGAAATCAAGATTAATGCATGATAGTTGAGAATATGTTTAAGATTTGATGCTATCGATACTAATGAAAATGAGATTGAGATTTGATTTTATTGCTATTTCTATTTTGGATGATAAATGATGAAAAATTGATGAATGGAGTATGAACATGTGATAAATGGAGTGGTTTTGAAGATTAATTAGTAGATAGAATATGTAAAAGGTTGGAATTTGATGGTATGATTGAATTAGAGGTTGAATAAATTAATTTGATTGTTAATGTATGAATTTTTGGCATGTAACCATATTCATGATGTGATAAATTTGATAAAAAATGAAGTTACATGATAAATATTCAATTTAACAAAGTTTGATGATGAATTGGGTTGAATTGGAGAATTGTAAGAATTTGAGATTTTGATATTCTTACACGATTTTAGTAAACATTTAATTTTGGAAAAATATGATATAATATGTTTATTTTGAGTGAATTTGATGGAATTATTATTTAATTATAAATAGGAGTTGTGGATGTAAAGTGAGGCCTATAAGTGACAATGTATAGAAATTGAACTAATAGAATGGGTAAACACAATTTAAGGTGTGTTCTATTTTGATTACCCTATTTTAGTTACATTTGAGCTTGAAAATGAAAAAATAAATGATATTTTAGGCTCTAGAAAGGAATAGAAACAAGTGGGTTTTGATTTTAAGTGATTTAGACCTAAATTAAATAAGTTATGAGCTCTTAAAGTTGAAAATTCGTAATTATATTTAATCTAGTAGTCCAAGGGCTCTAAATTATATAAAATATATATATTTTTTATGTTAAAATGGGTAGTAAAAGTAATAGGGAATCAAATGGCTTTGATTTCACTTGATTTGGGCTTAAAAGTAAGTGAACTATTACCCTTTAAAATTAAGGCCTTTAATTGTAATGAATTGAAATTAAATTAATGGTTTGTTTAATTAGATTGGGTTGAGAGTAGCCCAAACCTAAGTTAGCCTAACCAAGGCTCAAGGACCACCCTCTTACCCTTCCCTTTGGTGTCCTATGTAATTAAACATGATTTGATTAAATGGGTTTCATTAATTAAACTATCTTAATTGGACTAAAATAAAATTTGACATGACAATGTAAACCCATTTACCCATTGGTCCAAGATCCAAAATTTAAAGCATAATTGAGCCCATTTTTTACTAAGGCTCATACCTTAAATAGTTTTAGCACAATAAATAACCCAATAAGGTGTCAAACCAATTTAATGATAAATTTGAATTAACTAATTAAAATGAACTAGACATAAGCCTAAAAAGATAAAATAGACTTATGACTAAAATCTAAGTGAGCCCAAGAACTAAAAACCTATTTGAACCCATTAATCTTTATGGCATATACCTTAAATGGGCTTTAATGAATAAATCAAATATAATTAAGCCTTCAACCTTAGAAGGCCCTAAATCAATTAAGAACTTAAAAAAAAATTAAAATTGGACCTAATAATTAATTATGCCTAAAACACAATAATATAACTAATTAAACATAATGGGCTTAAGTTAATTAAAATAGATGGAAGTAATCTAGAACTTAAAAAGGAATTAATAACTATAACTAGACTTAATTAATTTAATTAGGGCTAGTGGACCTAATTCCAAACATAATTGGGCCTACTATTCTTAAAGGCCCAAACATCCTAGTTGGGTCTTAAACACAATGAGCTTAAGTTAATTAAAATAGATGGAAGTAATCTAAGACTTATAATGGAATTAATAGCTATAACTAGACTTAATTGATTTAATTAAGGCTAGTGAGCCTAATTTCAAACATAATTGGGCCTACTATTCTTAAAGGCCTAAACACCTTAGTTGGGTCTTAAACACAAATAAACTTAAAATTCAAATAATTTATTAAGTTTAAATGATTAAACCTTAATTAGATTGAGCCAAAATTAATGAAAAGGTAATTGGACTTAAATAACCTTACTTGGGTTCATAACTAATATGAACTTTAAGTAGTTTAAACCAACCCTAGAATATGATTCAATCATTTAGAACAATCAGCTGACTTAAATTTTCTTTTTGATGCATAAAATCAACTCAGTTGACTTAATTGGAACTCAAATTGCAATTTAGGTATTATCAACCTTTCATGCATGCGGTAACTTGCATTTTGCATGTTAGGATAGAAAATTAAATCGGCTAATAACCAAACTCGTTTAAGTATCTGCTTGTGCTCATACGTGGTTACTTGAGCTAGCGAGTGACAAACTTTGGGTTGGGATTATGATAGTGGTCATATGCTCTAAAATGACATGGTAATTAAGCGCTTAGGCTACTAAGGGTAGCTTAGTGGGTAGTTGATAAGTGAGATCAAGTCAAATAACGAGCATTATGAGTAGAGAGAAGGTATACTGAGAGTCATTCCGAGTTTTGGTACTCAGCAAACAATATGTTATAGCTAGAATGTGATCAATAAGTTCGCATGACAGTAAATTTACTTAAACGAGGTTACTTAGGCACTCAGTTTTCAGTAATGTAGAGTTTAGTTGCTCCTATTAACCCTTCATGTCTGTTATGGTAGAATTAGACTCCATGTCTCCCATCATGATGTTTAGAGTCATGAGTACTCCTATGATAAATGTTTAAATAAGATAATTAACTGGAATAAATGATTGTCTATTGCATTAGTTGTATGCCTACTTAAAATGTGTGTATGTGTTTACGTTACTATATATTGGGCTTTTGGGGCTTGCTACCCTTTTTCTTTTTTCAAGTGAGGAATTTTTCTAATTCTCTATGACTTGATGGGTTATCACTCTGAGCAGGAATGTTGGGATAAGATCGCGGATACAAACTAAATTATCTAAGATTATGATTGAGCGATGTTTCCTTTTTCTAGATTATATTTTTATGTTCAAGTTTGTACTTAGACTTATGAGGAGCCACCTATAGTTCCATGGCTTGTTTCCCTTTTTGGATGTATATTGTGGGCCCTATAGGCCCTAAGACTTAGATTATCTTATCTTACTTTATCATGCTTTTTCTTGAAAACAACCCATCAAATATTTTTAAAAATCCAATGTTTTGTTAAAATGTTTTAAACAACTAATTAACAATTTCAAGGCCTTGAAATTGGTTCAAAAACTCATATTGTAACTATAGCCTTATATATTTTACTTAAGTAGGTTATGTGGTAAACTATTGTCGCCACAGTGAATTAAAGGCATAACATGATTAAAGAGCATCCCCCAAAACATTTTGTATTCATTCTATAAGTCCAATTTCAATATATTAATACTTTTAGGCCTTATTTTATACTTAATCTAACTCCTATTTATAATTAAATCATAATTCTACTAAATTTATTGAAAATAAACATAATATATCATATTTCCCCCAAAATTAAACATAATTCTAAATCATGTAAAAAAATTAAAATCTCAAGTTCATACAATTCTCCAATTTAACCTAATTTATCCTTAAACTTTGCTAAACTCAATATTTATCTTGTAACTCTAATTTTTATTAAATTTATCACATTAAGAACATAATAATATGTTAGAAATTCATAATTTGACAATCAAATAATCTTATTCAACCACTAGTTCAATCATACCATCAATTCTAACTCTCAACATATCATATAAATCAATTAATTACCCGAATCATTCTAATTATTATATATTCATACTCCAATCATCAATTTATCATCACTCATCATCTAAATCAGATTTAGCAATGTAAACACCCCATTTTTGCCCTAAGGATCAATAATAATCAACAATAGTTAATTTTCAATTTTTTCCAATTTTTTTCTCTAATTTGGAAAAAATAGGAAAAATATTCAAAAAATAAGAATAAATAGGAAAATACATCAATTTTGGAAAATAATTTCAAAAATGACAATAATAAGGATTAAATAATTTTTATAAATTTTTGAAATTTCAAAAAATACAAAAAAATAAAAAAATCGCATTGCATATATGCAATTTGCGAAATAAATAAAATCGCGAAAGTGGGCTAGCTCAGCTGGTTCGAACTAGGGTCAGGCGCGTGCGAGGTCAGGGGTTCGAAATGCGGTGGAAGTAGAATCCGCATTTTGCGAAATTTTACTCTAGCTAGGATACGTGTCAGCATCCAATTGGCTGGAGCGAACGTACGCGCTAGGCGCGTGATCGTTTTCAACCTCTGTCCAAGATCACCGGTGAGGAGAAAAATTCGAATTTTGGGCCGTTTTGATTCTATTTTTTGCACAAATCCAATGGATTTTCAACAGAAGTAAGATAAACATCATCCAATTGGAATCAAATCGCAACAAATCGATGGATTTACACAAATCGGAGTTGGTTTTTTTAACCGCAAATCCGATTTGCTTCGATCGGTGGAAATCCGAGCTTATCCAGCTCGATTTTGAATGCCTATAAATAGAGGATGAAGTGGAGAGGCAGAATCACAGATCAAAAGTGAGAAAAAGAGAGAAAAAAAGGAGAGAATCGAAGCCTCGTCGGAGTTGTTCAAAACCGCGACCACCGATCAAGTGTTGGGCAGCCACTAGGAGGCGTTTCTGAAGTAAACCACCGCCACAGTTGAGTTCCTCACCCTCGAAAACCTAGGAATCGACACCTTAACCGCTTCGAAAGGCCATCGGAACGCCGTAAGCGAGCACTCTCAGCCGCTGCATCCGATCGACCTGACCCGACCGGCTTCGACCCGATCGACCCGACCCTCGCACTGACCCGGATCCAGGTAAGTCGGATTTTTCGATTTTTTTATATTTATTTATTTCGAATTGATTTATTTACTTATGTGTTATTTATTTACTTATTTGTTATTTATAATTCAATAAATAGAAAAATGTTAGAAGTTAGATTTTTTAGGATTTAATAAAAATAATAATTATGATAATAAATAATAAAAATGTAGAAAATTTATAAAGAAAATAATAATAATATTAGAAAAATAATAATAATAATTTAGATTTAAAAAATAGGATAGATAAAAATCTAGGAGAAAATTTTTCAATAAAAATAAAAATTTATAAAAATTATAAAAAGGTAATAAAAAATCAATAAAAATTTATAATAGTAGAAATGAGTTGAAAAATAGAAAAAATGAAATTTTATCACTTAGAAAAATCATTTTCTTAAATAAATCCAAAATTGGTTCTTTCCTTAAAATTATCATTTTCAAAAATCGAATGATTAAGCTTAGGCTTAGAATTTTTAGAAAAATCCTAAAATGGTAAAAAACATAAATCAAAAGAAATTTCATAATTAAAATTCACAAACACATTAAAATTTTTCAGGAAAAGCGAACTACGACTTGTTTGATCCTGAATAGTAGGTACTTAGGCACCCATTTGGGGCAACTCTAAAAAGAATAAAAAATCATTTTCTTAGGATAACTTATTCAAAAACACGATAAAAAGACAACAAAAATAAATAAAAGACATTTCGGATAAGGTTTAGATTTTAGGAGATTAGGGTGGTAACCTTAGGGTTTTAATAAGTTAGCCTCCGAATTCAGAAACTCTGGTTTTCCCTTTCCTCTTTTCACAAAAACGAAAAGAGGAAATCACGCTGACTAGTGGTCCAAATTAAGATTAATCTACTCAATTAATCCTAATTCAATCTTTCCCAACTACAGTTGGGTGGCGACTCTAAAATAAAACGAAATTCCTAACTCAAGTCGAAGGTCTACATTAGATGAGCATAGGGTCTAGTATAGATAGGATTAGGAATGGGAAATAAAAAATTAGACTCGACAAGCAAGAAAATTATATCCTAATTTCATCAACCATGGTGGTGGCAACAACACATATCAACATACCCTCAACTATCATGCATTAAATTTGATTTCTATTCACAAATCCAACACCCAACATTACATTTAACATGTCACAATATAGATCTACAACCTAAACATCAATTTGCACCCAAAATGCAACAACTTTACTTGCATTTCAACATGGGTTTTGTGCTAATTTTGTCAAAATCTAGGAAATCATCAAATCTTCGTGCTTAGTTACTTTTAAATATCCTAAATCATCAAATCAGCCATTGTAATGAACTTAACTTATTGGAGATTCGATCTTAGCTTATCCAACTCCCTTTGTTGTGAGCCTTGATGCCCCAATATGGAGTTTTCTTGATTTTAATTTATTCCCTTACAATAAAGCAATTAGTTTAGCATCAAAGCTATAGATCTACATGTTTGGATCAACCTAGATTTTGCTAGAAATTACTTACCTTAATCTAAGCTTTAATCGTGATTTGAGAGACCCCCTTTAGTTAAGCTTCACTTGATTTTCACATAAATCTCACAAGAAAACAACTAGAATTAATAGCTAAATTAGATAGGATTAATGGGTATTGAAGGGTTTAAGGTATAGATGAAGCTTAATGGGTTCTTGAGAGCATTTACCTTAGAGAATTTTTAGAAAATGAAGATGACTGTCACTAATTTTTGTCATTAAAAGGGATTATATAGTAAGGTTTAGTTAGAGTTTAATGATTGAGGCACTTGAGACCATAAAGGTTAATTAGTTTAACCTTAAAGTGACATGTGTCCTTTTTTTAGCTTATTTTAGTATTATATTTCCCTTAATTTTCCGCACTCATTCTAGCAGCATAATGATGCTTCCTTTTCCCTAAAATACCCTTGGAAATTCAATTAACTAGCTACCCTTCAACAAAATAAGCTTAGGGCATTTTGGTCATTTTACCCAATTAACCTTCAAATTTAAAATTTTCTTTTCCAATTGTCTCCAAATATTTTGTAATTGATTTTATTTACCTAATTAAGGTCTTAGAGTTATAATTAAGGTCCCTAAGAAATTGCAATTCCAATTTTGATAAAATTGATTTCAAGAGACAAAAAGGTTACTTTTTTACAACTTGTCTCCAAACTTTAAGAGATCACTCTTAATGACTTAAAATGATTCCCAATGGTTCTAACTAAATTTTTTAGTGATATTGGCCAATTTTAATAACTCCATTGAATTGAGTGACATTTACTATTTCCCTATTGTTTGGAGTTAGAATTTGGTGAAACGGATTCCTGTGAAAATCAATGATCTAATTCTGAAAATATTTTAAACCCATGACATCATGTACTTGTCATAAAAAATCCTTAATAATTTTTTAAGTCCATAACAAATAAACCTGTGACAATTTTGAAGTTCATAACATAAATCAATTGGAGAAACAAAATTATTAATTCATTCAAACTGTACAAGCAAAATTATATAACTAAAGCAAATGAAGTTAAAAATACACATACATTTAAGAAAAATGGAAAAAGTAGTATATAATTACATAGCCAAACATATGTCTAATCCCTTATCCAATGTCGTCTCTCATAATGTCCCTATCTATATCTTGTTGAACTCTCTCAAATTTGAAAAGAGTTACTAGGTCCTTTGACATCAGGATGGGTCTGGGCTTAGAATGGTGGCTCATCCTATGAAATATATTGAGAATCTATTTGCATAAGTCCCTCCCCCATATCTTGTATACCTAAATGTATTTCCTTCTTAGGATCGAGTGGAGTAACCATAGACGTATACGGTATATCGACATCAAGTGTGTAAAACTCCATCAAATTGACACTGAATGTTAGATCATCATAATATAGGGAAGGATGAGCCACCAGTGAGTAATGAATGGGTGGGGCATTTGCAGGAGGACTAAGAGATTGATCTTGCACTACCTGTGATGATAACCTTTAGCACGAGCTCGTCCTCTCCCTTGGGTGGAACAAGGTGGAGGCATCTCCTGGTGGTGTTCTTGATGATCCAAAGGGAATAATGTAACACCACCATGGCCTTGGAGGAGATGCCTTCTAGTAGTTGCTAAAGCCCAAGACTCTTCTAAGGAATCCGCCACCTTTATGCGAGCGAAGCAATCTAACTACATGGAAAGTCAAATATGTTAATAATATAATGCAAAAAACATAAAAGTACAATTGATATGGTTAAAACAACTTACTAGGGCATTGAGCATGGCTCTGGTCTAGCCAATGTACCATTGTGTGACACTATTGTACTAAGGGTAATACCCGGGATTTACCCGCCTAGCAATGTGTTGTCAAACTCTATGTGAACGATAGAGAATTGATGCTCCTCCCATTGCTGGATGTAGGCTACATGTCTCTTCCTCCAATCTTCATCGGCTTTCCCTCTAAGATCGATCCTATGGAGCAAAGGAGACGTGTTACACTATTATGGTATACTTGGATCTCACCAAACTATTGCATCACCTTGATTAAGATGGTGCCACTCCACAATATGGAAGTAAATCATAGGCACCTAGGCACACCAAATATCACTCCTTTCCTGACAAGAAGGGGGAAGCTACTCTAAGAGCCCATACGTATATGGCATCCATCAGATCTACAAGAAATGAAATTATTTAGTGAACAACAGATAAGTAAAGTAAATAATATTAAATCAACTAATGTACCATACCTACTCAAGTGTCTGTCGATCCAAAGTGTCTTAATACTGCACAAGAGCATAAGTGGTCACTTATGTGACGTCAAACACGACATGCCAAAAGAGCATCATGGGGAGCGTAGACTTGGAGTCGAGTCAAAGAGATGTGTGAAAATCTATCCTTGGCCTAGATTTGCAGAAGAACCATAGCTCTTCTAATCTCTTGCATGGATGCATTGGCTACATGACATAGGAATTTATACAACCAGGCTAAGCATGTTGCTCCCCAACTATATTGCCTTGCCACTTGAAAATCCTTTAGACGTGGGAGAAACATCAAGTGGAATAGGATTTATCCACGAAGACGATTGAAGGATGTATGCACTTGCATACTATATGATACATAAATCATTTGCATCATTCGATAGCCCTCTAAAAGAATTCTTTAACCAAGATATCTTTAGCCGTTCCCCAAAGATATCACAAAGGTTAAGCATAACACCAAGCAGTCACTCACATTTGTTTGCCTAATGCAAGCTAGTGACACTAGTGATTACATGCTCATTAATGGATAAATCGAACTACATTGCCACATCCTGTAAGGTCATTGTCAACTCCCCTTATGGTATATGAAATGTGTGCATCCTCGGTCTCCACCTCTCTGCAAGAGCTATAATGAGATACCAGTCCAACTATATGAACATAAGTTAAGACACCCCACAAAAGCTAACTCATATGAAGCATTGGTTGAAGTGTAATATCTTCTTTAGGGTCTTTAGAGAGGCCTCCCATCGATAGCATACTAACCAAGCATTCTCTTGAAAATGAAACAAAACTTGCATGGATAATGTGACTTATGAGTATGCAATGTAATAAAAGTGGAAACCAATAATATACCTGTCCCCCCTAGATAGCCTCTAAGCAATGGGTATCCTACAGTGTGAGGAGCGATCTATCTATTGGGCCTGAATCTATCTACATAAAAGACAATAAAGAGTTAGGTCATTTTTAAAGTTATAAAACAATTTTCCCTTTTTCTTTTCAACTACCAAATAAAGAGTTACGCATGAATTGTTACTAAATATTACGATGATTAGCAAACATAAACCTTGTCTTCCCCTTCATTCGGGGCAACTTTTTCTATTATGGCCTTCCCTCCAAGAGAAACCACATGCATTCTTCGATGGTGGCTCCCTAAGATCCATCTCATTATGGTACCGCTTAGATCAAGGCTTGCCCTTACCTTGAGTAAGGTTGACATCTGGATGAATGAATTGAGTCTGCACATCTAACCACCTCCTGTTATCCCCAAGAAGATTAAAGCTAATACAATATACAAGGGTTTAGTGAGTCCAATAATACCACTTGGTCACACATTACATACCATCCACATGAACATATGACATAGCAGCAAAAGCATGTGAATAAGGAATTCTATAGGTATGCCATTTGTTACATGTGCATTCATCTCTTAATGGGTTCATGGTGTAATTGTCGTTACTTGCAATCTCATATCATGCTCTTCTCACACCTGTGATAGCCTAAAAAATTCCATTCTTTTATCAAAATTTATGAACCTATGGTGATTGGTAGCTTGGCCCCATTGTTGAATTTTCTTAGTGGCCTACGGTGTAAACACCTCTCCTTTTGCAAACCCTTCACTAGCCTTGTCATTCTATTGTTTCTAATACCCGACATAATTATAGAAGATTTTCATAACTAACGTCGACATAAGTAAACATCTTGTATCCTTCAAAATGGCATTGTAGCTCTTACAGAGGTTAGTGGTCAAAAACCAATATTTGAAGCCCTTATCATACGCTTGAGTCCATCTTTCTCTAAGGATGTGAGTGAAGTAGTTGGGTGCAGCTTCATTTCTTTTTCTCAACTCCTCCGTGTAAAATTCAAACTTCTTTTCTACGCCTTCAAACCTGCTACAATGACAAGTTTTTTAAGTGGGATACTTTTAAACTTTGAATTGAAGTTACTAGCCACATGTTAAATGCATAACTGTTAATGAATAATGGGGGTTTCCATCTAACATCGTGGTGCTTAACTACCTTGACTATCCCTACTTGTCGATTGGATATAAGACATATCATTTCCTAATCACAATGATAATCGACAACATGTTCTTTCAACAATGCTAAAAACCATGACTAGGAGGCAAATGATTCTTTATCCACCAATGCAAATGCTAAATGGACTATGTAGTTAGCACCATCCATGCCACATGTAATGAAAAGTTTGTAGTTATTTTTCCTGTAATAAAAGGTTCCATTGGTGTTGGCAACTGGCCTGTAGCATTAGAATGCCTTGACACATGGCCCAAATGTCTAAGACACTCTCCGGAAGATCACTTCACCTTTTGTCACGATTAGCCAACCACTCCACTTGACATGCAAACTTGGGTTACTCATCTAGATGGAATTTAATACTTTGGGCAACTCCATTTATGATTTATCCTAATCATCGTATATAGTTTTGATTGCCCTCCTTTTACCATCCCATACTCATCTCCTTATCACTAGATACCTGAATGTGTTGTAGATATTTTGTTTCAATATAGACACCTTTACATCAAGTTCATTACTAACCTAACTTAGGAAATAGCGTGCTATAAAACTTGAGTCCAACCGTGGATAATCTTGATTCAAGATGGAATTGATACATGCGTGCGGCCTTTTAATAATGGTAATCATAAAGTCTCAATCCATCTGTTTTTGGTATGTACAAAGTCACCATCTACATCCTTTGTCCCTCTTAGTGTAGACAACATGCCATACCTTCCTATCAAACTTGTTGACACAATAATTATGGTAATGCTTTATATGGTATGTTGTCATTGCCTATATTAAATCAAACTTCATGGCAAACTGCATTCCTTTTTGCAACTCATCACCAAAGCTCAAGTCATTTGAAGATGGAGCACTCTCCTCAAATGTTATGTATCATCCCTTTTATTGAATAATGGAATAGGATGCTCAAAGGACAAAGTTATGGGATCAAACATGGGAGAGCTAAGCACAACAGTGTGTGTGATGGCAACCTTTGGGGACATTGAGGGTAGAGGATCACCGAATGTGTCAAACTCAATGTTTATGAAGGGCTCACCAGTTTCATCTTCATTTATAGCTTCTTCTGAATCAACAAATACATCATTGTGAACCTTTTCGATCTCCCTCCCAAGAGCATCTCCGATAGATAAATCCATGTCATTATAATCTCATAACCTACGGTTTCACCTTGAGTGAGTATAATATTACCTTTTAATTTAATGAATAACTCTTTGATGAACAATCAACCCCTAACTTGGGCAAATTCAATAAGAGCTTCCACATCATCATCATTTATGATTAGGATCAAAGAATATTGTGGTTGGATAGAACCTGAGTTAAAAACTATTGGCTGCCTGTGAAACACCTCCACTTAAAGGGAGGTAAGATCAATTTTAATGGCTATACATATCTTGATCAACAATTCTGCATACCCCATATTCGTCTTTACTTTAATTTTCTTAATAGGTCCCCTATCATAATATGGTTTGCTTTCACTATGCATGATATTCCCATGGGCAGCTATCACAAATCTTACAAAATCTGCAATCTCCACAAAATTGGGTTAAATTCTTCAAGTTAGGGCAAAATCCACAAAATTAGGGTAAATTCTACGAATTATAGCAAATTCTACTTATTAGGGTAATATCTACGAAATTAGGGCAAATTTAATAAGTTGAGCCAAATTATACAAATTATGAAGGAATTCACAAAATTGAGGCAATTCTTACAAATTACAACAAAATTTACAACATTTCTGCAAATTCTACAAATTGGAGTAAATGGTAACAATTATGGAAAATTTTACAAATTGGGACAAAATCTAAAACTTATCTCGACAGTGCAAACTCTTCACTAATTGGTATGGAAAAATATATAATTTTGAGTACACTTTTAAGAATACTTTTAAGCTTAACTTTTACCTATTACAAAACCAACAATAATACATTTTATTTCAGAGAGAAAAACAATAATGGAGTGTAAAATCATTAAATTGAAGCAAACAAATTTACAATGAAATTTTAAAGGAAATAGATGATACTTAATGTAGATTGAAATTGTGAGTTAGAGCTGTGGAACTATAATTTCCAAGCAAAAAACCATGTTTTGTAGCCATGTTTTAGAGAGAAAGTAGAGAAAATCGGATGAAAATTGATTGAAAATGACGTTTTATCTACATGGGGGTTTATGAAAAGCTTAACTAAATCACAAGTTAGAACTGCAATTTTATTCTAGTGCACTACGATTTACCCAAAATGCACCATATCATTTAAGCATAAATCGTAGTGCCAACCTATAATTTACACGAAAGTGAAATCGTAGTCTAAACCTATGATTTTGCAATAATATTCCAGGAAATACTTTTCCTAAAACTGTTTTTTTTTTTTAAATTTGTTTACCTCGAAGTGGCAAACTCACACATTTCTCAAAAAAGACAAGAGAGAGAAAGAGGAGAAATAGTGAGTTTACCCCTTGTGCACAAACTAATTTTTAAAAAAGGAGTTCAATAAAACCAATTTGGGCTTTACCGTAGCTATGATTTTGTTTTTGTACACAAATTATGGATTTTTGTAATGTTTGCCTTAGGAAAATAGCAAGGTGTCCCTGTAAGAGCTAGGAATGTGGGGTGGGCTAGTCTGCTTAAACCACTATTTTTTGCAGGTTGAGCCAGAAAAATCAAGCTTACAATTAATTGTGAGCTTTTTTGCCCGCCCCATGTAACTTGTGAGCCAACCCGATGTAAGGTGGGTTAGCCTACAAGATTTTTTTTTTTTTAAAAAAAAAAAAGTGATAGACAAAAGTAGAACAAGTTGGATGACTTGGACCAAAAGTGAATGTTTTATCTAACCTTGCCTTATCCCATTCTTCATGTCATATTAGAATTTTAATTTATAATTCATTAGGTATCATAAATTACAACTGGCACCACCAAATACTTGATCAATTATTTCAATCTTGTCCAACCTTTCTGAGCACTAATTTGATTATAAGAGATAATAATTAAAATGACAAACATATACTTATAAAATTATTTTAGTCATTACACACATAAAATGTGCAAAAGAGAAGCATCCTGCTATAAATGTTCTCTTTCTTCTTTTCTTTTTAAAAATACATATATTGTTGATTTTATTTAATTATTGTGTGATATATATATTGTCAAGTACTAAGAGTACATTATCATTATTAAAATATATAATTAAAAAAAATTATTGCAATTTTTGCAAGTTGGCAGGCTAGCCCACCTAACCTGCATTGGCTCATAGGGTGGGTTAGGTTGGTTTTTTCATCCCGCACTAGGTTTGGGCTAATGTAGGCCAATCCGCTTTAACCCACGGGTCGATCTATTTGGTCCGTATTTCCGGGTCTAGTCTCTATATACCCCTAACCTTCTTCCTCATTTGTTTGCAAACCCCTCTTTCTCTCTCTAAATACACAAAACTCGCACACTCATCTCACTCTCTAAAGTAAGGGTTGAGTGCAGTGGAGGATGTAAATTCTTGGACGCACATTTGGAGGTGGTCTCTAAAGCAAGTGTTGCTCATCTCTCTCTCTCTAAAATAGGTGACTTCACTTGTTCTTAAGTCACAGTGAGAGGATGCGATTTACGAAACTTTCTTCATTTGATACACACCAATTGTGGTTAAAGCAAAATCACATTTTCTAATTGCAATAAAGTGTAAATTACTTTTAACAAAAACCCTTTTAAAAATTAGTTTACCCGCATGGATAAACTCACCTATTTCTCGAGGAGAGATATAAACATATAGATAGAGACTGAGGAGAGAAAGAAAAAGAAGAGAGAAAGAGAAAGAATATATAAGAGAGACGATCATGAGTTAAAAGACACAATTTTAAATCATGTATTTTTTGAGATTATATTTTTGAAGGCTTGTGTTTGAGATTTTTTTTTAAAAGCAATATTAATTTCTTTTTTCCTTTTCTAATTATGATAAAATATATTCCATTACAATAAAAGTAAGCCATATTAATAGTAAAAAAGTTGTCAATAGTTTTTATAAGAGCTGTTACTCTTTATTACAATAAAATAATGATCGCTTATCGTAAAAAGTAATTATGTCAATAGTTGCTGCTTTTACAGCGTAGAATTATCCTCCATTTATTCATATATTAGTAATTAGAGAATTGATAGAGAGTTAATATTGTGCACATTAATTGAACGCATCGACTTGCAGTAAGCACCAGAAAATCATCAATATAATAATTCTGCAATATGGACAAACGATTCTACTTTTGGACATGACTATTTCGTAGAGTAGCCAGACAAGGTGGAGGTTATGCAGCAGTCACAAGTTTTTGCTCGTCAAACCTAGCTTGAAAGTTGAAACATGTCGTGTCCAGTGAGACTGGTAAGACATTTCGCATTCCTTTTAGTTTATTAATTAATAAAGCCATGCAGTTCAACCATCATTCAATATATGTAGAACAATCAGGTACAAGATCACGTACCAAATGTACTTCATGCATGTCCAATTTAAAGAAAATAAAATTTCATATGTTGCTTGGAATTTGTTTTAATGTAACTATTATACTCTGCAGGGTACTCTAATCATGATAACCTATTATGGTTACTTGACCCCTAATAAGTAATTGTGAAGTGTCTCAATTACAACATTAATTGACCTATCAAAATACAATTTAACAAAATCAAATGCTTTTGCCATAGCACTATTTCATTTAGATCATTCCATATTCTTCAAAATAAAATGTATTTCAGAGGTAGACCTTATCTAGGTCCCATAACAACTCAAACTAAAATTTTTACTAACTCAAATTAAAATATGTACAATAAATTGTCCACCAGTATTGTAACACAAATCTACAAAATGAGATCATTCTATCTCTCAAACCTTGCTTCTTATCCTAGAAGTTTCATGACAAGATTTACTTACTGTAGTACAATGTCTACTCGATAGGTTTACGTAGTTGTGACTTGCATCATACAATCTATAGTAGGGTGAGCTATATTGCCTAGTAAGATAGGAGTGTAATACTCTCAATACTGCACACACATAAACAAATCAAGCAAGTTTTCAATCATACACTATGCATGGACAACCATATGCAATGCAACATCACATGTGATCTTCTAGTAACCAGCGTGAAGTTTAGGATTTAACGCCCCCCTTGACATTGGGTTGGGGATTCACATAACCATCAATGCCTGAGTATCCCATTCTATTTATTTCCATCTTATCTTTTTATTAGAAATTATCTCTTAATTTAAATTACGTAAGCTTCATGTGTTAATCAGTACACCAAGCACACGCACCCTCAAGGACGAACAAGACTCAGGACTATCAAATGTGCAACAAACCCTAAGTCACTTAGTTCGACAATGGTAGAACAGTAATCCCTCTTGATTACTTCCGACACGTTTTGTAGCAGCGATATATTTCAACACAGTGCAATGTCTCGTGTAGTGTATATCGAATTTTATTTAAGTTAGAATGATTAATTTATTATTTCAAGGTGATCACGCAAGATATAATCACACCAATGGCAACATATAGAAAACATCAAACATTTATAGTCACATAATAACACTCATAGAATCACAATTCATAAAGGACAAATCAAAGAAGTTTCGAATTTTATCCAAAATTGATAAGTCATGTTTTATCCCTTTTTATCACTGTATATATTTTCCTTTAGCCATAATGTCACCTCCTTTTTCTCTTCTTATATATATCTATATATATAATAGACTAAATTAAATTAGGAAATCCACTATTTATCATCTTTTCAATTTTCTCCTCGCTGGTTTCCATTTCATCGTCTCCCTTCCTTACCCTTTTTCCATTTCATTGTCGAAGCATCGAATGCTAGCTAGAATTACCGAACTTTATCCCACGCACACGATCACGTTCACAATCTGTTCGTGCACATTTTCCACACTATTCTAGCAACACCACTTCCATGTGTACACTGGTATTTCGCAACATGCTAACGGACTTGCGGCCATTGCTCACGACACTATGCACCATGGACAAGACCTGTACTGATGCCACACCACCACGTTCGCAAACCACGACACAACCAGCTGCCACTCTACCGATTACGGACCAGCCAAGGACACAACTTGCACTCACGCTACACACTGCTACGTTTGCGGACCACGCTCCACGGACCCGCCACGCTACTACGCTCTACAAACCAACCACTTCGAAGCCAGCTCACTCCACTTCTACGCTCCATAGACCAGCCTAGACATTCGGCCGGTTCGGAACCGGCCCAAAACCGCCAGGTCAAAGGCTGCGTGGAGGGGGAACTGGACCCGGCCTGGGGGAGGAAAAGACCGGGCCGGTTCCCTTGACCCGACGGTTCATAGGCCGGTTTGAGCACTGAACAGACCATTCGAGTGTTTTTTTTTTAATAATTTTTTTAATCCCCATTTTTTTTTAATAATTTATTTGATATTTATCGATGTATATTTTTTTAGTTAGTTTTTTTTTTCCTTATATTTATAAATATTGAAATTTGATCAATAATTTCTCGGGGCAATATACGATACGATTTTTCAGAATTAATTGATAGCAATACCCCAGACACGGGGGGGTTAGGGGGCGAATTTTATTAATTGAATAAAATTATTATAAAAAAAGAGGGAGACATTTAGGCTTACTTTTTTGTACACGATAATAATACAGTATAAGTAAATAATAAAAATAAATAAGGAAGTACTACTACCCTTACAAAATTATTTGGCTTATCCAATATCAGGATTCGAACCAACAAAGCTTTCACCCGATGGGACGAAGTCACTAAAGTATTCATCTTCTTTACTAGACATCTTGTACAACTCCTTGCCTTCGACTAATCCTCCACGCAAGCTAGCGCTTCAGCATTAATTGGTGACAGTCGTGATCGTCGCTAGGATACGATAAGGCCCACCGTGCTGAATGCCTGTTCAACAGCTACCATTGATGCAGGAGCAGCCAAAACCTGGCGAGCCATGCGAAAGAGTATAGGATAGGTCTTCCTATGCCTCCTCCACCAGTCGAGGATGTTGAAATCTGTGATACTGTTGTCACCAAATTCAAAGTGTGTATTGAAGTAATCATCAAATTCAGTGTACTCATTTGAGTCAGAATGGTGCCGCTTCAACTTTTGCAACATCATTTGTTGCGCAATGAGGGTGGTACCATGTGAGCTGAGGGATGGTGAGGAAGTTTGAGACACTTGACCATCGAATGCAGTGCAAAAGTTATAATATAATTCTTCTGTTACCTAGACTATTCGACATAGTTTTTCCGCTGCAGTAATGGCATAAGTGTCTTACGTGTCACAAAATGCATTAACAATAAAATAATATAAATTAAGATATTCTAATAACATGTCTTTTTTACACCATTGATCTAAAATAGAAGCAACTAAATAAATTGTTGGAATTTGTCTATAGTATTGCAACCATTTTGCAGCCATGTCATTTATAGCCACCTGTAGAAAAGTGTCGGAATGGGAATTGAGTAGCACCAACAGTATATTCACCGCATTCATAAGGAAAAGATGAACACTAGCTTGGTATACTTGCAAAAATGTTAGAGTACAGTCATGAAAAACTTTTAAAACATTCAACATTCTGTTGCATACATCCTAATCACTAAAGTGTAGTGGAATGTTTGGGACATTCATGGTAGCAAAAGAACATAATGCATCTTTATAATTAAGTGTACTTTCTAAAAGTTAACAGGAGGAATTCCACCTATGCTTAATATCATTTCTAAATTTTTTAGGTCGCATTCCATTTTCAATACAAAATCTCCACCATGCCTTATTTATGGAAGGATGTTCAATTAAAAAACATACTAGTTATCTTATTGGGGACGTTTTAAAATCTAAATTGTTCATACCATCCTTAACGTAAGGATTTAAAATGTGACAGGCACATTGAATATGGAAAAATGTCCCACCTAACGTAGGTTGACATAAAGTTTGAAGTTCATCAATAGATGCCATGTTAGCAGCCGTGTTATCAAAACCAATTGAAAAAATATTTTTTTTCAAACCATATTTACCTAAAATAATACTTATAATACGGAAAATGATTTGTGTCATATAACGATCGTTGAAAACCCTTGGAGCTATTAGTCTTTTTTGTACTTGCCACACATCATCTATCTAGTGGTATGTAACTCCCATGTATGAATCTTCTTGCCACGAATCGGTCCATATATTTGCACAAATGGAAACATGCTTCTTAAGAGAATTGAAAAGAGCAGCTAATTCACGCATATCGTTATAATACAACTTAACGGTGGTTTTTTATATGGTTTTGGGGTCATAAGTCCATGAGCGTAGATTCAGCGCTTCTTGCTTGTACTCCAACTAGTGCGGGGAAGTTATGCGATTCCATGACAAGTTACATTTTGCTAAAAATTCTGCAAGTAGAACTTGTTGTCTATCAGCAAAATAACAAAATGAGCCTCCTCTTTGCGATCTTGTTGACTGCGAAATTTATTGCTACAATTTATCCATGCCAAACTCCATAGGGTGCTTCACTTGCATATGCTTGTTAAGGGTGCCATACCTCTCTCCCTTTTTTCATGCATAACTTAATTAGCAGTAGTTGAAATAAATACGGCTACTGCTATCTCCCCCTATAATTTTGCGAAAATGTTTAGTAAATTTTTTTTATTTAAGTGGTGTTGGTGGTTTACCTGTGGAATTGGATGGGCCACGTAAGTGCCCTGGAATTTCTTCCTCTAGCACTTCTTGCTCATCGTCTTGCCCTTCTCCTTTTGCCTCCTCCTCATTACCCTATCGTGGTAATAGTTTACTTTGTCCACCAAAAGGCTTTTCATGAAAGCCTAGGGGTGGCATCATCAAGTCCTCTAGGCGTTCATCAGTAAAGTCGTGGATATCAAAATCATCCACTTCAAAATATTGTTGGGGTGCCTCTTGTACAGATTTCTCCTTATCACCTTTACTAGAACGATCCCTCTTAGAAGAATCTGAACCACCAAAATAACTTGCTATTTTTTAATATTAGGATAATTATAAAATACTTATATGGGTAGATAAGGGGATAGAGTTTATTTAACAGTTGGTAAGAAATATAATAGAAATTATTTGCAAGGTATTGACAGTGTAGAAGATGTGAGCACAGCAAATAGAAAATGAGAGCACATAGAATAGAAAATGAGAGTATAGAAATTTGAAGATGAGAGTCGAAGACAAGAGTGAGTGCAATTTTTTTGCATTGATAATTTTGCTCTTTAACCTGCATTATCAATTTATACAACATCTAACAACACACTTAATTTATTCTACTCATTTGCAACATTCAAATTTGCAAATTTCAACACCTGCACGCTACACTTACACCAACTTAAACTTATTCCTCATTGCCTGCAATCCTATAAACCTACGCGTAATTTTTTTTCAAAATGCGCTCCATACTTTCAAATTCTCTTATTGCAAATTTCACTATTTTTATCCTACATCCTCTTTCTGCATTTCTCTCCAACTATCTTCTCTTTTTCTTTGTTTTTCTTCCCCAACATTGCAGAATTGCAAGCAAATTTTCTTCACTTTGTTCTTACTTCCTTTGACAATTTTTTTTTCCTTCTTTTTCAACGTGTGTCAAGCCAATGTTGATTATTGCTTGCCTTCTTCTGTTATTCCTTGAACTTTTTCAATGTTTCAATGTTTGTCTTGCCTTGTTTTTCAATATATATATATGCATATATGGCGGGCTTAACTCACCATTTCAAGTTGACTGTAAACCAATAAGCCTAATTGGTGGGTTAACTGCCAGTTCAAGACCTACCAGTTCGCCGGCTTGGTGGCTCCTACCCGCTGGGCCAATCTCTCCAAAGGGTAGGTTCACGAGCTTGAACCGACCCTCTCCCATGTCTAGACCAACCCTACACACACCATGACTTCACACAATCACGCTCCACGGACTAGCCCTGCACACACCACAACTTCACGCATCCACGCTTGCCCCCTTCGCCTTCCAACAAGCAACATACACACTCACCTCCTAGCAATCACACACACACATAGAACAAAGCACGACTAAGCACATACACTGGATCACGACTGTAGCCACAAAGCATGTACACTGAGCACCTCATGAATCATCAAAACAGAGCATCACACAAACTAAGTATTACATGATTTTGTACACATGTAGAGCTCAATCATGATATTTTCACATGAGATTTACAATATCAAATATATATATATACAGATATATAAATGACAACAGATCACATTACAAACAAGCAATATATCATAGAGTTTCTACTCACCTAGGTCTCATTTTCTTTTAGGCTAATAATAATTCTCAGGTACTTACATGGGATCAAAATCTTTTCCTAAAATAAAAATAAAAAATAGCACTATTACTTACAACTCACACTAATATCATCTTATCTATTATATTTCTAGATATTCAAACTATTTTCTAAGCTAAAAACTTATTTTTCTATACATGTTAAAATTATATTTAAATTCTAAAAGTGAAAATTTTCCATACAAGTCTAGTCTAGTTTTGTAGGTTTCACTTTAAAGATTGCATAGGTGGTTCCCAATCGTGATTTGGACGTCATATGCGCACTTTACGAAAAAATTTTCCTTCTTCTTTTTCACATTTTTCTTTTCCCTTTTCCTTTTTGTTTTCATTTTTGTTCTTATCTTTTCTTCCTCTCTCCCTCTCTCTCTCTCTCTCTTGCTTTGACTTAGAAAAATGGAGTGGCTTCTAGAAGTCAGTTTAGGCCTATCTATATAAGTAAATTTTTTTATTTTTTAGGTTTGTTTATTGCGGGTGGTAATTTACTTAAGGGTAGTAAATTTAGTGTTTTGTCATGAAATTTATGACTACACTAAATGAATTATTCTAAATATATATATTTACTCGAAATTTTTGTTTAACTATCTTAAACCCATTATTTTAATTTATTTTATCATTTATTCCAAAATCTTACGCAGTTTACTTTTTAAAAAGCTATTTCTTTTCATTTAAGATTATATGAGTTATAAATAAAACTTTTAAAATAATTTACAAGCTAATATGGTATTACATTTTTGGTAATTTTTCCGAGTTTTACATCCTTTCCCCCTTCAAAAGTTTTGTTATCAAAACTTTAGAGCGTAGTTGGGTTTTCAAACAAATGAGGATACTTTTCCTTCATTTCGTCTTCTCTTTCCTAGGTAGCTTCTTGTTTTGAATGTCTACTCCATTATACCTTAATGTATTTGATATTTTTGCTACGCAACTCTAGAGTTTAGGCATTAAGGACTCTGATCGAATGTTCTTGATCATCTTGAAAAGTTGTTGTAAACTTCTCCAAAACTTAGACACAAAGCGTGGATCTCTATTAGATACTGTGTTGTGTGGTACCCCATGGAGTCTTACGATTTCCTTGAGGTAAATTCCTGCTAACTTATCCAAAGAATAAGTCATGTTGATGGGTAAGAAATAAGCAAATTTAGTCAAACGATCTACGATTACCCATATTGCCTCATATTTAGCCTTCTTCCTTGGTAATGTTGTAACAAAGTCCATAGTGATCCGTTCTAACTTCCATTCTAGAATCGACAATGGTTGTAACAGTCCTTTGGGTTTTTAATGTTCTACTTTAACTTTCTAGCTGATGGAGCATTGAGAAACAAATAATGCTATATCTCTTTTCGTGCCTTCTCACTAGTAACCTTTCTTGAGCTCTTGATACATCATAGTTCCTCCTAGATATACTGTATATCCATAAGTGTGGTTTTCATTCATAATTTCATCTCTTAACTCCTTATTTTTTGGTACACACAATCAACCTCTTATTTTCAAAACTCTGTTTTGATCAAAGTCAAAGTTTGTACTAGCTCCTTGTTTCACCTTGTTCCCAATATCAATTAATTTTTTATCATTAAGCTGCATTTCTTGTATTTTGTCCATAAAAGTATATCATACTTCTAAGATTTCTATTTATGCTTCCTCCTCATGCCACACAAACTCTATCCTTAACTTTTCAAATTCCTGTATCAACCATTGTTCTTCCATCAATAATGCTACCACTTGGCTATAAATCTTCCTACTTAAAGTGTCAACTACTGCATTGGCCTTTCCCAGGTGGTACTTGATATTGAGATCCTAGTCCTTAATGAGTTCTATCCAAGTTCTTTATCACATGTTTAATTCCTTCTAGGCAAATAGATATTTCAAATTCTTATGATCCATGTAGATTTCACATCTTTGCCCATACAAATAATGTCTCTAGATCTTCAAGGCAAATATAACTGCTGCTAATTCCAAATGATGTGTGAGATAATTCTTTTCATGCGGTTTTAATTGTCTAGAAGAACAAACCACAACTTTCTTATTTTACATTAAAATGCACCTTAACCCAATTTGTGAGGCATTGTTATATATGCAAAAGAGTTCTTCCAAGTTAGGTAATGTTAGAATAGAAGCTGAAATCAACCTTTGCTTCAACTCTTGAAAGCTCCTCTCACAACTTTCATCCTAATCGAACTTTATGTTTTTCTACGTCAACTTGGCCAATGGCTTCAAGATCTACGAAAAATTCTTTATAAATCTTCTATATTATCTTGTCAACCCAAGGAAACTTCTTACTTCTATAATAGTAGTTGGTTGTTTCCATTCAACTATGGCCTTAACCTTTGCTGGATCTATTAATACACCTTCTCCAAAGATAACATGCCCTGAGAATTGCATTTGATTCATCTAAAATTTGCATTTTGATAATTTCGCATATAACTAATGCTTCTTTAATAATTCTAAGGCAATTTATAGGTGTTCCTTGTGCTCTAGCTTAGTCTTGGAATAATAAAAATATCATCAATACCACAAATTTATCTAAGAACAATTTAAAGATTTAGTTCATAAGCTCCATGAATGTAGTTGGAGCATTCATTAATCTAAATGGCATTACTAAAAACTTGTAATGACCATATCTAGTTCAAAAAGCAATCTTAGGTATATCTTTTAGTCTAATCTTTAATTGGTGATACCTAGATCATAAATCAATTCGGGAAAATACACTTGCTTCTTGCAACTAATCAAATAAATCATCAATTCTCAGCAAGGTATATCTATTCTTAATAGCTACCTTATTTAATTATCGATAATCGATGCACAATCGCATAGATCCGTCTTTCTTCTTCACGAATAACACTAAAGCTCCCCAAGGCCATGCGCTTGAATAAATGAATCCCTTCTCTATTAATTCTTGCAATTGGACCTTTAGTTCTTTCAACTCTATTGAGGCCATTCGATAAGAAGCTTTAGAAATTGGTTCAATACCAGGCTTTACTTTGATAGTGAAGTCCATCTCTCTTAAACGAAGTAGTCCTGGCAATTCTTTGGGAAATACTTTAGGGAATTCATTTACTATAGGTATTTCCTCCAATATAGACGGCTTCATGTTCATTTCTATCGCGCTTATCAAGCACTCATCCTAATATCAAAGGTCTTCTCCTTTTACTTGCAAGACACTAATGAAAATTTCTAAATTCCTTCTCAATTGTCCTCGGTACACCATGGTCTTCGTTCTTGGCTTGCTGAATAACACTTCTTTCTTCTTACATTCTACATTAGCGTAATTCTTTAATAGCCAATCCATTCCCAAAATCGCCTCATAGACATGACAATTAAGTCTGCAAGCATATTCCTCTTATGAATCTCAACTTAGCCATCTTTTATTATTTCCTTAGTGATCACTTTCTCTCTGGTAAGGGTACTAATCCTCAAAGTCTTTAGAGAGGGTTGAACTTCCAACTTCCTTTGCTGAGCTACAGTCGAACTTATAAAAGATTCCATAACTCTTGTATCAAAGAGGACAATAGTTGGTTGAGTAGTGATTAGAATGGATCCTAAGAATTACCTAGTGTTAAGGTTAAGCTCTAACTTTTATCTTCTTGAATCTTTTAGTAGTAAGTCTTTTTTAATTCTTGACTTTCTAATTTATTTTTCCTAATCAAATCTCACATATATAAAATATTATACAAAGACAAGTTCAATTCTACGTACCTATTACTACATCTCCTTCATCCTCATATCCCTCGGTTGCTAAGACAATATCTTGATATTACCTGGCTTTTTCCTCTACTTAATGTCCAGCATCAGTACCTTCAATGGCAAACACCTTAAAGTTTGTGGCCTATGGGTTAGTCCCTTGATTTCCTTGTCTGAATGGTCATTTAACAGGTCTTCCAATTGTAGTCTTGGGTGTTGTGGTCTTTGCCTCAATCCCTTATTGCTTCTTAGGGTAGGCATTTGCATAACGTCCCTTTTGTCTACAAACAAAATAGTATTTTTCTACGGACAATCTTGAACTCTGCGGTTGCTAACCCTACATTGGTAACACTTAACCTTCAATTACAAGCACTCCCAAAGGTAGTCTCGTTCCTTACACTACCAGCAAATTATATTCATAAGCTTTGCTTATGGTGAAATGATTAGGGGTCTGTTACTTGGTGGCCTCACATTGAACATTAGCCTTTTTTTTCTTTCTTATTCAGACTTGGGTTGAAAAGTGGCCTTTTTGTTGGAACTCTCATTCTTGTACTTGACCAAGCTTAGGCCCTTGTCTCTTCTCCTTTCCGTTTTGCCTGTTCTAGAGCCTTAACCTTACTCACCACTTTTACATAAGTCTATATCTCGAATTCCATAATTCTTTCCTATGTATCTATGTCTAGCCTATTCATAAACAATTGCCTTTTTAGTACGTCCAGATCTCTATATGCATCTTAAGTGAACTGCAATAGTCTGTTGAATTTGTTTTCATTTTATCTATAGTTTTAGTCCCCTTTTTTAGCTAGAATAATTGCGTACTTAATTTCATTTTCAAACTTCTTAGAAAATATTCCCTAAAGAATTATCCATGGAAAGTCTCCAACGACATAGGTTAAGGTAGCATCCTCTGTCTTGCATCCTACCAAACTCAGGCTCTCATTTTCAACATGTATGTCGCATATGCCACTTTCTGGTGGTCTGCTACTTCATAAGCCGCAAACGATCTTTCCACTTAGGCTATCTAGTCTTTTACCTCCTCAAGCTTTCTAAATGCCCCATCAAAATATCCATTGGATCTTATGAAGTTAGGAAATATACTATTTTGAATTCTTTGACCAATCCCTCCTTGATTGTACTCCTATTATCCTTTTACGTACATTATAGAGGTGATTGGGTTTTTAGGAGGTGTCAAGACTTTCCGGAGATATCCCATTCCCAAATCAAATTAGGTCACAAATAATATTTCTGGCAACTCATCTTTCAAGCCCTTCATCTTGGCAAACTGAGCTTTAAAAGCTAGTATGGCAATGTATCTACTGTACCTGTTTCCCAAGTCTTTGCTTAGCCTATCCGATTGATATTTTCATTTTTCTATTAGTCCTTTTCTCCAACTTTTGATTAACTTGTCCACTGTTCTGTTCAAATAAAATAACTCATATCAAAAGTGAATCATCTACATCCTTAGCTTATATTCCACCAATTCATTTTCATTTTCCATGCAGCACACGTTTCATCTTCAATCAAGATGCCTGAGCATTGACTGCACCTTGCCAAATACAAAATTTCATAAGTTGTTAGTTATTTCATTTCCCATTCCCAGGTTCTACCCACTTTCTCCTACTAGGGTAGGTTTTTCCTAACTATTGGGTTGCTAAGTCAATCTCTTAAGACATTGACTCTCAACTTGGCTTATTACCTATTTTATGTTTCGCCTAAATTTAAACTCAAGCTTTGATACCACCAAAAGTTGTCATGCCTCGTAGGGTACCATAATCATGACAACTCGCCACAGTTACTTAGCTCCTAATAAATAACCACAAAGTGTCTTAATCACAGCATTAACTAACCTACCAAAATACAATTTAACAAAGTCAAATGCTTCTAGCATTCCACTATTTCATTTAGACCATTTCGTATTCGTCAGAATAAAATACACATGCATTTCAAAGGTAGTCCTCATTTAGGTCCCATAACAACTTAAACTAAAATTTTTACTAATTAAGATTAAAATATGTACAATCAATTGTCCACCAGTATTCTAACACAAATCTATAGAAGGAGATCATTCCAACTCTCAAACCTTGCTTCTTATGTCAAAAGATTTGTGACAAGATTTACTTACTGTAGTACAACATCTACTCGGTAGGTTCATGTTGTCACAACTTGCATCATACAATCTATAATAGGGTGAGCTATATTACCCAGTGAGATAGGAGCGCAATACTCTCAATATTGCACACACACACAAACAAATCAAGTAAGTTTTCAATCATATGCTATGCATGAACAACCATATGCAATACAACACCACACGTAGTCTTCCAGTGACTAGCGTGAAGTTTAGGATTTAATGCCCCCCTTGACCTTAGGTTGGGGATTCACACAAGCATTAGTGCCTAGGTATCTTATTCCATTTATTTCCATCTTATTTTTTTATTAGAAATTATCTCTTAATTCAAATTCCTTAAGCTCTAGGTGCCAATCAGCACATTGAGTACACACACCCGCAAAGACAAACAAGACTCGAAACCATCAAAAAAGCGATAACCCCCAAGTCAATTAGTTCGCCAATGATAGAACAATAATTGGCAAAAAATAATCCCTCTCAATTACTTTCAACACATCTCATAATAGTGATGGCCTTCAACGTAATGTAACATCTCGTGTAATACATGTTGAATTTTATTTAATTCTTAATAATTAGTGTATTTTTTTTTTTTGAAGTGATCACACAAGATATAATCACATCAATGGCAAAATACAAAAAAAAAATCGAACATTTATAGTCACAGAATAACACTCAAAGAATCACAGTTCATGAAAGATAAATAAAAGAAATTTTGGATTTTATTCGAAACCAATAAGCCATGTTTTATATATATCTTTTCCTTTAGCCATAATGTCACCTCCTTTTCTCTTTTTCTTTTATATATATATAATATTATATAATAAATAAAATTAAGTTAGGAAATCCACTATTCATCGTCTTCTCCATTATGTCCTCACCGATCGCCATTTTATCGTTTCCCTTCCTCATCATTTTTCCATTTCATCGTCGAAGCTTTAGACGCTAGCTGGACTTCGATTTTTCACTTGCCGAACTTTATGCCGTCACATGATCACATTTACAGCCTGCTCGCGCACATTTTCCACATTATTCTAGTAACTCTACTTCCATGCGTACACCAATATTTCGCAACATGCTCACGGACTCACGGCCATCGCCCACAACGCCACGCACTACGGATACGACCTATACTAACGCCATGCCACCACGTTCGCAAACCACGGCATAACCAACTGCCACTCTGCTGATCACAGACCAGCCAAGGATACTACTTGCACCACGCCACACACAGCTACGCTCGCGGGCCATGCTCTACAGACTAGCCACGCTACCACGCTCCATGAGCCAGTCACTTCGCAACCAGCTCGCTCTACTTCCACGCTCCACAGACTAGCCTTGCACATACCACGACTTCACGCATCCACGCTCACCCCCTTCGCCTTCCAACAAGCGACATACATAAAGAGAACAAAGAACGAGAACTATTGGAAGTTTTCCTTCTTTCCTTCCATTGATTGCTGCCAATATATACCATCCATGATCGTAGGACTGTTATAGCTATGTTTATCTAAGTTACACAATTATAGAAACAACTAAAACTATTTTACACAAACTAGAAGCTAGAAGATTTAGTTGTTTTGCAGGCTTGTATTGATGTTTATCATGCCCCCGCAAGATAGACAGTGGTGGAGCAAGTCTAATCTTGGTCTTGAGAAAGTGAAACTGAGAACGAGCAAGAGGCTTTGTAAGGGCATCAATGAGCTGATCTAAGGATGAGATATAGGACACACAAAGTGAGCCATTTTGAACCTGTTCTCATGTAAAATGATAGTCAAGAGCAACATGTTTCATACGCGAGTGATAAACTAGATTGGAGCAGAGGTTCATGGCACCAACATTGTCACAATAGATCACCAATTGATGAGGAAGAGTAATACCAAGTTTTGTGAGAAGAGAGCAGATCCAACATAGTTCGGCAACCATAGTAGTAACGGAACGGTACTTTACTTTAGTAGAGGAACGAGCAACTATCTGTTGCTTCTTAGAGCTCTAAGAAATGGGATTGTGACCAAGATAAACAATGTACACACTGGTGGAGGTGCGGTCATCCTTGTTGCCTTCCCAGTCGGCGTTAGAGAAAGCATGCAGAATAGGAGGGGAAATGCGACAAAGTGTAATACCATGATCCAAGGTGCCATAGAGATATCGAAGAAGATATCTAACTGTATGCTAGTGATTAGTGGCAGGACGATGCATAAATTGAGAAAGTGTATTCACTGTATAGGCAATATCTGGACGAGTGAGAGAAAGATATTGAAGACTTCCAACAATGGTTCTATACTTGGTAAGACAGTTAAAGAGGTACCAGCATGTAAGGTGAGTGGTGGATTGATGGCGAGAGGTGTTGAGGCAAGCTTAGCTTCAATCATATGAGTTTTATGGAGAAGATCAGCAATACATTTCCTTTGACTGAGAAAGATACCATTAGTATGAGTAAAAACTTCAACACCAAGAAAATAATGTAAGGTACCCAGGTCCTTCAGAGAGAATCGATGAGAGAGTTATTGGATACACTTGTGTATAGCTTGGTCATCATTTCCAGTGATAATAATGTCGTCAACATAGATCAAAAGATATAGGATAATGTCATGAGTGTTAAAGATAAACAATGAAGTGTCAGCCACTAAATCGGTGAAGCCATAGGTGAGAAGAAATTGATGTAGTTCGTGGTACCATGCTCGAGGCACCTATTTGAGACCATAGATGGCTTTGCAGAGTTTGCAAACATGGTAAGGATGATCTTGATTAATGAAGCCTAGAGGTTGAGACATAAACAAGTCCTCTGTGAGATGACCCTAAAGGAAAGCATTATTGACATCCAGTTGATGTAGAGACCAATCATTGCTAACAACAAGACTAAGAATTAAACGCACAGTGACAGGTTTGATAACGGGACTAAGTATTTAATGCGAGAAATTCACTTATACCCTACTAAGATTTAGGTAGGATGAGGAGAAATAAGTTCCCATGTGCCATTACTAAAAAGAGCATTAAATTCTTCAAACATGGCAGTGCGCCACTTCGAATCTTTCATGGCTTAAGTGATGGTGTTAGGTTAACGGATATGGGGATGAATGGTAGTGTGGAGATTAAGCTTTTGGATGGGTTTATGAATGTTGTGTTTAGATCGAGTTATGATGACTCGGGGTGATGAGGACTTTGAAGTGTGTGGGATGGTCGAAGGATCAAGTGTAATAGATGGTGGAGGAGCACAGTCAAGTTGTGGAGGAACTAGATTAAACAAAGGTGAAGAGTGTCTAGCTGTAGTAGGGATCAAGATTATAGGTGCGAGCTAGGAAGAACTGGAATGGGCAAAAAGAGGTAGTGTAATAGAGCACCATTCAAACAAAGTGGAAGAGGAGATACGAGAGAGAGAGGGATGAGAAGTGGAAAAGGGGAAACAGTTTTAACAAAGCGAACATGACGAGAAGTATACAAGCGATTGGTAGAAGTGTGAAGACAAAGATAAGCACTTTAAGTAAAGGGACAACTAATAAATACGCATGGAGAGGAACGAGACTTAAGTTTGTGATTTGTCTAAGGACGAAGCCAAGGATAACACAGACAATCGAAGCTATGAAGTTTATCATAGTTTGGAATAGTATCGAAAAGTTTGAAAAATGGAGACACATTGTCAAGTGTGGGTGTAGGAAGACGATTTATAAGGTAAGTTGTAGTAGTAAAGGCAAAAGACCAGTATGTGAGAGGCATAAACGTAAGAGACAGTAGAGAGAGACTTGTTTCAACAATATATTGATGACGACGTTAGAAGTACCCATTATGTTTTGTTGTGTGAGGTAGAGTGGTAAGGTGAGAAATACCATGAATTGTTAAGAAGGATGATAAGGCTTGATATTCCCCTCCATTATCAAAATAAAGTTTTTTTATTAAACTATTAAAGAATTTTTCAACAAGAACCTTATAGCAAATAAATACATCTTTGGCATTAGATTTCCGTTTGAGAGGATACAACCATATGTATTTAGTAAAATGATCAACAAAGATGATATAATATTTAAAATTATCAATGGATTGAACTTGCAAAGTCTAAACATCAGTGAAAAAGAACTTCAAAAGGTGATGAGGTAGAAAGTGTAGAAGAGGAAAATGGCAACTTGTGACTTTTATTACAATAGCAGGAATTACAATAGAGCTTGAGATTTGAGGAACGGGAAACAACTAGGTTATTTGAAGCGAAAAGATGCTTGAATGTTGACATTGATGGATGCCTAAGTATGTGATGCCATGAAGATAAGGAGGTTTTAACACTCGAGAATGCAAGCAATGGTGAGGAGGAGGTTGGCTATATATAAACACCATCTTTAGTTTGACCCTTTAGGAGAATTGCCCCTATGTGCAGATCCTTCACATGAAAGGAAGATGGTAAGAATTCAATGGAGGTATTGTTAGAAGTACAAAATTGAGAAATGGAGATCAAATTGCGTTTCATGGTTGGAACACAAAGAACATTAGAAAGGGTAAAGGAGTAAGAGGAAGTGTAATGAGTAATGGGAAGTCCTAAACCATCACCAATCATGATTTCATTTGTGCCATCATAAGGATTGTGAAGGGCAAAACTATTGAGATCAGTAGTGACATGATGTGATGCTCCGTTGTCGAGCAACCATGAATCGTCGGGAGAAGTTATTTCTATAGCATGTGCTTATGCTTGCCAGGGAGGTGTACCACAGGATTGAGCTGGCATGTTGGATCGAGATGGTGGCTAAGCATGAGGATATTGTTGACGAAATAGTAGGCATTATGAAACGACATGTCCCTGGTCACGACACTACTAACATTTCCCGAGGAACGGTTGAGCTAAGCTATGTTCCCTAGCGTTAGTAGGTCTGGCCAATGGAGTTGCAGTAGAGATGGATTGATGAGATGAATATTTGCCAGACCAATGAAAACCATTGTGAGTAGACCATCGATTTGAGTGACATTTGAAAGGTGTGCAGATGCTGGGAGAACAAAGGCGCTTGAATTGTGTTGTAGAGAGAGCTCTTTGTTAATGAGCTTTTCATGTAGTTCGTTAAATGAAATTATTGTGTCGTGACTGTTTACCACGTCTATGATGAACTGATAGTTTTCATTGAGGCCTTCCAAGACTTTTTCAATCAAATCTTCTTGATCAAGAGGTTTTCCAAAGGCAGTAAGCTCATCTACACGAGTTTTGATAGACTACATGTAGTATGTGATGGAATAAAGACCCTTAGTGATGTTTTTCAAATTGTCCTTGAGTTATTTAATGTGTCCCCGAGAAGGTCAAGCATATGTGTTGGCGAGAGTTTGCCATCTTGTGAGATGTTTTTCATTGCGTGATAAGCGGTACAATGTTAGGCAAAAGAGTGCCCACACGAGCTCCAAACAAAAGTTTATCCTGCCTTAACCATGTTTGATATGCTACATTAGGAGTGATGGTTTTGTTGGTTGTGATAGTGGCTGGAGGAAAGAGGTAAAAGCCATCAATAAATTTCTACAGATCATAGCCAATTAGAATAGCTTCAATTTGGGTTTTCCAAGAGAGATAATTTGTAGTGGTAAGTTTGATGGAGTTGTGGATTGTGATCTTGATTAGTGGATTTGTGGGTTCTAGGGTGTTTTGAATAACAGTTGGAATTTCCTCAGTTACCATTGTGATTGTAGGTAAATGTTGGCAATGATTTGGATGGAATGATGGAAGCTTAGGGATATGGATCAAGCTTTGATACCATAAAGAGAATAAAGAACGTGAACTGTTGCAAGTTTTCCTACTTTCCTCCTGTTGATTGTTGCCAATATATACATTGATTACATCCATGACCGTGGGACTGTTATAGCTATGTTTATCTAAGTTACACAATTATAGAAACAGCTAAAACTATTTTACACAAAACTAGGAGCTAAAAGATTTAGTTGTTATGCAAGTTTGTGTTAATGTTTATCAATACATACACACCTCCCAACAATCACACACATACATAAAGAATAGAGTATGGCCAAGCACACGCACTAGATCACAACCACGACCACACACCACACATATCAAGCACCTCATGAATCGCCAAAATAGAGCATCACACAAATAGAGTATCACGTGGAGCTCGATCATGATATTTTCACACAAGATTTACAATATCAAATATATATATATATACACACAAATATACAAATAACAACACACTACATCACAAACTAACAGTATGTCATAAAGTTCCTATTCAACTAGATCTCATTTTCTTTAAGGCTAGTAATAGCTCTCGGATGCTTGTATTGGATCAAAATTTTCTCCTAAAATAAAAAAAAAAAATACTATTACTTACTACTCACGCTAATATCATCCAATCTATTATATTTCTAACTATTCTAATTATTTCCTAAGCTAAAAACTTATTTTTCTACATATATTAAAATTGTATTTAAATCCTAAAAGGAAAAGTTTTTCGTACAAGTCTAATATAGTTTTGTAAAGCTTACCTTACATAGTTTCGGATCATGATTTAGACGTCATACACACACTTTACAACAAATTTTTCCTTCTTCTTTTTCATGTTTTTCTTTTCCTTTTTCCTTTCTGTTTTCGTTTCCGTTGTTATCTTTTCTTCCTCTCTCTCTCTCTCTCTCACTTTTGACTTGGAGTGGCTTCTGGAAGTCGATTTAGGCCTATTTATATAAGTAAATTTTTTCATATTTTGGGTTTGTTTATTGCATGTGATAATCTACTAAGGGTAGTAAATTTAGTGTTTTGTCATAAAATTTTACAATTAAACTAAATAAATTATTTCAAGTATAAATACTTATTCAGAATTTTCATTTAACTATCCTATACTTATGATTTTAATTTATTTTATCATTTGTTCCGTAATCTTACGCGGTTTGCTTTTTAAACGGTTATTTCTTTTAATTTAATATTATATAGGTTATAAATAAGACTTTTAAAATAATTTACAGGCTAATCCAGTATTACATTTTCGCTTTTTTTTTTCGGATTTTACAGTTACATTGCTGACCATATAACCAAAAATAAGAAGACTTGTTATTTATGGGAGCAGCACACCATATAATTAAAGATATAGGTTCTATAATTTTTTAGATTAAATTTTTTGAACCTTCAGAAGACTTCCTTTATCAGACCAACCTACTTAGTTGGCTATGGCAACCATAAGACAACAGGCTATTGTGGTGCCATATAAAAGCTCCTCCACAAGATTTTTTCTGAATCTCCAAACTGAGCCAGTACCTATGCTATGCAATGGAATAAGATGCAGAAGATTTCCACAGTTCACGGCAGATCAGCACTTTTCATTTATAAAAGAATGAAATCCATCTAATTCTTACTTTCTTCTGCCTGTATAGGCTTCTGCTAAAATGCAAAAAAAGAGATCGTTCCAGTCACTTACCGCAACACACGGTGCAAAAGTGTAAGGAATGCCACTGGCCCTAAGTTCAGGAGGCGTTGCTATGCCAATCCTTCAAGCCAACCCTTCATCCCTAAAGGGCATTTCGGACTTTAGAATTCTTCTTGATTAGGAAGGAATCCCAAAAAGGCATATAGAAAAACAGTCGGTGAAATGCTAAAGGGACAGGAGGCTGTTGTGTCCTGCCTTCTATTCTATATTATTAGGGCAATGGTGCCTTATTGGACTGCACGTTATTTAGACTATCCTTTCAAATAAAAATAACCGATCGTAAGATGGCTTACAGGGAAACACAGAGCAAATGTGGGCAGAAGAAAATGGATTCTAAAATTGGGAAAATTGGTTCCTATGCAACAAATACTTAACAAACAGTTACTTTACCAATTCTTTTACAAACCAATAAATCCGCAAAATCCTCTGATTAATATGGCGGTTAATACATTCCACTTTCTTGAACGTGAATGACAAAAGCATGGGTTATCAGATTTGTTTTTTCTTCTTTCTTTTCCATTTCTCCTTTGCCTATGAATGTACAATAACTTGCTTCTATAGTTTGTGTGAAATCATAAAGCCAATGGAACTTTATGATGAATTATGGGATAAGGAATCAGCAACAATGAAGTTCATGCAACATTTTTACTAGTTGATGCAGCAAGTTGCATTAGCATTTTGACTTTAAGTTGTTATCAATATTATTAAAGTAGCCTTTTGTATCTTTAGTATAAAATGATTCTTTTTTCCTTTTCATTTTTCGAACACCCATGCCTTTCCGATTTCCATTATTACAGAGTTATTTTTACTCATTAACATGTAATTGTCGTTGTGATTTCCTATATTAGACAGTTTCTTTTACATTATTTTACCAATTTTCAGAGACATTTATGCAATGAAGGATTAAACTGCTACAGAATATGCCCTTATTTCTTTCCTAAAATTCAACAAGTCAAAAATATTGCTGATTTTGTTTGTTCCAACGGCCATGAAATCGTGTTTCGTAGAAAGTCATTCATGTAATTATATCAAGAAAATGATGCTTGCCATTTGAAACGAACATGCTAAATAATATTTTTAAAAAAATGGAAAGTAGGTAGTTAGTAGCTTCTCTTCTAGATTTTTATCTTCATCTTTTCTTTTCATTTCGGTACTTCCGTGTTTATTTACTTTATTATACATAGTTTGTCTTTTTTATCTTTTAAATTTTTGTATAATGTACATTATTAAGCACCTGATTGTTGACAAGGAAAGATATAATTTTAATAAGGTTTTATGATGGTCATTAATGAAGTATTTCAATTGTGCAAATAGGGATGATTAGCAACCAAGTTTAGGCTTATGTTATTGGAAGGAACTTATTAGACGAAGAATTTGAGGAAAATGGGAGCTCTCTATCTAGAAAAAATTCATAGATGCATGGAATGAGTGCAATACACTGCAAATGCAAATGTATGCAAGCTTTGCCAGATAATTGATTTGCCAAGAGTCACTTCCTATGGAGGTAACCAGCCCTAACAATTTGGGGGTTGATTGGAAAAGGATAGGGTTAGATTCTAAGGCTAGGTTGGATTGTGGAGTTTTATTTTGGGATTAAAACCTTCCAACTACTATTGACATAATGTTCTGTGACATTATATCTTTTGTTATAATTATTATATGATGAATCTATAGACAGTTTAGTGTTGTTTTAAATTTGGGTTCATATTTTCTTCAGATTTTATGCTTCTCTCTCTCTCGTGTGTAACAAAGTAGAATGAAATAGAATACCGAGTTTTTACAATTGCTGAGCTTCATGAATACATAATAGAGAATCGTATAGATGCTGAAAGCTTACTCGATTATGGCATTGATATTTTAGTGGATGGTGGTTGTTTCTTTGTGATTAATTACAATTAGCCAGCAGACAATAACCTTAGATTGCTTCCAGATACTTTCTTCAAACTGACCTGGTGATATATCTTCTCATTATATGATCTTAACAATATTTATCGATTCGCTTTTTCAACAGCCCCGATTCCACAAAAAATCATTATTGAAATTCTTTCATGGTTGCCGGTGAAGACTTTATTGCGTCTCAGGTGCGTATGCAAGTCATGGAGGTCTTTAATCTCTGATTCCCATTTCGTCAGAAAGCACTTGGTTCACATGTCATCAAGGAACCATCATCTCTCGAGCCACCATATGCTTTTTATCGAGTATCGTTCCACTTGTGTAGAAGCTATTGCACTAGACTCTGTATTGGGTTTCAAAGATTATGATTCCATTGTGAACCCTCCAAGGTCTATTTTTGAAAGAATACATAATTTTGCCAAATGACATTTCTATATTAGTTTGATAGTTATGTTTGTTAAAGAAACAGATTATACATAAAATAGGATTTTGTAAAACAGTTTTAAGAACATTACATTTTCACTTGAGATAGTTCTATCTCTCTATGAACTCTTCCAGGTGACAACCATAATCATTTGAAGAAACAAAGTTGGATTCTAGAATTTTTCTTGTATGTTGCAACTCTAGTATTTCTCATATGGTATCAGTGTAAGGTTAGTCGTGATTTCTTTTATATTCTTTCTAGAAACAAGATTGGATATGAGCATGATGTCGAACAATATTGGTAACACGAATGGTGATCAATTACATTTTGATACTTATTTCATTTCTAGGTCGGATAATCCCAACATGGCGATAGTCTTTATTGGCAAGAATTATTTGTCTTGAAGTAGATCGATCAAGATAAGGCTTGGTGCAAAACTCAAACAAGGTTTTATAAATGGAATGATAAAGAAACCTAATGAAGCCTCGAATGATTTAATTTGATGGACTCGTTGCGATTATATGGTTGGAAGTTAGATTCTAAATTTTATGCTTGCAGAATTTTCACAAAATTTTCCTTACACTCAATTGACTAGAGAATTGTGGATTGAAATCAAAGAACAATATGGACATTCCAATGGACCTTTAGTATTTCAAATTCAGCAAGAGATTTGTAATCTTGTTCAAGGTAATTTGGCGGTAGGAGTTTACTTTAACAAATTGAGAAAGCTTTAGGATGAATTACAAATGCTTAAAAGCTATCCAATTTGTACTTATGGAATGATGAATCAGTGTACATGTGAATTAAAAGATAAATTGGTAGAGTTTAAGTCACATTCCAAGTTAATTCAATTATTAATGTGATTATCATGTTCATATGAATCAGTCAAAAATCAAATAATGTAAATTAGGCCTTCTATCTCATCTAACAAGTTGGAAAACAAAAATAGATTACATTTGTTATAATTAATGATTCTAAGATGGCTGCTTATTTTTCAAATAAGAAAGAATTGAATAAATGAATGTTAGATAAAAGGAAAGGAAAAGGGGCCACTAAGATCTTCTATAGACATTGTAAAATAGAAGGACGTAGTGTGGAGAATTGCTTCCAAATAATTGAATATCCTAATTGGTACAAAGGGAAGAAAAATAAGAAAGTTTCAAAGATGGCAACTTTTGTAATAATGACAACATGAGTCAAAATTTGCATACTCCTATTGATTTGCCCTTTAAGATTGATAATGATTCTTTTGTATAGGTGGACAATATCAGTTTGATCAAAGAATGATTCAATCATTATGTCAAGAAGATATGAAAACAATGAAAGAAAAGAAGTCACCATCAAAATTTGCAAGAGTAATCAACATGGTTGAATCTGCTAGTATGGTATATACTTATTCTTGTAATTTTGGTCTTGATAATAATTGTTTTGATCATTGGATAGTAGATACGGGTGCCACCGATCATATGACTCCACAAAAACACTTTCTTGTCTTGTTTCAATTAAATTACCAGATGGACAATGCAAAACAGTTTTACCAAAGGAATAGTTCATATTAACACATCCTTAATACTTTGTGATGTGCTTTATGTTCCTAATTTCAAGCATAACTTGCTTTCCGTAAACAAAGCCTTAAAAGATAATTATTTAGTTACTACTATTGATTCACTATCCTTTCAATTTTAGGACCTGAAAATTGATGTTACAATAGCATCAGCAATAGGACATAAGGGATTGTATTTGCTGCAATCTACTTCCATGAGGAGAATTTCTACTCGGTTAGATAATGTACCATAGAATTTTATGTTGAATTCTTGTAATAGATCAAACTTTATACATCTAATACATGCTAGACTTAGTCATTCTTTGGTGTCAAAACTTACACATCTTGATTTTTGTAAAAATTCCGATGTTTCTCATTTTATATGTGATGTATGTCATAAAGCAAAATCACATAAACTTGCTTTCATTTGTAAAAATACTCATGCTACATTTCCATTTCGATTAATTCATATAGACATATGGGGACTATATGATGTCTCTTCTCTAATTGAAGCTAGATATTTTCTCACAATATTAGATGATTGTATTAGGTGTACTTAGACTTATTTGATGAATAATAAGTCACAAGTTGTTACTTTGCTTGAAAAATTCATCCATTATGTGAACAATCGGTTTGATAAAAGACTAAAAGTTGTAAGATTTGATAATGATGCTGAATTTTTGTCCCATGCACGCCAATCCTTATTTACTAAGTTTAGCATAGTTCATCAGTGAGCTATAGTTTACACACCACAACAGAATGGGTAGGTAAGTGTAAACATAGGTATTTATTAGAAATAGCTAGAGCATTACTCTTACATGCCAATTTACCGAAATAATCTTAGGGAGATTGTTTGCTTACGACCACTTATTTGATAAACAAAATGCCTAGTTCAAAATTGAATTAGGAAACACCCTATGAATAATTGTTTGGTCATCCACCAACTATGATCATCTAAAAGTCATGGGTTGCCTATGTTTTGTTTCTCATGTTCAACTACATAAAGATAAGTTTGAAGTGAAAGGAAGTAAATATATTTTTCTAGAATACATGTTTGGGCAAAAAGAATACAAGGCCTATGATCTTACAACTCATAAAGTATACATAAGCAAAGATATTGTTTTCTATGAAGATGTTTTTCCTTTTCGAACATCTTTACCTATAAATGACTCTATTTCTCATGATTCTTCTGCTCCTACTCATTTTACATTTTTTTTTATAATGATTTACCACTTGTTTCTTCTTCTCATCATAGTTCAAATGTGTCATCCAATGTTCCTATAGCTAGTCCAATTGTTTCAATTGATATTCCTATAGTATGTAGGTTTACATAAGATAGAAAAAATTCATCATGGTTAGAGGATTATGTTACTCATAATATATCCATTTTTAGTCCATCATTTTCCACACCTTCATCAGAGTATACATCACCTTCTTATCCATTTTTTACTTCTAATTCATTGTCACATTTACCATTTGATTACATTTCTTCTTTAGCACATGTATTAACTACTCAAGAACCACACAATTATTCCCAAGCTTCAAAACAACAGGAATGGATATATGCTATGAATAAGGAAATAGGGGCCCTTGAATTGAATAATACTTGGGAACTAATGAGTTTGCCTTTAGGAGAGAAAGCAATTGGTTGTAAATGGATATATAAGATGAAATATCAGGTTAATGGATCTGTTGAAAGACATAAGGCTGGATTAATTACCAGAGGTTACACTTAAATTGAGGGAGAGGATTATCATGATACCTTCTTACCAGTAGCTAAACTTGGAACATTTAGAATCCTCATTGATGTTGCTGCATTGCGGTCTTGGCCACTTTATCAAGTTAATGTTAATATTGCGTTTTTGCATAGATTTTTGAATGAAGAAATATATATGTTACCACTAGAAGGTTATCATAAGGCTAAACCTAATCAAGTTTGCAAACTTCTTCGTTCTCTCTATGGATTAAAGTAGGCATCTAGATAGTGGAATGTTGAGATCAATCAATTTTTGCTTCAACAGGGACATACTCAATCTAAAAGTGATTTTTCACTTTTTACTTGTCGAACAACAAAAGGTTTTGTAGTATTATTACTATATGTAGATAATGTTGGGGTATAGATCCAACACATATGGATCTATACCAAGGGTATCCTAAGTATATGATATATACTTGGATACAAAGTTGTTAAGCTTGAAGGAAATTGTCGAAATCAATAGAAAATGGGCCTAGGCCGACTCAAGGCCGCCAGCCTAGATTGGACCGCCGCCGGCCTATAATATATATGCTGCCGGCCTTCAACAACAAATTGTTGTTGTTGTTGTTTCTCCATTAAACGCTGGCTAAAGGCTACCAGCGTTGGAATTTAAGGCCGCCGGCCTTGAAACTTAGGCCTTCGGCCTTTGTGCCGACGAAAGTCCTAAGTCGGCTATCTCTTTTTTAAACTATATATATATAGTGTTATTCCTTTGTGTAAGTGTGAGTGTGTGAAAAATGAAAACACAAGAGTGAGAAACACAAAGAGGTGATACCTAAACCTAGAGAGAGTTCTAGAGAGGGAAATTCATTATATTTGATCCACCGGTTTGTGGTGAGACTGTGTAATCCACTAGTGAGACTAGTAAAGAAGTGTGTAACTCATTACTTTGATAGTGGAAGAATTTATGTGCGGCGGTCCCGTGGTTTTTCCCCAAATTGGGGTTTTCCACGTAAATCTTTGGTGTTGATTGTTTTTATTTCCGCATCTTATTATTGATTGTTGTTTGTTTCAATTGTGAATCGCACAGGCAAGAGGAAAAAAACAGATCTTTTCTTAACACGTGGTATCGGAGCACCGGGTTTCAAAAAGAAAATTAGGGTTTTCGCTACAAATTGAAGTTAGGGTTTTGTGTTTTCAATCACAGGCATGGTTGAATCTTCGGGTACAATGATTAAACTTAATTCCTCTAATTACTCTATCTGGAAGTTGATGATGGAAGATCTGTTATACTGCAAAGATTTGTATTTGCCTTTAGGTGGTGATGTTGCAAAGCCATAGGATAAATCTGATGTAGAGTGGTTGATACTACATAGGAAAACTGTAGGGTATATTAGACAGTGGGTTGATCAGAGTGTGTATCATCATGTTGCTCAGGAGACTAGGGTTGATGTTCTATGGAAGAAACTAGAGTCAATGTATGAGAGGCAAACTGCTTTGAATAAAACTTCTTTGATAAGAAGGGTAGTTAACTTGAAATACAGGGAAAGCTCGAATATGTCAGAGCATTTGAATGATTTTCAGGGACTCGTGAATCAAGTGACTGCTATGAAGCTTGTGCTTGAGGATGAGATCCAAGCACTCCTATTGTTGAGCTCATTACCTGAGAGTTGGGAAACTCTTGTAGTATCAGTTAGTAATTCAACTCCAGATGGAACGTTGACGTTGTCTATGGTTAAGGATAGTTTAATCAATGAAGAGGCTAGAAGGAAAGATTTAGGTACTGGTTCTGATTCTAGGGCACTTATCACAGACAAGTATGATAGGAGGGGTAGAAGCAAGAATAGAGGAAAGAATGATAAATCTGATAGAGCAGATAAGTCAAAGGGGAGATCCAAGTCAAGGGGTAGAAAGAACATTAAATGTTTTTATTGTGACAAGCCAGGACATTACAAGAAGGAATGCAGACTGTGGAAGAAAAAGCAAGGAAAGGGTGACGATTCAGATGAAGACACCACTGTAGCAGCAGATGGTGAGATAGTGGTTACATGGGATGAGGGTTGTATTAGTCTTGCAGGTCATGACAGTGACTAGGTAGTTGATTCTGGTGCCTCTTCTCATGTAACAGCACATGGTGAGTTTTTCTCATCCTACACTGCTGGTGATTATGGCAATGTTAGGATGGGAAATAATGAAACCTCAAGGATTACAGGCATTGGGAATATCATCTTGGAAACTAATACAGGGTGTAAACTCGTTCTCAAGGATGTGAGACATGTACCAGATATCCGCCTGAACCTGATCTCAACAGGAAAATTAGATGATGAAGGCTTTCACAGTTACTTTGGTGATGGTAGTTGGAAGCTCACCAAAGGGTCTCTGATTGTAGCAAAAGGAAGAAAGGATAACACACTTTACTTAATGCCATCAAAGCTAAGTAAAGGGGAATTGAACTTGACTGATGATGCTACTGTAGAGAAGTGGCATAGACGGCTTGGGCACATGAGTGAGAAGGGGCTCCAGATGCTTATGAAGAAGAAGCGTCTACCAGATTTGAAAGGTACTTCTTTAAAACCATGTACTGACCGTTATGCTGGTAAACAACACAGAGTTACTTTTCAAAGAAATACACCCAATAGAAAAGCTCATATATTATATCCGGTTCATACAGATTTGATCACTGTCAACCGTATATATAAAATAATACTGAATTCTCTAGCAAGTATACTAGGTCAGAATCAAGTAATATAGAAGTGAGTAGAGTGTCGATCCCTCGAGGACTAAAAAGATTACTAAACCTATAATAAATTTTACTGATATCTAGGCAATTCAAAGAAAGATCCTTTTAACTACTTAATTAAAAAATGTACTCAAACAAGAACTATGAGAATATTATAAAATAAACCTTTCAATTGAGAAGGTGGGAATTAAGAATTCACCCTAGAGACGCTAATCAAATTGCCATCATGTTATTTAGAGTAACCTATGTATGGTTATTCAAATGGATTTATAACCATAAACCTTCAATTAATTAGTCAACTTTCGTATCTCTAATTAACAAAGGATTCTAAATTACATCCATACACTTCCCAGTGCTATGATTGCCTAATACCCTAATGCAATTACCCTTAATTCCTTAGTGGATAATTAATTAGAACATTGCTTTAAATTCCAGATAAACCCTAATTCAATTAATTAACGCCGCTTCCACTTTGTTATATTAATCCAATTAAGAATCCCTAACAAATTCTATCTCAACTCCCGTATTGATAAAATTTCTAACAATTAAAACCTTTAAGAATTTCAATTGAAATTATAGGAATTGCAATTATGAATAATCCACAAATACCTTAATCTAATAATATGACTACAATTATCACTTTAGCAATCTAGGGTTTCATTCTTCTTCCCACCAATTGAATCTAGCCAACCATAGATTTAACAATGAATGCACAAGTTACAATGGAATATTTGAGAGAATTCATATATAAAATAAACACAAATCACAAAATTGCATAAATAAATGAAGATCAGAAATCACCAATTTTGCGATACAGTTGGAGAGAATTCGAACACAAAAACTCCAGAGATCACTTCCCAAAGCCAACTATAAATACTTCTCAATTGATCACAAGGAAAACTTGTTTCAATCTCTTATTCTTGCTATCAAAATGAAATATTCTCTCAAAGAACAAAAGTCTGAAAACTGGAAATTGTAAAAAGTCCTCTCTTACGTTTCTTCTCAAAGGAATATATAAAAACAATCAGGAAAATGAAGAGTCGCATTTTTCGCAGGTGTTCCACCACATGAGGCACGGTCGTATGATAAGTGGTGTTTCCACCACCACATGAGGCATGGTTGTGGTCTCACCCCATAGGCTTCTCGGTATCTTTCGCAGATGTTCCACCACATGAAGCACGGCCATATTATAAGTGGTGTTTCCACCACCACATGAGGCATGGTTGTGGTCTCACCCCATAGGCTTCTTGGTATCTTTCGCAGATGTTCCACCAAATGAGGCACGGTCGTATGATAAGTGGTTTTTCCACCACCACTTGAGGCATGGCCGTATTATAAGTGGTGTTTCCACCACCACTTGAGGCATGGCCATATGATAAGTCTTGCCTACTGATTTTCTTCATTTCTTCATGTTTTTCAGCTCCTAATGCACTCTTTTCCTGTCTGAGTCCATTGATTCCTAAAATATCAAAATACAAGCACTTCAGTATCTTTATCTTGGTGATTCGTTTTCAAATTTAACAATAACAACCTCCAAATCACAAGATAAATCATGAGATAATATGTTGTTATCAGTGGGGCTATATATTTTGTTACATTTATTGATGATCACTCTAGGAAACTTTGGGCATATGCTTTGAAGTCCAAAGATTAGGTTTTAAGTGTATTCAAATAGTTTCATTCTAGAGTGGAGCGTGAGACCGACAGGAAGTTGATTTGTGTCAGGGTTGACAATGGTGGGGAGTGCAGAGGCCCGTTTGAACAGTACTGTGTAGATCATGGGATAAAACTGGAAAAGACCCCACAGCAGAATGGCATTGCAGAGCGAATGAATCGCACTATCATTGAGAAAGTGAAGTGCGTGTTATCTCAGGCCAAGTTATCTAAGTCATTTTGGGGTGAAGCGATGAGAACAGCAGTTGATTTGATAAATCTTTCCCCCTCATATGCTCTGGATGGTGATATCCCAGAGAAGGTCTGGACAGGTAAAGACATTTCTTATAATCACTTACGAGTTTTTAGTTGCAGGGCTTTTGTGCACATTCCAAAGGATGAGAGAGCAAAGCTTGATGCTAACTCCAAGCAATGTATTTTCTTTGGATATGCACATGATGAGTATGGGTACAGATTGTGGGATCCTGTTGATAAGAAGATTATCAGAAGCAGAGATGTGGTTTTCATAGAAGACCAGACAATTGAAGATATGGAAAAGACTGAGAAGCCAGCATCCTCAGGTCAGATTCCCACAAATGTAGATCCTGCACCTTTATCTGATCTTACCGATGGAAGAACTGTGGAGGACATAGGTAATGAGTTACAAGAGCCACAGCAGTAGGCTGAGGTGAGGAGATCTTCTAGAGATAGAAGACCATCAGTGAGGTATAGTCTAGATGAGTATGTGATTATTTATTGATGGGGGAGAATCTAAATGTTATGAGGAAGCAATGACTCATGACAAGAAGAAAGAATGGGTGAAAGCCATGCAAGAGGAAATCAAATCCTTGCATGAGAACAAAACCTATGAGCTAATTGAACTGCTTAAGGGCAAGAGACCTTTAAGAAATAAATGGGTGTACAGATTGAAGACTGATGAAAGTAGCTCACAGCTAAGGTACAAGGCAAGGCTGGTTGTGAAGGGGTTCAGTCAAAAGAAGGGGGTCAATTTTGAAGAGATTTTCTCACCAGTGGTGAAGATGTCATCTATCAGAGTTGTGCTCAGTATTGCTGCTAGAATGAATCTAGAGGTTGAGTAGATGGATGTGAAGACAGCATTCCTTCATGGTGATATGGAGGAAGAGATTTATATGGAGTAGCCTGAAGGGTTCAAGATCAAGGGGAAGGAGAATCTTGTTTACAGATTGAAGAAAAGTTTATACGGACTAAAACAAGCTCCAAGGTAGTGGTACAAGAAGTTTGAGTCCTTCATGATTAATCAGGGTTATATTAGGACTGCTACAGACCATTGTGTCTTTATTAAGAAGTTAACCAGTTGTGAGTTTATTATATTGCTACTTTATGTAGATGATATGCTGATTATTGGCAGGAATGCCAAACAGATCAAAGAACTGAAGATTGCATTGAGTAAGTCTTTCTCCATGAAAGACTTAGGACCCGCTAGCCAAATTCTAGGTATGAGGATTATTAGAGACAGGAAGAGCCAGAAGTTGTGGTTATCACAGGAGAGGTATATTGAGAAGGTGTTACAGAGATTCAACATGAGCAAAGCAAAAGCTGTCTGCTCTCCACTTGCAGGTCACTTCAAACTGAGTTCAGCTCAGTGTCCAAAGAGTGAGGCAGACAAGGAAGATATGAAGAAAGTCTCATATGCTTCAGCAGTGGGAAGTCTTATGTATGCCATGGTGTGTACCAGGCCCGACATTGCTCATGGTGTAGGTGTAGTGACTCGCTATCTCTCAAATCCAGGCAAAGAGCACTGGACAGCAGTTAAGTGGATTCTCAGATATCTCAGGGGCACTTCCAAGTTATGTTTAAAGTTTGGCGATGACTATAAATCTGCACTAGAGGGGTTTTCAAATACTGACATGGCTGGTGATTTGGATTCTAGGAAATCCACTTCAAGATACCTGATTACTTATGTAGGGGGAGCAGTGTCTTGGTAATCGAAGTTACAGAAGCATGTTGCACTTTCCACTACTGAGGCTGAGTATATTGCTGTAACAGAAGCCTACAAGGAAGTCTTGTAGATGAAAAAGTTTTTAGAAGAGCTGGGTCAAGAGCAAGAAGAGCTGAAGTTGTACTGTGATAGTCACAGCGCTATACATCTCAGTAAGAATTTGATGTTCCACTCCAGGTCAAAACACATTGATGTTAGGTATCATTGGATCAGGGATATGCTAGAGTCTAAACAGTTGAAGCTTGAGAAGATTCACACTAATGATAATGCATCAGATATGATGACGAAGGCACTACCCAAAGAGAAGATTGTTTGCTGCAGGAAGATTGCAGGGGTGATGGAACCCCCCATATGAGTTGGAAGGGGGAGTTTGTTGGGGTATAGATCCAACACATATGAGTTTATACCAAGGGTATCCTAAGTATATGAGATATACTTGGATGCAAAGTTGTTAAGCTTGAAGGAAATCGTCGAAATCAAGCGAAAATGGGCCTAGGCCGGCTCAAAGCCGCCAGCCTAGATTGGACCGCCGCTGGGCTATAATATATATGCTGCCGGCCTTCAACAACAAATTGTTGTTGTTGTTGTTGTTTCTCCATTGAACGCCGGCTAAAGGCTGCCGGCCTTGAAACTTAGGCCGCCGACCTTTGTGCCAGCGTAAGTCCTAAGTCGGCTATCTATTTTTTGGACTATATATATATAGTGTTATTCCTTTGTGTAAGTGTGAGTGTATGAAAAACGAAAACACAAGAGTGAGAAACACAAAGAGGTGATACCTAAACCTAGAGAGAGTTCTAGAGAGAGAAATCCATTATATTTGATCCACCAGTTTGTGGTGAGACTAGTGAAGAAATGTGTAACCCATTACTTTGATAGTGGAAGAATTTGTGTGTGGCGGTCCCGTGGTTTTTTCCCAAATTGGGGTTTTCCACATAAATCCTTAGTGTTGATTGTTTTTATTTCCGCATCTTATTATTGATTGTTGTTTGTTTCAATTGTGAATTGCACAGGCAAGAGGAAAAGAATGGATCTTTTCTTAACAGATAATATGCTAATTACTAGTACTGATGATGCTACTATGTCTGATTTGAAGATTAAGTTACATGATAAGTTTACTATTAAGGATCTTGGGATAGTAAGGTTTTTTTTTTTTTTTTTGGAATTGAGTTATGCAGAACAAAGGCTGCAATTTTGTTAAACCAGCAGAAATTCATTCTTGACATATTAGCCGATGTTGGATTGACAAATGCTAAGCCTACTCAAACTCCTTTTCATTCTGGTGTTAAAGTAGACAATATTAGTGGTAAACTTCTTGATCAACCTCTAATGTATAAACATATTATAGTTCGTCTACTTTTTCTTACTCTAACTAGGCTAGATATTTCATATGCGGTACAAGTGCTTAGTTAGTTTATGTCTCATCTTCAAACACCTCATTTACAAGTTGCTTATCATCTATTATGATACTTAAAAGGCACTCATTCACTAAAGTTGTTCTAATCTTCAACTAGTCCTCTTAATATTGTTGGTTATAGTGATTCTGACTAGGGATCGTGTCCTGTAGATCACAAATCCCTTAGTGGCTACTACATTTTACTTAAAACATCATTGATTTCTTGGAAGACCAAAAAATAACCAATAGTGAGTACATCTACCACTAAGGTAGAATATTGAGCTATGACATTGGCGACTAAAGAGTTGATGTAGGTTTCCTATGTTCTTCAAGATTTGGGAATTAATATTTTGCTTCCCGTTTCATTATGTTGTGATAATAAGTCTGCTCAAATGCTTGCTACAAATCTTGTTCTACATTCCAGAACTAAACATCTTGATATTGACACTCATTTTACATGAGATCAAATTTCCAAAGGCTTTCTTATTACACAACATGTTCCTTCCATAATGCAACTTGCAGATTTGCTTACCAAACCAGCTATTAAAGCTCAATTACAATTTTTATGTAGCAAGCTCGACCTCTAAGAGACTCTACCTTGAGGGAGGGATGAAAGAATACATGTGTCATTTGTATAATTTTCCAAATGGTATTTATTTATTAGTTTGGTAGTTATGTTTGTTAAAGAAATAGATTATACATATAAATAAGATTTTGTAAAACAGTTTTAATAGAGTTATTACATTTTCACTTGAGATAGCTCTATCTCTATACAAACTCTTCCTAGTAACAGCAATAATCATTTGAAGAAAGATAGTTGGATTCTAGAATTTTTCTTGTGTGCTGCAACTCTAGTATTTCTCATAATTTTCTTACCATTGGATGAGACTCTGTCTCTCTGCATGCAGTGGGCTTATGCAAGGGATTGATCCTTTTGAGGACGAGACTCATATTACGGGAAACTAAGATATTAACAGATGTAGAGGTGTACAAAATCCCAATCCCGCAGGATTTAGTGATTTTCATGTAGAAGAGAGACTCATATTATCAAATCCATCAACTCGAGAAACCAAGATATTACTAGATGCGAAGCTGGACAAATATCTCGATCCTAAAGAGTATAGGCTCTTTAATTTTGATTATGACAGCTTGTCAAATGAATATAAAGTGCTTATGTATTATGAAAGGCAAGTGGCTTTGTATTCCTTGCATGCAAATTCTTGGAGAAGGGCTTCGGACTTCCCATATGAATTACAACCACATGTAGCCCTCCCCTTCTGTGGTAATGCCTTTATTTGGTTAATAACATGCTACGAGGAAGAGGGCTGGAAGAATTTTCTCTCTTTTGATTTAGTGAATGAGTCATTTCAAGTACATCCACTGCCTGAATACAAAGATATTACTTTTCGTGCATTTGAACTTGGGTTGTTAGGTGGAGATTTATGCACCACATATCAGTCAGATTCATAGGTGGATATTTAGGTAATGAAGGAGTTTGGAGTGAAAGAATCTTGGGTAAAAATTCACTCTATTCCTTTGACCAAACCATTGTACCCCGGATCTTTGTACACATGAGGTGATGAAGTACTGCTGCAGTTTATTCATGGCATTGTAATTTACGATAAGAAAAATGGTACAAATAAAGTTACTGTGTGGGACAATACATCCATTTTTGGAGCACATATTTATGTGGAAAGTCCAGTGTCACCTAATGGTGAATAGCAACTTATAGTAGCGGTGCCCTTGTTTATATTTATGCATCAAATTATGAAGAACGTTACTCATTGCTTCATGAAGTGGAGTAAATTTTCTAGGCTCGAACTCTTTTGCCATTTCAAGCATATGAGATAGGACCGACTTTTGGAGTTTTTTAGTTTTTAAATTATGGTAGCTATATGTAGAGGTTTTCCTTGAAGCACGCACACAAAAAAAAAAAAAAAGAGTATCTACAGATAATTAGTTCATCTTGGTGATGCAATTTCAGCAAAGTTTTTATAATGTGGAAACCACTTATTTATCTAATATGTTAGTGCTTGGGTGGGGATGGAGCATGGGCATCCCTTTGCACCACATAGCTACGGTAATTGCTTTTTTGAGGCATCATAGCTATGCACAAAGTTTTTAATGTCTTGTAATCACATGCTGTTTTGCATGTGACAAAGGACAAACTTCAATTACTCTTCATACGTGGCAACATAACCCACGTAATGCACAAAGTTCACTAGCTTTTATTCTGAGAGAGAAGCTAAAAAGCAGGTTAAGTATTAAATATTCATAATATATGATAGCATGTCATTCACGAGAGTATGGTTGGAATAAAAGTACCATTTGTAGATTGGAATACTTCATATATACATATATATCAAATTAAACATATGTATATGTAGAAGAGAAATCAGTTACGGTTCTGTGCTGAGCAGTCGGCAAACTCACGTGTTTGAGAAAATGGCCTTGAATTGAAATAAATATGTTTTTGCTGATGTGCAGCATATAAGACATCAACAAGAAATCTAAGAAAGCTTTTATGCACATAAAGTTATGCCATGTAAGGAGTTATCTTTCTTGTAATGCAAATTATGTTATTTGTCATCAATGCTCTGGGGCAACCAAAAAGCTAATGTTGTGGTCTGGTGGCCTCCATCGATGAGAAACTGGAAATTGAAGCTTCTCGAAAAGTAAAACCAGTCGCAGGTAAGAAATGCTTGTTGATGAGGCTGCTAAACTTTCACATGATCTGATTGTGTTGTGCTTCCTGTAGGATTGATTATGGTTTCCATTTACTCCTCTTCTCCTTTGTATCAAATATAAACTGAAAAAGTAATCCACCAGTCTCCTCCATAGCACTTTATTTTATATGGAGGGATGCATGAGATTCTAAAATGGAACTTTATTAAAATCTAGTTGGATCATGGTACTCCACATTTGTACGGGTTCAAAAGTTGTTCTATTGTTCCTCATTTTCATTCGTGGAAAAGTTTATAGAGCATACGTCTGCTGTAATTTGAGAAAACAAATAGATGGTAGCTAGATGCAGATCCATGTGATAACAATGCGGCTGTAAAACCCTGTTGATGTGCCTAAACACACTTAAAAGCACATCCAAAAGACTTAAGAAAAACTATCTCAAGTCAAGGCAAAATCGGATCCAAAAATGGCACTTTTCAATTGAACCCTAATGATGAAATGATGAAATTCAAACAACCAATGATATAATTAGAATACCACAATGAAAATTCCTTCTAACACTCTAATTTCATGTAATCCACGCAAATGAATCCTCAATTTGACAAAAGAAAACCGTAACAAAACAATCCCTTTTCCAATAATGAAGAACACGTTATCAAGGAAATCCTCAAAGATGAATCGGATCAATTTGATAATTCCTTCAAATAAGCATAAGAATTCGTGAATAACAACAAGTAATTCTGACCAAGAACTATCTCAATTCAACCCTAGATATGACACACTAGAGAAGAAAAGAAATCACAACAAAATGAAATTGATATAACTCACAATTTCAAGATGTTGCACTCGCCACAATTTCAACTTCTTGAGATTGAAATTGATAAGAGAATTTGGAATTAGGAAAACCCTAAGCCCTCTCACGAAAATGTGAAGTGTTTGTTCTGCAAAATAAGCCTCCTCAAACCCTCTCTTAAGCAAGTATTTATACTTGCTACTCCTAGGGTTAAAAAGTGCTCAAAATTACAAGTTTGCCACTTTTAAGGTGGCTATCCCTAAATGAAAATTACAAGGAAATAAAAGTGTCCCAAAACCAAAATACAACCAAAATAGTTCATAAAAGAATAAATATATAAAAGAAATGGTCTTCAAGATGCCGGTCTTCTATAGAATCCATCGGCCCAGCTCATCGCCGGTTCAGGTCGGTCCATGGATAACCCACAAGCTGAGTCTGAAGGAGTTTGTCCATTGCCCTATAGAATATGATAAGTGTGCCTGTTGGAAAACACAATACAAGAATAATAGAAAAGAGGTTAATATATAAATAATTCCAGGGTCAATCTGCTCAAAATGGGCCCTCAACGCCAAGATTTGAAATCCTTCAATTCTTGCCCTAATGATAGGTCTTGTAAGATTTTTATTCCTATCACCTGTACTTTAGCTAAAACTTAATACCAAATTAGCCTAATAACTATTTTTAAAAAATCTCATTCTTAACCTTTATAACTTTAAATTAAAAAAAATAGTAATTTAAAAATGCTAAACATGTAAAATTTTAAAATAAATTAAAATCATAGATTTATGATAGTTAAAAGAAAATTTTAAGTAAACATTTGAATTCAAAATAATTCATTTAATTTACTCTTATAGTTTCATATAAAAATACTCTAGTTAACACTCTTAACTAAATTACTGCACACTCGTCAAGCAAACCCAAAAAACTCTATTATTTTCCCAGCACATAAATTGCCATTTCCCTTACCAAACTTATCCCTTCCTTCTTTTTTTTTTTTAATATTCCCTCTTTTTTATGAAAGTCAATAGAGAAAGAGGGACACATAAGTGAGAAAACGGACAAAGAAAAAGAAAAGAGAAGTCCATAATTTTTGTGTGCAACATCTAAGTTGTAATTTGAGAACACCAACGCAATCCTTGAAAGTAGACATCATATATATAATAAATTTTTAGTTTCAAAATTTAAATACAATTTTTAAAATATAAAATCGGAGTTTTAAATTTAAAAAATAGTGAAAAAAAAACCAGAAATATAAGAATTAGGGTCATTCTAGTACAAATAGTAAGTAATAATATTTCTTCTTTAATTTTAAGTGACGAAATCGACTTAATCAAATAACCTAATGACTATTTCGCACCATAAAAGGGAATAAGACCTAAGTGAATGTAGAACTCAATGATTTACTACATTAATTGTATTCTACTATATGGATATGTGTATAATGTTGAGTTGTGTGAGTGCTCATCGGGGTCTACTAAAGCGGATGCTGCTATATGTGCATGAGTGCTCTATGTGTGTGTATGATTGTGTGTACGGTGTGTTATATGCATGAGTGTATAGGATGTGCATGGGCGTTGCATGTGTGGTATTTCATGCGTGTGTGTGTATCGGTGTGCATGGATGTCGCATGGTGTGTGTTATCTGGCGGGAGTGTGTGTGCGCATTCTATGTGTCCTCCAGTGCATATGCTAATCGGCGGATGCGTGTGTGTGAGTGTCTTGCTTCCGGTGTGGTTCTCAACAACCACAAGATGACCATCTAAAAGGAAATCAATCGCTTTGTCATGTTGGTGATCAAAGTAACAGTGTTAAGGATAATGAAACTAGAAAATGCCTATTACAAAGGTGTTTACACAATGCTCGTATACATCAATTCGATGAAGACAGATGGTGAGGCTTTTGATTTCCATCCTCGTTAAAAATTTTAACATACATCTCCAGTATTTCGATTTATTCCTCTGCAACCCTTTCCTCTCCTAAATTGTAACTTTTATTGCCGTAACTGACACTTGGGAATTTCTAGAACATCATATACGTGTGTCCTCTTTTTTAACCTTTTCCAGCATAAGTGCAAGTGGTTGGTCAAAGCAATATTAGTTCCAAAACAGATGTAGGACAATTTTGCAAGTGTATGCTGGACAAAGAAAAGGGCAAATTGTGCTAATCAGTATCTGACAATCAGGTGCAAGATCAGGTAACAAAGATACTTCGTGCATGTTCTGGAAACAGACAGGAAATTGGAAAAATAAATTGAAATTTATTTTTAAACACCGCCTAAAAAGGAAATTAAACATCCGATAGAACTATTTAATTAAATGAATAATTAGAATTAGCAGGATTGAGCCTGTTCTGCTAAAAAATGAATCTAAGCTCTAAAAATGGAATAAAACATTACTAACTAACTTACTGTACCAAACAAACATATACTTAGTATGTAAACAGACTAGGACAATCAAGACTTCTATGGTATGATTACTGCTCGAACATATGAGACACGTATACATTGAGAAAATGTTGGCATTTTCTTATATTGTAACATAATCAGAATCTTGGATCGACTCTTTTTGTTTTTTTTTCTCTCTCTCAAAACTTACATCATCCATCTGGGGAAGTTATAACTTATAACAGTTCCACTCAAATTTTCGAAAAGCATTACACTGAGTTGGAATGTAGACTAAGGTCACTCGTGCAATATAAAATGTGCCAACTAGAATTCAGGATTTCCTGCTGTGATACCATTCAGCCCAAATTTGATCCAAAGTAGTACATACGAAGAAAGTGGTAAAAAAAATGAACTTAACAAAGAAAAGTAAGAATCAGTAAAACTCTTATATGCTCAATCTGAATCAATTGACCAACTATCTACTGTAGTGTCCTCAGAGACATAATTAAGACATTTAGGCCTTACGCTTGGTAGGATTGATGGCCATGTGAAGAGATTTGGAATGCAGCAGACCACGACGGGTTGAAAAATAAATTCCCTGAAGTTACACCCTCCAAATCGTGACATATGGAATACCGAAAATCAGCAGCTTTAGATTAAATCCCTCTTTTATCATTACTTAGACCATTCATCATCTCTCTTTTTCTTCTTTTTTTTCTTTTACGACTTAAATCTACTCTTTCTTCTTCTTCCTTAGTCATATATATATTTTTTAAACGACCAACTCATTTGCTTACAATATATGTTAGCGTTGTTATTTTTTTCAGATCCTTAGGCAATATGATGTTGTAGAAAATTTAAAAGCTTTTGGTCTTTCATTATTAATACAATATTAAAAACTTAATTGATTTTTGTTTTGACAATTATGTACCCTTTTTCCCTTGTTTAATGCAATTCATTGATTACCAGGTTTGGCAAACAAAGAAGAGCAGTGGGAAGAATTTGGCCTTTTTTTTTTTTTCGGTTGGATTGTCTGCTTACTTATAGTAGCAAAATATAAGTATAAAGATCCAATGCAACCCATCAATACATAAATCAATAACTTATTGAAATGAATGACTCTCGAGGAAAACATCGGGCAAATGACATGAATTGAGTTGCTTTATAGCGATTTGGGGCTATAGAGGTCCTTCTTTGAGGAAATCAGAATCACTGAAACCATAAGAGGAGAAGAGAGAGGAAGTGAAATTAGCTTTGTTGGATTTTAGAGCTTGTTCATCTCCGGCATTTGGATTATGGTTAGGGCCATTTAAGATTTTGCTTTTCCTGCCATTGATGAAGTTTAACGTCTTATGGTTGGCCCTTTGGTGCTCGTTTTGATTCAGTGTCGCTCTCTCCATAGCTAAGTCGATCAAAAGAAATACTATTAAGTCCCTAAATCTTTGTGTAGTTTATGGAGAAAACATCGTAGAGCAGGGTGTAAAACCTTAGGAAAACACAAGGCAAGGCTTACATAAGGAAGTAGTATTTGATTAAACGGATAGCACAATAAGACCACGGCATAAAGAGTACGACATGATACATTAAAGTATGCTCACTTAGAAGATAAGAGAATTGTTACAGGAACTTATTCGAAGTCTTTTGTTTTGTTTAGTGATAGGAGTTTTATAACACCAATAAGATTGTAATTAAAAAAAATTTCTTGTTCTATTGCTTAAAGGGCTTTGTCTCCAATATTGTATAGATTTTATTTATAAATCACATATTGTAGTAAATATTTTGGAAAATCTAGTCTCTTATAGTATGTAAACCATTTTTTTTTTTTTTTGAGTATGCAAACCAAACACTATCTAGACTCTCTTTTAGGGGGGGAGAGGAGAGGAACAAGAAAACATTCACACCTCAATTGATGTGGCCACAACAGCATGCATCATGTATTTGTTCCCAAAAAAAAAAAAAGAAAGAAAGAAAGAAAGAAAGAAAAAACAAGAACCTTCATTCTGCCGTTAGTTGAAGATCGCAAAAAGTGGTGACAATAATTTTTTATAATGGATTATAGTGGTTAATGGATGCAATAAGTTAAACCAGTTCTATTAAGGTTATAGTTAATCCATATCTATGGTGATAAATTATTTACTGAATCCTTATAATTGCTGTTCGATTAAAAAGAGATTAAAGATCCTAAAAGTAGGTTTTTATTATCCAATGAATAATTAAACCTACTTAATTATTCCTACTGTTGTATATTTTCTTGATTAAAAAATCTTCAATCTATAGGATTCGCTAACTTTCTTTGTGTCGACGAAAACAATTGAAAATGGCTCGACTTTTTCAGAACAGGTTGAATAGCAATGAATGGAAGCACTTCTTTTCAGCTTTAGGCACTCAACCAGCAGGATTAAAAACTCAACCAATAAATTATCCATTGTCAAGATTAGGAATTTTTTTTTTTTTTTTTGGAACAAACACAACCCTTAACCTAATGTATCAAAGCAAGAGAGCAAAGATATCTAAGGGCCTATTTAGATTATCTATATCTAATCTGTATCCATTTAAATAAAATATCTAATATATATCTAATTTATTTATATTTTAAAATAAAATTTAAGGATTAAGTTTTTTTAATAAGGGTATATGTGTAATTATATATTTATCTTCTTCTTTGTTCCATCGAAATCCCATCTAATTTTAATCAAATACTCATGTTCAAATAGATATGAAACAGATACTAAACAAATAAAAATAAGATAAACAAAATAAACATTAAATGCAGTAAAAATAATATAAATGAATATCTTAAAAAAATTTATCATAGTAATAAATCTATTTAACAGTATTAATGCTCGCCAAAAAAAAAATGATCCTAATAATCCCTAATTCAAAACATAAAAATATTAAAAAGTACCTAAAACTATAGTTTTGGTCCTCTTTTATTCTGTCACCTCAATTGAATCTCCTTATTTTCTATACCATAGTCATCATCAAAGAACCTCTTCCATAGCCAGTGCTTCTTCCAAACCTTCTCGTTCATTTCATCGATAGGAACACCCTTTGTCTCTGGCAGGATGAAGTAAGCAAAACAACCCATGAAGACTATACACCCCGCGAAGAAGAAGAAGATCCCGGACCTCATTCGGCATAGCATGGTAAGGAATGCTTGAGCAACGACGAAAGTGAATAGCATGTTGGTACTGACTGCAAAGAAGAACCCAGCGTTCCTAGTCTCTAGTGGGAATATCTCGCTAGCAACCAACCAGCCTAACGGTCCCCATGACCATGCAAAGGCAGACACGAAAATGCACACCAATATCACCACAAGCACCGCAAGGCCATGTGACATGGTGTTGTTTGTTTTCAGTTTCGCCGCCAGGATTCCGCCCATTACACACTACACAATAGAAATTAATAGATCGTTAATGATGAAATTCAACCTCTAATTAGAGTACTAAACTCTCAAAAGTGCCTTTTCAACTTTCAAAACCGTTACTATTTATGGTTTTCTGCTAAGGGCTTATAAAAGCATTAGTTACAGTTAGGGAAATAAGTATATATTTTCGTAAGTTAGAGGGAGATGAAGATATTTTGAAAGTTTACAAATCTATTTGTACTTAAATAATAGTTTTAAAAGTGCATTTTTAATCATCCTAGAATTTATTGTGATCTAGAATAAAGTATGGTTTGAAATATTTGATTAGTTATTTAATATTTGGTAAAAAGACAATGAGACATATGATAAATTTTTTTTTTTCTCCTTTTCTACAAATGCCTACTCATCAGTCATCAAAATATCCTTGTCTAATAAACCTTGTCCATATGGAACAAATGTTTAAGATCATTAAATTTATAGGATCCATCACTTTTTTACATGAATCCTACATATAAAAATAATAATAATAAAAGGCTTAACGCTTGTGCGTATTAGAATTTTCCCTGCTAGACATTTATTGAAAACGCCCCTATAAATTTTAATTTATCCAATATTTGTGTGCTTTACTAGAAGTCATACGGCTACAATATTAATCAATATATCACATGTATAGAAGATGAAAATTTGTTTGCTCTAATAATATGTTAGTGCAGTATCTCAAGAGTTATTAGACTGGTCGATATAAGGACTATTGGGTTACTCAAATATTATTAGTAAGAATTTTTGGTTTTGAGTAATGAGACTGACCTGACTTATCAACATTTGAAATACGGCTTGAAGCAGCAGAAACCTTCTCCCAGCTTTATCGACAAAGATATTAGAAACAAGCGTAGCAAGAACATTGACTCCACCAATGATCGCACTCGACATTAACGAAGCATTGCTTTCATAACCAATGGTCTGGAAAAGCACTGGAGCATAAAACATGATCACATTGATGCCAGTAAATTGCTGAAACACTTGAATCAATGTCCCGCAAATAAGCTGAGGCCAATTCGATCGCTTCATGATGAGGTTCTTATACGAATTCTTGACTTGCTTAGCCTCTTCCGTGGCCTCTAAGATTTCTTGATACTCTTTATCAACATTCTTGACACCCCGGATTTTTTCCAACGCCGCGCGGCCTTCCTCTAGTTTACCACGATTTATGAGACTTGTCGGGGTCTCAACGATGAATAAGGAGCCTATGAGGAGGATCAATGCCGGAACCACCGCCCCGCCTAGCGAAATACGCCATCCGATAGTACGTACGTGTGAGGTCCAGTAGTTGATCAAGTTTGCAACCAAAATGCCTATGGTGATCAGCAACTGGAAGGTTATGTTGAAGTATCCTCTATATTTTGGAGGAGCAATTTCTGATATGAACAATGGTACCGTCTGCAATGAAACAATAATTAGAATAGGAATAATTAGCCACAAAATGACTCTAGCATTTTAAAAGGCTTGCTAGTTACTAGAAAAGAACTGATTTATTTTTGGGTAAACTGCGTCAATCAACCTTGAAAATTTTCAAAATGATATCAATGTCATTTTTTATTTTTTTTCTAATTATGCACCTATGCTCCTATATTATATAATATTGGGTATCCAATAAGTTTCAAGAATGCGTAAGTACATCTAGACAAGTTTCATAACCGCATCAAAACCCGTGATATTTATGAAAAGGTGGGTCTAATTTAAGGCTAAAGGTTGATGGTGCAAAATTATATATATATAAAAAAAAAAGATTATTTATATAATTCCGAAAGTTTAATGTAATGATTAATTTGTATCAATCTATACAATATTCAGGTTATTGTACTATTGTTCGTTGATTTGCAATTTTAACTTGCTTCAACAATAGTATTCCTAATTTAGATATATCATGGTGTCATGTCAAGATTTGTCATTCCTATGCAAGATAGAAAGGAAACAAAAAATCAATGTCTATCATGTGAAAATTTTTATAATGCCATGTGGAATTAAATGACAATCGGATTTAGAATTCAAATTGAAACAAACATATTATTTTGTATTTTCAGTTCACGCTAATGCTAATGAATTCAATTGACTAACTTTTTACTGTGACTCGATCGATACTCAACAATCAGCAATATACTACTAAGAATAAATGTCATGCTATTATATGGATTTCCTTAGCAGTGGTGAAAAATTATTATTCATTAGCACCATGCTTCAATTAAAGTTTCCTAGAAATATATATAATCATATCTAAATGTCCCGAGACATATAAAACTAAATAGATTGATTAAACCTGGCTAAATAAAACCAAATAAATTACAAAATCATACATATATTCAAAAAGGAAACTATCCAAACAGTATGACTTGATTTGATCCAAATCTAAGTTTGAAGATATATATTCTATTTAATATCTAGCGAAAAGGGTGGTATTATCTAGATTTTAAAGAATTTGGTGTCAAAATACGTATCATCTTTATTGTTATCACATAATATAATAAGTTATCAAATTGTTAAAATTACGAAAACACACAATGTCTCTGGGTGTACGTACCTGATTGCCAAATCCTACTCCGGCTCCGAGAAGAATCCGGCCGACGATGAGCATCTCCAAGTTCGCAGCAAATAAATTCAATAAGGCTCCAGCAAGGAAGAAGACGGAGGCAGCTTGCATGGTTGGCTTGCGTCCATATTTCTTGTTAGTCATGGAAGCAAAAAAGCAAGCCACAATGGCTGCTAGATATAATGAAGATGTGAATAACTGGAGGTATTCGTTATCGTATTTGCAATAGTTACTCTCACGTACGTGGTGCTTCTTCACATAGACATCAGGAAAGAACTTGATCAAGAAATCATCCATAGATGTCACTCCTCCTGAAATATTATTACATCGAAAATTAAATATAATTATTCCAAGCAAAATTAAAAAAAAAAAACGTAAATTTGAATGAATAAAACATCAAAATTTGACATACAACATTACATTATGAATCAAATTAAAGTGTGATAATAAATAGATTGAAATTTTATCACCAGAGATGCCGACATCATAGCCGAACATTAAACCACCGAAAGCCGCGATGATGCTGCAGAGGTAGACCTGGAATGTGCGTTTGGCGGGCAAGTCTCCGCCGCCGCCGGACTCCAGCATTGTGATGGTAGGAGCCATCTCGTTTATGTACTTAATTACTCGGCACACAGATGATGTTTATATATATATATATATGCAAAACGTATCGAGAATATATATATATATATAGTATATAGTATGGGATGATGTACTAAGTACATATTTATAAGGTTCTAAAGTCAAACTTATTGTAGGAATTCAGTTAGGGTTTAGAAATCTTTTCACTGCGTGTAAAGCGTGAATCCAGTATGCTGTTTGAACCCGGACACTATATCACGATCCATCTACTCCAGATTTAGATTTATCTGTTACACGTGTATATATATATATAATCAAATAAATGTATACTGCTAAAACAACTGAACTTTGCAATAAGTCTATACTGCTAAAACTGCTGAACTTTGCAATAAGTCCAACTTGACAATAAATCGTTATTTTATGGATATGTAATAATATGAAATTAGTTTCAAAATAAAAAGAACATTTTGTTTAGCCAAATATTAAGAAAATTAAATGTATCCGCAATACATAATAAGAGATAAAGCATTATGTATATATACTTATGCGTTATGGTTATTATCGTCCATGATGTCTTTTGATATATGATTTTGTATAAAGTTAGGTGCAAGTACAACCATGACATATAAATACTATAAGATATAACATGTGTTATACTATATTGTGACTATTCAAACCAAAATAAGTATTTTACAATTAAAATTATCATTTGAATATAACTATCTATTCTAAACTATTGTATACACATTTGTATGTAATAGAAGATGATGCATCATGCAATGATATAATAAATTTATTTACATATTTTCTACCGTAGTAGCTATTGTTAAAGCACTTCTTTTTTTTCCTTGATTACTTGAATTGATGGATATCTAATATGTATTATGTACCCATTTCCTTAAAAAAAAAAAATAGAACCCTTTGCATTCTTAAATTGCAATTTTTTTTTTTTTTTGAAAACTTGAAAGTTGAAAATTAAGGTGGTCCTTTATTAAAAATAAAGTACCAAAAAGAGATAAAATTGAAGTCAAATATCTTGATGAGGTGAGTGTATATTGATATGGAAAAGTTTTCATCTTAAATATTACACATAAATCATATCCACAAATATATAGATTGCCGAATAATAGGTGAATACATTAAACAAAATTTTGAAGTATTCCCTCATCAATATAATTAATTTATGACATTCATAGTGTGAATGTACCTTTTTCTTTTATCTGTGTAGTTTCACATGCTATGACCGATATATAATTATAGCTTAAGTAATCGATACTTTATTTGAGAATTTGTAAAATTTAAAATAGCATAACCACTTTATAAAATCAATTAATGAAATTATCAATTTGATGAATTTTACCTACTTAAAAATTTATAAAACCTAAAATGAAATTACCATCATATAAAATCAATTAATAAAACTTTTTATTTAGCAAACTTTACCTCTCTTATTCTTGAGCTTTCATATCTCAGATCTAGTGATTTTCTTATGCATTTATTTATTATTACTTCTATTTTATATTCGCTCTATTACTAAAAGCTTTTTAATCTTGATATACATTTTTCATAATGTGAAACTACTCTTTAATTCAATTAAATTATAACAATGAAATATTGTTCATTATACAACACGTGTTTCTTTTGCAAATCACAATGAAATTATCTTGAAAGTTGGATGGAAGGAAATACTAAATTGTAAACACATTTATCCCATGTTACCTGAAGGAAAAAAAAAAACTCAACACAATCAGTCAACTAAAACAAGTAAAATGCTGCCCGTACTTTTAAGGGCAATCGTAAGTAAATCAACTAAACTAATGGAATAATATTAGGTGTATACACGAGATTTTCTATGTTCCGCCCATAAAAAATTGCGGAATCTGCCCCCAACTAATCTTACGGGTAGAAAAAATTGCCATTGTTTTCTCGCTGCCACATGCGAGTTTTTATCACGTGACAGGTTTTTTTCTTTTATATAATGCAATAAGATGTTCTTTTTTCCATTTAGAAATTAGAATGAGGGTGTAAAAGAGTAGACGCTGAACAAGAGGATATAAATCATAAATTTCAAGTTAGAAATTGTATTTACACTTTGTTTTAATTCTGATAGACAAGCATAACATGCATACAGGAAAAAAATCGCATGTTCCCAAAATATTTGATTTCTTGATCATTGTAAGATTTCAATTTCATTGTAAACGCTCTAATTCCATTAATATCAAACTTGAAGCAAAAATAATAATAATAAAAATCTCATGATTGAAGCAAAGGTGGAAGACATAGATGGGGCTCAAGTAAATCCAAACCATGGGCCGCGCCCCGTAATTTTTCAACCGCGGGTCCTTCACATTATGGAAACTATGAGGAAGGCGTTGATGGGCAAGGGTGTGTATGGAAAGTGTGGGAAGATCTCCCTTTGTCTCTACTTCAGGAGTTGCTCTTTCACACGTTCGTGTTTTATTTCGTATGAAAATTTATGCATGCATCAAAAGATTGTGAAATTGAATGGATATTATAACTATGTTTATTTGTATTATAATTATATTTATAACCATTATATATCATATCAATATCATTTTTGTCTTTCTAATTTTCTTTTTAGTTGTGTCAGTTTTCCATATATCATATCTTATTAGAAATTACTAATTTTAAATACTACTTATTTGGCTAGAGTAAAATAATAGCAATAATAAATTGATAAATAAGCATATTGAAAACGGAAGTGAAAATAGGAAAATTATTAATATTACGTCTAGAATGTCATGATGATTTCTAATGGAATAAATTGAAATTGAATAAATGAAATAAAAAATAAATCAATTCCAATGTTTAGAAATGCCGACCGAATTAATAAATTCATTCCATTGTTATGTTTGGTTGTATCATATTTGGAATGGAATAAAATATTCATCCAATAGTATTTGACATAAATGCCTTTAATTTGTCAATATGTGGGTGTATCGATTATATATATATACATACATGACATGATATTATATTATATTTATTTTTTGCAAAAACAAATATGTAATGTATATATTTTCTATATATATACATAATAGTAATCATATACAAATGTTATGATAGATGTAACAAATATATATCCTATATATTTGTTACACACACACATATGTATGTATATAACATATACTATAATTGTATAATATATATGTTTGTTTGTTAATTATATTATATATATATATATTTATTTATATATCAAACATGTAATCGGTATATATGTATTTTAATATAAAATCAATAATTTCTCCAAAGGCTAAGAGGTTATCTCCTAAAGGAGAAACCATCTTATTTGAATCAAATCCACATAATACAAAAATCTTTACTCCAAAACCTTTAAGTTGGGATGAAGTAAAACTCTCAGAAGAATGGCCAATAGAAGAGACAGTATCGCCTCGACCTTCTATTTCAAACAGGAATCCTACATTAGTCCAAAGATTTGACAATGGAAATATTAAGATTAGATTTCCCTTCATGACAAACAAGGAGCCAACGCCTTCCTTTGCTCCAGCCTACTTGGTAGAAACCCTGGTCAAAGTCATACCACAAATATAACATCAAGTATACAAGAGGGTATTGACATGTTAGAAAAATTAAGAAATATCGATGAATCTATTGAACCAAAGAATGATCCAATCAAATTAAAAGGAGTAGATTTTCAACCAAAAACACCTGAACCGGTTTATCAAACAACTAGACCAAATTCTCCAACTTTGTGTCAAATGAATGAATTAAACACTATCTCTCAAGAGCCTATTCACATTGATAAAGATTTATTAAGGAAAGATTTTGATTCTCCTGAAAACAAAAGGAATAAAAAATTATTTTGCAAACTTTATACTAGGGAAGAAGCAAAAGCCATGAGGAATTTATGGTATTCTGATATGAAAACCCATTTAAAGAAAAATGTTCCATTTTTTCAATGGTTAAATGAAAACTTTAGTCCAGATAAAAGATAATTTATTCAAACATTAAAAAAGATAACGAGGAATTGGGAAACTAACAATAGCCCCGTATACTCAACACATTCACCTCTTCAAGAAGTGGGTATAAAGTTAAGAGAAACTAGCATTAAAGCTACTCCATTCAAGAAAACTTCAACAGAAAATTCTAAGTTAGCTAGTACTAAAGCTCGAAATAACTATACTAATCAAACTCTACATACCATAGGCATGCAAACTAAAAGAATAGAAACTATGTGTCGAGTCTAATTTTTAAATTTTTCATTATATTCCTAATCCGATTCACATTAAATTTTATACTCATCCAATATAAATCATCGACTTGAACTAGGAATCTTATTATTTATTTGGAGTCATCACCCAACTGAAGTTGGGAAAAATTATTGAATTAGAACTAATTGAGCAGATTAATTCTAATTTAGACAACCAGTCGATGAAATCTCCTCTTTTATTTTTATAAATGAAAAAGAAGAAAGGAAAACCAGAGATTCTCGACTTAGGGGCTATCCTATTAAAACTTTAAAGTTACCACCTTATCCTTCTAAAATCTGGGTCATGTTCTAATATCTTTTTTTTATATATATTTTTTCCTTTATAAAAAGGAAGATGTTAAAAATTATACTAATAACAATTTGGAAAATGATTTTTTTTATTCTTTTTAGAGTTGCCCCATAAGGGTATATACGTACTCACTATTCAAAATCAAATAAGCCATAGTTCGCTTTTCAAAAAAAGCTTTAGTGGATTTGTTTTAGTTTTAATTATGAAAACACATTGAGTTTACATTTGTTATCATTTTGAAAATTTCTAAAAAATTATAAGCCTAAGCTTTAATATTTTAAAAAAAATTATGATTTAAGAAAAATCAATTTTGAATTTATTTTGAAAAAAAACATTCTAAGTAATAAAACAATTCATTATTTTTTATTAATTTTTAATTCATATTATTAATCTACCTTTACTTATTCCTAAATTTTTTTATTATATATATATATATTAAAAAAAATCTTTATTTCTAATAAATAATAAAATAATAGCTAAATAAATGGATAAAGTAAATAAAATAATAAAAAATCAACTAACCTGGATGTGAATCACGGGTCGGATCAGGTCGGATCAATCGGGTTGGGTCGAATCACGGCGATCGGAGAATCCTCGTCGATGGCGTTCCGGTGGCTTACAAAGGTGATTGAAGGCTGCTTCTAAGCTTTTCAAGGGTGAGTAATCCAACTGTGGCGATGGTTTTCTTCAAAAACCTCTCCATGTGGTAGTTCGGAGGGCGGTCATTGGTCACTACTTGGGAAGAACTTCAGCGAGCTTCGAAACCCTCTGATTTTCACTCTTTTCTCTCTTTTGATTCGTAATTTGGCTTCCCCCTATCGTGCTCTATTTATAGGTGTTAGAAATCGAGCTCGATAAGCTCGGATTTTCCTTTGATAAGCTTGAATAGAATTTGCGGTTAAAACCCATTTTCGATTTGCTTTAGATTTATGTAAATCCTCGATTTTGTTACAATTTGTGTTAGTTGGATGATGTTTATCTTATTTTAGTTAAAGATTTGTTGGATTTGTGCAAAAAAAAATCACATCAAAACGACCGGATTTCGTTTTTCCTACGGTCGACGACTGTTTCGGATGGAAGTTGAAGACGATCACGTGCCCAGCATGTGTGCTTCCTCCGTCCAATGAGAAGCTGCCACGTATCCTAGGTAAGAAAGAAAAATGCAAAACGCAGATCTTCTTCTCCCGCATTTTGAACCCTTAACCGAGCCCCCCACCCTCTGCGCGCTTAGGCCGAAGCTCGGACCAGCTGAGTTAGCCCATTTCTCAGTTTTTTTTTTTTTTTTACACAAATTGCATATATGCGATGCAATTTATATTATTTTTATATTATTTTGAAATTAAAAAAATTATAAAAATTATTTTACATCTTTTATTGTTATTTCTATCATCATTTTCCAAAATTGGTATATTCTTCCTATTTATTTTATTTTTTCAATATTTTTTCTTTATTTTTGCAAATAGAAGGAAAATTGAAAAAAATGACAAAATAAACATTATTTGTGATTAAGGGGAAAAAATAGGGTGTTTACACTATACTCATAGAACATATTGATCAAGGGAAAAATAAAGGAAAGGCAATTGCTAATCCTATGCTAATCAAACCCATTTACCCTATAAAGATTGATCATAACATCAAAGATTTTAAGTTCAAAAGTGAATCAAAACTTATAGAAGAATTAAGTGAAAAATTAAAGAATTTAAAGACAGTTGACACAGTTGATCAAGAAATAGATGATCTAGCTACTCAATTTTTTTATACTATCAATATTGGTAAAATTACCACACATAGTTTCGAACATATGAATTGGTATCAAAAACCATCTCCTCCAAATACTATGTTTGAAGAAAAATTGTTCAACACCACCAACGTATAGGATGGAAAAGGCATATATGAATGGAATATTGATGAAATCTCATAATACTAAATTTTATCAACTATTAATCAAATGGTCATAGCTGCTAACGCTTATAAACAAAATGGAAATTCTGATAAAAAAATGCTCTAATGATAACTATAGGATTCATTGGAATGCTCAAATGATTGTGGGAAAAGTATCTTCCTGAAGAAGAAAGAAATTACATCCTGACCATCAAAAGAGAAGTTTATAATGAACAAGGCTAAATTATTCAAATTGAAGATGTCGTTTCAACATTATTATATTCGATAATGAAAGATTTTGTAGGAAAACCTGAACAATACAAAGAAAAAACTGAAGACGTCCTTCAAATTTTGACTTGTCCAACACTTCAAGACTTTTAATGGTATAAAGATGTTTTTTCTTTCAAAAGAATTTTGAAGAGATGATTACAACTCTCAATTTTAGAAGGAACAATTTGTATGCGGACTTGCAAAACTTTTTGCTAATAAAGTAAAGGAAAGAATTGAGAGAGATTTTAATGTTCCACTTGGCCATTTAACCTATGGTCAAATTCTTACTTCAATTACTCTAGAAGGATTAAATCCAAAATTCACAAGGAAAAGTCTAGTCTCTGAATAGAACTAGTCGATTTCTATTATCAATATGGATATGAAAAAATCCAAACCCCTTCTTCAAAAATCACAAAGAAAAACAAAAGGAATTTCAAAAATCTCAAGATTTTAAACAAAGAATTAGAAAGAAAAATTATAAACCTAAAATGAAAAAAATCAAAAGGAGAAACTAGGTGCTACAAATGTGGTGTAAAAGGCCACATTGCTCCAAATTGTTTAAAATCTAAAAGGATCAATAAATTTAATATTTCTAAAGATGTTAAAAATGAATTGTTAAAAATTATTAATGAAAGTTCTTCTAGCAGTAATGAATCTAACCTAGAAGATAACTATGTTCAAAATTTATATAGCAAATCTAGTTTTAATAGTAATCAAGACAGCGATTGTTGTTCAGAAAATATTTGTTCTTGTAAAAGAATATTGGTCATCTCATAAGAAGAGAAAGCTCTTCTAAAAATAGTCAATACAATACCTAATCAAAAGGAAAGAGAAGAGTATTTGAGAACCCTCAGGTTTGTGGAAGATACAAATACTTTCTCTTCCGAACCATATTTGATGAAAACAATTTGTGGAAAATTCAAAGAAAAAGAGCCAATAACCTTAGAATTGCTCCAAATGGAAATCAATAATCTCAAAAAGGAAGTAAAAACTTTAGAATCAAAATATAATGAAATCTAGAAAAGACTTGATCAAATGGAAGATAATGAATTAAGTAGTAGCAGTAATCAAGAGATTAGTGATTAAGAATTTATCAATATTATTGAGAAAATAAATATTAAAAAGTGGTATGTTAAAATTCATTTAGTCATAAATAATGAATAGTCAACATTGATCATAGCCTCTTAGCGCTAGTCTCTACAAATGGTTCAAGATTAAATGTTCAATAGAAGTTTACCAAAGGAAAAATTGTTCAAGACGACATCAATTTTAAAACTACTTTTATTCTTGTCAAAAATATGAATAATCCTACGATTTTACTTTCCTAACTATGCTATATCCATTTTACATCTCTTCACGAGGACTAGAGTCAGAAGTTAAAGGGAAAAGGATATTTCTCAAATTCTTATTTCTTGCTAGAGAAAGAGCGGTAAACTTGCTCAAAGAAAAGCTGACTAATAAAATAAGATAAATAGAATTTCTCAAAGAAGAACTAGAAGATAAAAGAATTATAAAAAATTTAGAGCCAAAATCCATTCGAAAAAAAATTAAAAATCTTCAAAAGAAATTTGTTAGGAAATTCCGAATGCTTTTTGGTCAAGAAAGCAACATACGATAAAACTACCATATGTTGAAGCCTTTACAGAGGATAAAATCCCTACTAAAGCCAGACCTATGCAAATGAATCAAGAGCATTTGGAATATTGTAAAAAAGAAATCCAAGATTTGCTCAACAAAAAATTAATAAGAAAATTAAAATCTCATTGGTCATGTCCGCTTTTTATGTTCAAAACCAGGTAGAACTAGAATGAGGCGTCTCTCATTTAGTGATCAATTATAAACCTTTGAATGTTGTACTCAAGTGGATTAGTTACCCAATACCTAACAAAAAGGACTCAATAGGCTTTTCGGAGCAAAAATCTTTTAAAAGTTTGATATGAAATCTAGCTTTTGGCATATTCAAATCAAAGAAAATGATAAATTTAAGACAACCTTCAATGTTCCTTTTGGGCATTATGAATGGAACATAATGCCTTTTGGTCCAAAAAATGTTCCATCTGAATTTCAAAATATTATGAATGACATTTTTTCTCTATATACCAACCTCTCTATAGTTTACATAGATGACATTCTCCTCTTATCATAAAACATTGATCAACACTTTAAACATCTGGAGATTTTCTTTAAAATTATCAAAAGAAACTAATTGGTTGTTTTATCAAAAAAGATGAAGTTACTTCAAACTAAAATTAGGTTTTAGGATATGAAATTGTTCGTGGAACTATTCAATCTATAGATCGTTCTATAGAATTCGAAAATAAGTTCCCTGATCAAGTTAAAGACAAAAAATAACTTCAAAGATTTTTATGATATCTTAACTATTTTTCATATTTGATTCCAAATTTCATAATAAAATGTAGGCCTTTATTCAAAAAACTTAAGAAGAATCCTCATAATTGGTCTCTAGAGATGAACAAGATTGTTTAAGAAATTAATAAAAAAATAAAATCTCTTCCTTGTCTAGGAATCCTAGATCCTACTTTAAAGATTATAGTAGAAACCGATGCCTCCAATGAGAGTTATGGAGGAATTCTCAAGCAATTAGTCAATAATCAAGAACAAGCAGTTAGATATCATTAAGGTATTTGGCATAGTGCTCAAGAAAACTATTCTACAATCAAAAAAGAAATTTTAGTCATTGTATTATATATATCAAAATTTCAAGATAATTTATATAATAAAAAGTTTTTGTTAAGGGTTTATTGTAAATCCGCCAAAGAGATTTTAATCAAAGATGATAAGAATCTTGTTTTGAAACAAATTTTTGTGAGATGACAAGTAATTTTATCTGTTTTTTACTTCAAAATTGAATTTATCAAAATGGATTTTAACTCACTACCTGACTTATTGTTCAAAGAATTTCTTCACAGTAGCCATGGTCAACCCTTTAAAACCAAAGTCTAAAGCTAATTATACCATGAAGATTGCTCTAAGAACTTTACCAACAAAACCTAGTTCACCTACTCCATCAACCTATGCTAGTGTTGTCAATCTTAGATTCCCTTAGCCTAACAAACCTATCATTGCAACTCCCCTAAATCCACATGTTCAAATAAAAAAATATTCAATAAAGGTCCCGACAAAATCCTTATTCACTATGGAATCAAAATGTTCAAAAGATTTCACTGAAACTAATATTCTCAATATTGTTCAAAATTTGTTTCTAAAATATTTTCATTTTGTTTCATCTCTTCCTCAAAAAATTCAAATCTTCTACAAATATATTCTCATAGAAACTGATAGTATCAAAATCACTTGTATTCAAAATGCTCAAAAGGAAATTACCTATTCAAAACTAAAAATCATTAAGGTACTTTCTCAAAAGGAATGGAATCAACACCCATTCACTCTAAAGAAATTCACCCAATCTTTCATTCTACCAAATTTCAATTATCATGATTACATTAAAGTATAGGAAAATGGTTTTTATTACAAAAACTATTCTCATTCATGGTTTATTTAATTTAAAATCACTCGGGATAAATTCTCGATGTGGTTTGCTCGATGGTTCAATTATTTCAAGCCAGATAAAAAAAATTATCCTGAAGGAATTTATCATGGATCCCAATTTTTTAAGAACAACAAAGATGCTCCAGCCTCTATTAAGGACTTATTATTGTACTCAACATTCAATCTCGGATAGAGTATGACCTAGTCATATGTCCTAGAAGAAGATGAATTTAAGATATTAAATGGTGGGATAAGTTTAATACCAATTTAGCATGTCGCAAAACTATTCAAGAGTACTTTGATCAAGCAAAAAAAAAGTCATGTTCAATAGGTTGTGTTTCTCAATAGCAAAACTAAAATTAAAGCAGATTTGACAGGAACATTTAAACCTCGCCAATATTAGCAAAAAAATATTAGAACTAGCTGCACGACTTTTTGCCGAAGAAAAAGAAGAAGGAGTTGATAGCAGTAACTTTTTGTATCAAAATAAAGACGACTGCTATGGAATAGATATCCCTGACAACCTATAAAAAAAAAAATTCTACAAGTAATTTCAAAGACCGGCTAATCAAGACAAGTACAATGAAAAGACTATTGTCTTTTCCCACTATTCAAATACGGGCCAACTTTTAATCCTATTTGTCGACTACTCAATTTGTGAACACTATTATTCAATTACTTTTCAAAAAGAAGGTCATGGACGCATTACTATTCAATCACTTTTCAAAAGCAAATCACAAACATAGTACTATTTAATCACTTTTTAGAAAGAAAGTCATGGATATGCTACTATTCATTTATAAGACAGAATCTTTATGACAATCTATCTCATCTTTTCAAAAGAAGAATCATTTTTAGAAACACGAATTTACGGCTCAAAGCCAAAAGACAAATTTATTCAAGTACAAAAGGGTGCTCTAAACTTAGAAGACGGCAGAGGTGATTTAAGAAGAAAACACAAAAGCTCAAAATACAAATACCAAAACCTTCCCTTTGTATCAATCTTTTATTACCATTTTCAAGCTTTCAAGCATTTGTATCAACATCCTTAGTGTATCAAGATCTTTTGTAAGCTTTCAATATAATTATTATCATTCTTATTTTGCTTTCCTTCATTTATTTGTCTATTTTATATTTTTTTTATAGACTAATTTCATAAACCAATGTGTATTCCCCTAATAGAAGTGAGAGAAACACCTTCCGGTGAGATCTGAATACACATTTAGATTAAAAAAACTTAAATTAATCTTAAATTTGTTAGATACTTTGCTATTTCGACACGTCTAAGCAGGAGATTAGACATTCATCTTTTTGTAGAGATTGGAGAAATGGTATAATGGTAAATAAGCATGTTGAAAACAAAAGTGAAAATAGGAAAATCATTAATATTACTTTTGGTATGTCATGATGATTTGGAATGAAATGGATTGAAATTGAACGAAATGAAATAAAAAATAAATCAATTTTGGTGTTTAGAAATGTGAGCAGAATCAATAAATTCACTCCATTGTTATGTTTGGTTGTATCATATTTGGAATAGAATGAAATATTCATCCAGTAGTATTTGAAATAAATGCCTTTAATTTGTGGATATGTGAGTGTATAGACTATATATATATACATGACATGATATTATATTTATTTTTTGCAAAAACAAATATGTGATGTATATACATATTTTATGTGTATATTTTCTATATATATACATAATAGTAACCATGTACAAATGTTATGTAGATATGATAGATGTAACAAATATACATTCTATATATTTGTACACACATATATATGTATATAACATATACTATAATTGTATAATATATATGTTTGTTAATTATATATATATTATTTTATAGGTTAATCTAATATCGTTCCAAAACTTACACCTATTGGACTCATCGTTTAGTGCTTATTCTTATCAGAATGTTTATAATATAACGCTAATATTGCAATTTGCAAAACATTGTTGTTTCTAGTAGTCGAAGAGGAAACATCTGGGCGGGGGTGCACTTGGAGCCAGTGAAAAAGCAGATAAGCTTTTGTGAAAAAAAGAAGGAGGATAACATCGGACTCGAGCAGATTTTGTCCGTTTTAATGTCTTCCCTCTTAATTAAGATACCAATGTGCATTTGATAATGCCAATTTGCCAACATGTGCTTTATCCATACTCTTTTGCTTATGTTTTTATTATTTTGAGTATTTAATCAAGTAATCTGCAATTACAAAGTAATATATATGTAGTTGTGATGTATACCATTTTCTTTTACATACATTGTGTTCTTTTTCTCATATGCATATTTTAGAAAATCATTCAAAATTTTACTTGTTTTTATTTTCTTCGTTTGTATCAATAGTGGATTAATTTTTTATGTACTTAGTTTCAAAAAATATATATTTTACTCCATTTAAACAAATGGTTTTAGAAATTTATCAACAAACTTTTAGTAGTAAACAATACATAAAATAAAATTGTATATGAATTTTAGTTTTAGGCCACAAACGCTAACTCAGCCCACGAAGTAACGCTTCATGAATACATAAAGGAAAATTAAGGATAAATGTCGCATCGAATGTTAGCCAATAATCGTCCTTCCCTTTTCATGAATAAGGCCTCATTAATGCTGTTGTAGACTGGAAATTTAGATTACATATTAAATACAGATAAAAATAAATAAATAATCCAAATAAAAGCCCTAATAAATAAAAAAAAAAAAAAACAAGGGGTCGGACAATTTTACCAAATAAAAAAAAGATGCAAGGTAATAAATATTATGGTGTGAGGATCATGTCCCTCGAGAAAAAAAGGTAGTAGAACTTGGGAATCGGTGTGGAGGCTAATAAAGGCGAATTTCGCAGGACATGGGCATGGTATTTGGTGGCTTGGCAATTGGCATGGAGGTCGGGTCGGAGACAATTATCCGTGGGGTCATGCAATAGTAGCGCTTGTGGTCAGCAGGATCCCAAAATCAAATGTGTGTCGCCCAATGCTCCACCGCCCAGGCCAACGACAATCCGCAGGTTTCTTCTTTCCAGTAATCCCCATCAGCCCATCGTATAGGGTTTCTCAGTTGGCAAAAAAATCGTGACTCTTATCTTTCTACGGATAAATTATTTTTTAAAAAAGATTTTATTTTGATTGATAAAGATTTTATGTTAATAAAGTGAGACGTATGTGGTACAAGGGTGGACTACATTAGCAAGTAAAAATTCTATATGTTGCAGTTTCTAGGGGAATATATTTAAATAATATTATTTTAAAAAAAATTTCTTAAAATAGGATATTTATAAAAATTATTCTAAAAATAAATTTTGACGAAATCATGGATCTAAAATGTGTCTTTAGTTTTGCTTCTTCTTTTTTTAAATGCGAAATGAAGGTTGATAATTTTTTAAATTATGAATTTTGCCATAATTTTTTAATGAAAAATATTGTAATATTTAAATTTATAGAAATTAAAATTTTTTCATTGTTATGTAAAATTTTAATGTTTTTTAAAATAATAATTGAGAAAAGTTATAATTAAAAAAATTCGATAATTACTAAAAAAGTTTAGAAATAACTATGAAGGAAAATATAAATGCACAGAAAGGATAGTAGAAAAAAAAATTATTACAAGAATTGTCAACATCTATAAGAGTTGTCCATTCTACTGCGTTATAACTGACTAGATGAAATGGTCAAAGCTTCATCTAATTTGTATAATGAAAACAGAAAATGTTAACATTATACAAATAATGATTTAATATCATAAACGTGCAATGTTAAGCTAAGATTGAATTAATCATGCAGCTGATTATGTAACGTTTACCATTGTCGTGTCGATGTGAGCACGTTCTTCTATTATGGCCTTCCCCTTGGTAACGTTCACATGTGATCCTATCTAGACGCTCCATATTGTCCATCTCCATGTGATATCTTTTTTGTCTCAATTTCCCCTTTTTTTGTGCAAGCTTTGGTCTTTGATAGAGTGATGGGAACTGTATCGACTCCCAATCGAGGTCATTGCCTATTGGAAGGAAGTGGGTCGTATATGTGAGCTCTTGGTGTATCCACTTCTACCAATCTGGTATAGATGCAAAAATATCAAGCCTGATTGAAGCACCAACTGCATAGGCATGGGAGTAAGGGATTAGGTATATTTGCCACTTTTGGCAAGTGCATGTGTTGCGCCCAAAGTTAACAATGTACGTTCGACCTCCCCCCTTCAACTCGTTCGTTGCACAATGACTACCAGTGAGGATTTCAAAAATTCTTGCTCGCTTATTGTATTCGATGACCCTATAATTGCTAGCTCATGAATTCCATCTATCTATCTTCTCAGTGGTATATTTGGTAAAGATTTTCCCACTCGCTATATTCTTAAGTGCCTTCGAATGCTTCTTAATGAAGTACCCGCTGCAATTGTAAAAGGTCTTCTTTACTAAAGCAACTACAGGTAACTCTTGAGCTCCTTTTAAGACGGAGTTATAGCTTTTGATAATGTTGAAGGTCATACAACTAAATTGAAAGCAACTGTCATGAGCCAATGTTTACTTTTTTACCAACACATTGTCAAACCACACTGGGGCATCAAGCTCAATGTTCTCCACTTGGTCTATCAAATAGTTCAGTTTTTTGAGCTTGTGCTTACTACCCAGCGTATGTAACTAACTTCTTGCATTGCATATTTTTATGTGCCTTATTGAAGTTGCTTGCAATGTGTCATAAACAAAACCGCTACACTGCAAAGAGAAGGTGCCATCCATTATGTTGGGCCTCAATTGTTGACTTGATGCCTATGCATCTATTTAATATGAGGCAAATGGGTTCACGACTTTCACGGTTGCCAATTACATGTTCCTTCAATTTCTTTAAAACTAGCCCCATATTTCAACTATTTTGTCATCTATCAGAGCGAATGCCAACGGGAATATATGATTGTTGTCATCAACATTACAAACAATTAGCAACTTGTGCGTGTACATTTCGTATAAAAAAAATTCCGTCGATAGTAATAACTAGTCTCGAATATCTCTAAGCTGTAATGTATGGCTCGAATACCTAGAAAACCCACTCAAGAATAGAAACCCTAAGGGTAGTCGATCTTCTCCACCCTCAATTAACTCGTGTTCCAGGATTTATATTTTTTATAACATTTAGAAGCTTAGGAAGATCATTATAAGATTTTTCCCAATTCCCATAAACATGGTCAATAGCTTGTTTCTTGCCCTCCCATACTCATCGCCTATTAATTCTATAACCAAACTCCCGTTCGACAACAGAAGCAAGCTCCGCGACCTTCATGTCAAGATTGTCCATTGTAAGCTTTACAAATTGGCCTGCAAGAAGATTGTAATCCAATTGCGAGTGATCCTAACTTATAACCAAGTTAATGCGTGTGTTATTCTTTCAAGCCTAAAGCCTCCACTTAAAACTGTCTTCTCTTTTTTGACAATAGACAAACCAAAGCACTAAATGAGATTCTACAGCAGTGAAGTTGCAATGGTTTTTTACATAGTAAGCCTTAACTGCTTAAACCACTTTTGCTTTTATTTTGAATCTCATTTCTTTACAGAACTCATTGTTATTGCTAGAACCACTGCACATAACATTTTGCTCCTACTTGAAATATATGTAGCTATCATCACAACCAACATTATAGTATGAAACAAGATCTCTAATTACCATATTAGGTTTATAGACAAAATTGAATTATATTTTATTGAAATAAAATAAAAATATCAAGTGATGAGAGTGGCAACGATATAACAAATAGTGTTTCCAATGACAAAACATTTATAACAAAAATAATAAATACACTATTGAATAATAATTCATAAGTTAGATACATTAATTACTATTTAATATTTTAAATAATAGTAATTCATTGTGAATAATTATTGGATGTTTAAAATCCAAGAATAAGGGATAATGAAATAATTATTCATCAAAATGAATATGCGGTTAATTTTTAACTAGTGATTATTAGTGTAAAATTACTTTTATGGATCACATGTATGAAAATTCAAGAGGATAATTTTAAAACCCTTACCTAAATTCTAAGTTTTTTTTCTTTCCAATTTTGCATATAAAATTTAAAATTGTTAGATATCGCATTAAATTAAATGTTTACTTATCAAATTTACTACATTAAATACCTTTGTATTCTTTGACTGATAATTATTTCTAGGATCATTTTCTATAAAGATAATAGAGGTAGTAAATTTAAGAAGCAAATATTCAATAACTTCAAATTTTGGTGTAAGCAAAAGTTTGATTCAATGTTATTTTAACAATTTCAAATTTCATATATAATGGAAAAAAAAAACTTCAAATAACATTATCTCAAAATCCACTTATAAGCTTGAACTCCCAAGTTGGGATAATTGATTTTAAGAAATCATGATTATGATTTTTTGAAAACACACATATAATACGAAATGGAATTTGAAATCATAAATCCAATCTTTATTTGGATCCATTCTTAAATACTAAACATATGATTAGGATAAGTTTGGTTTATGGAATATAATAAAATAATAATAAAATTGCAAATTTAAAGACATAAAATAAACAAATAATAGTTATATTTTAGAATTCTTTTGAGATTTTATTGGTATTTGTGAAAATATGTTGAAAAAAAATCAGTCAATAGTTATTCATTTGCATCAATAATTGAACCGTAAATATTGCAATTACTTATTCTACGACAATAATAATTATATAAAATAGCTATCCAGCCTATTAATATAAAAATGGATTTATAAAAAAAATTAATATTTTATTCTGATCTTATCGAGTCCCATTAGAGCTTATCACGATATATGCAAGACTCATCATCGTGCAAAAGAAGCAAAATTATCGATAGGTGCCAGTGCCACTTCCACTAGCCCTGAATCTGACTGTTCCATGATTCTGCTACTTTTAAGTCCGGATATTTTAGAACAATAATAAATGGTCAAGCCATAAGATAGGAAATTGAACGGGATTGGTTCTTGAATCGTGTCGAGGACCGGTTCCAACTTGGTGGCGCTCGAAACCATTCTAAACCAGTAGAAAACCGGAACATTCGATTCTTAAAAACCGGTCCAGTCCGGTCTTAGCACGTGATGGATAGAGAACATAAAAACAGACGGAAGTTCGGTTCTTAGAAGCTTAGATCGATACGGGAGGTAGATAACGGGAATTTCGAGTTTGGACACTTATCCAATTTAATCCAACGGTCCATAAACCGCTAAAGTGTCCCCTCCATTTCCATTTCCCTTTCCTTGTCTTCTTCTTTTGCTACTCTCTCTCTCTCTCTCTCTCTCTCTCTCACACACACATACCATTTTCACATACACCGAAGCACGGATATTATACGCCCGCCAAGCCAAGTTCAATCACATATTTATGTTCAAATCATTTATATGTTTATATTCCCGGTAGATATTTATAACTCGGAAATTTCCCCTTTTTCTTCTTAGGGTTTTCCTGTAACATGGCTTCAATCGATTCCATAAACCCAATAATCCACCATAAATTATATCCAAATCCATACTCCGATCTTCAATTCACACACGGAATGTCCATGTTCTGGTCTCAATCGAGGGTTTTTCGTCACAGTTCGTGTCAATTTAGTTCGAAGTCAGTTTGCTGTGTTACGTCCGTTACTTGTTCTAAGCAAGTTTTCGCATTGAACTGTTCGAAAAGGTTCAACCTTTGGGGTGGGTTCTCGAAGAATTATGGATTGAGAGACGTTAAAGTACTGGCTAGTACTCAAGATAGTGATTCGAAGGCGAGTCCGAGTACGAGTGAGAAGAGTGAAGCCAAAGGGGGTGAGAGTTCTGGAGTTAGTGTGAATTCGAACTCTGCGGCGAGTTCGGGTTCGAATAGGAGGAGTGAGAAGCAAAGGAAAGGAAATTGGTGGTGGTGGGCAAAGGGTAGCAATAATAATAAGTTTAGGTGGCAACCTATAATTCAAGCTCAAGAGATTGGTGTTCTGCTATTACAGTTAGGTATAGTTATGTTTGTAATGCGGTTGCTTCGTCCGGGGATTCCATTACCTGGTTCAGACCCAAAAACACCAGTTACTTACATTAGTGTGCCGTATAGTGAGTTTTTGGGTAAGATAAATAGTAATCAGGTGAAGAAAGTTGAGGTTGATGGAGTTCATATCATGTTTAAGTTAAAGTCTGAGGGTAGTAGCGGTGTGGAGAGTGAGGTAGGGAGTCTAAGTAAATTGCAGGAATCGGAATCCGTGACGAGGAGTGCAGCTCCAACGAATAGGATTATTTATACCTCGACGAGGCCGACGGATATCAAAACTCCTTATGAGAAAATGGTCGAGAATCAGGTGGAGTTTGGGTCACCGGATAAGAGGTCTGGGGGGTTTTTAAATTCAGCATTGGTAAGTTGAGGGTAATAGTTGCATTGATAGATTTTAATGTGTATGGGGGCTTAGTTATCTTTGCCTATATTGTTGGAAGAAATTTCGTGTAACACTGAATTTCTTATTGATAAATTTCACAATTTTGAAGATTAGTTTAGGTGTTAGAAGTCCACTTTTGCATTTTCACATTTTTGTAACGTTGAGGTATGGAAAGCAATCAAATTCACTGATTCATCTGTATATATTCTGATGGCAAGGATGTCTTGTTATGAAAAGCAATTTTATCTCATCTGTTTCATTCATAAATGATTAAGAAGATGTTTGTTGTAATTAATAACAATTAGCTGATCGCATAATTATTCATAACTTATTCAGTTGAGTACATGTAAATTTTGTGGCTTTGGTGATATGAAAAATAATCTGTGGGGAAAGTCTTGGTAAAGGGAAAATTTTGTGAGGGATATCTTTTCAATTTGAAAGGCATAAGTAATATAGCTTGTGATGGAATTAATTTCTTTTCCAAAGAGACAAGTTTTATCTTCTACTTTGGCTTGCTTTTGCAGATAACTTTGTTTTATGCTGCTGTGCTTGCGGGGCTTCTCCACCGATTCCCTGTTAGCTTCTCTCAGGTAGAAACCACAACATAAATGCTTTTCCTGAAGTAAAACTTGTTGTGCTGTATATAAAATGCCTTTTTTGCATGCAGCATACTGCTGGTCAGCTTAGGAGCAGGAAATCTGGGGGTTCGGGTGCGTCTAAAGTGTCTGACCAGGGTGAATCAGTGACTTTTGCTGATGTTGCAGGGGTTGATGAAGCTAAGGAGGAGCTTGAAGAAATTGTGGTATGCTATCTGTTCTTTTGGTAATTGAAACAATTTTGTATCGGGATTTGTCTGTGCTTGTTGAATGGTGTTATACTGTTGTTTACCCTAGTTGTGATATAGGAACTTATTCTTTGATTTTGTTACCCTTCAGGAGTTCCTGAGAAACCCAGATAGATATATAAGAGTTGGTGCACGTCCCCCTAGAGGTGTCCTCCTGGTAAGTTCTCATCCTAAAGCTGTTGATGTTTAAGAGGATTCAAAGTGAAACTTGCAGCATCCCTCTGTGAACTATGAATGTGGGAATGTTCTTATAATTTAATGGAAGTCCTGTCAACTGCTTTTATGTAACTAGGTTGAGACTAGAAGTTGAACCCTAGACCCATGACTAAGAGCACAAGTCTTTCATGAGTTCTGTCAACTGTTCATGTGATACTTGAAAGAAGTAGCATTTTACGTTTCATAGCATGAAAAAGATATTGCCAAATGTGTGTACTGCTGGTGTATGTAAAGAGAACCTCTAATCTTGGTTCACCAATGGTCAATTTTTGATCAATTATAGGAGGTTAGATTGTTCAAGTATGAAAGTTGATGTTTCTTTCTTTGTTTATTTGCATATGGAATGCTTCATTCTTTGGTATAGTCTAATAAATGAAGGTAGTATTGTTGGCTGTTTCACTAGAAAGTTTGATTAAAGACTCCTTTTCCTTGTATGTGACAGGTGGGGCTTCCAGGAACAGGCAAGACACTTCTGGCAAAGGCTGTCGCCGGAGAAGCTGATGTGCCTTTCATAAGCTGTTCTGCCAGCGAATTTGTGGAGTTGTATGTTGGCATGGGTGCCTCACGTGTAAGAGATCTTTTTGCTAGGGCAAAGAAGGAGGCTCCTTCCATAATTTTTATTGATGAGGTTAGGTTGTGCCCAAAGAAAATTGTGATCATATTCTACCTCTTATCCTTTCTGGATTGTAGTAAAGGGACTGTTGTATGCAGATTGATGCAGTGGCCAAAAGTCGTGATGGTAAATTTCGCATTGTCAGCAATGATGAACGAGAACAGACCCTGAACCAACTTTTAACCGTAAGCTTTTGGGCATAATAAATGTGCACTCTCATTTGATTCTAAAGTATCTGGTAAGATCATGCAGATGATAACATATTTTTGGCACTGCAGGAGATGGATGGATTTGATAGCAGCTCTGCTGTTATTGTTCTTGGAGCAACGAATCGCTCAGATGTCCTGGATCCTGCTCTTAGACGACCGGGAAGATTTGATCGTGTTGTTATGGTTTGTTTTTAGTTAGCCTTTTCTAAATATGGATGCTAGATTTGATGGAAGTTTGTACTTGACAAAATTTCCCCCTTAAGTTAAAGTCTTACATGATTGCCTAGGTTGAAGCACCAGATAGGACTGGAAGAGAAGCGATTTTAAAAGTTCATGTTTCTAAGAAGGAACTTCCTCTTGGCGATGACGTTGATATTTCTGACATTGCTTCAATGACCACTGGTTTTACAGGGTACGTCCTATAATACCATCCTCTTCTTCATAATTGGGTGCGATTTTATAAATTATGGCTAACTCATTTTTAGTGTTTGTTGAATAAATTACAGGGCTGACCTTGCAAATTTAGTCAATGAAGCTGCTTTATTGGCTGGACGGCAGAGCAAAATTGTTGTCGAGAAGATCGACTTCATTCATGCTGTAGAGAGATCAATAGCTGTAAATCTCTCTCTCTCTCTCTCTCTGTGTTTTTTGGAGTTGGTGGGGGATGGGTGTGCGTGTCTTTCGCTAAACTTGTATTTCTTGCTCTTTCTTGGAGATCCTGCATTTAACATTCTAGGTTCACAACCCTCTCCTTTAATTATATCTTGTTACACAAGGTTGTACTTTTTTATTACTGGAGTGACAATTCTTTCTGACATTAGAAGCAAATATTAGTTTGGAGCCTTCTGATTGTTTCCCCGCTTTCATTATAATGCTTATGTTGATGGTTAGCACTGAAGCATTGTTTGGTTTAGAAAGAGCTTGCTTGCTTGTATAGATGTTGATCAAAACGTGAGAGTTAATAACCCTCAATTCCTTGGAATCCTAATAACTAGTGGAGGAGAGGAATCAAATTCCTATGAGAATCATGAGCTCGTAGTTTTCTATTGTTACCCCAAAAAATATAATGCTTTCACTTAAAACATTATTCATTTGGATTCCATGGATAAAAAACAAATGAGGCCTAATATCATTTTTCATTAGTTTTTGGTGTTTATTGATCCATGCCATTTATTCTTTCACAATAAATGAGGTCCCACTTGTGGTTTCATTTCAAATTTGTACATGAGGTGCTTTGTTCTCTATATCATCTTCTTGAAAGGAATTAGAAGAAATATAAAAAAGGAGGAGCAAAACTATAGATTTTGTCGCATTACCAAGTCCTTGAATAATTAACATCACATATTGTTTCCATTCTAGGGCATCGAGAAGAAAACTGTGAAGTTGAAGGGAAGCGAGAAGGCTGTAGTTGCACGCCATGAAGCTGGTCATGCACTTGTGGGCACTGCTGTTGCAAATTTGCTTCCTGGACAGCCACGTGTTGAGGTAACACACATACCTTTATTTTTTGCTGCCAGTCTCTTTATTTCATCTTATGTTGAAGGTCTAAAAGTAGAAATCCTGAACCTTGCAGAAATTAGCATTTTGTGCAGTCTGATCAGTTGTTGCTAGTTTTTTGGGCCATTGCCTACATCGGTATTGATATTCTCTAGTAGTATGATTGTAATGTCATGTTGTTCTTATCAAAGCAAATAATCTACATGTTGCATTGTTCACCTTAATTAAGGCTGTTCAGGTAGGTAATCCATCATTTATTGCAGTTCTGGAGCATTATTTGAACATGCTAGGGAATACCATTCTCTTGCATTTATTTTAATGGCCACGTAGTTCATTGATGAAATTCTTTCAGAAATTGAGCATATTGCCAAGATCAGGGGGGGCACTGGGATTTACATATACTCCTCCAACAAATGAAGATAGATATCTACTCTTCATTGATGAGCTACGTGGCCGCTTGGTTACTCTACTTGGAGGGCGGGCTGCAGAAGAAGTTGTCTATTCAGGTCGTGTATCTACTGGTGCGCTTGATGACATTCGACGAGCAACGGATATGGCATATAAGGCAATAGCTGAATATGGTCTTAATCAGACAATAGGACCAGTTTCTTTAGCAACACTCTCTGGTGGTGGCATTGATGAATCTGGGGGAGGTTCACTCTGGGGAAGGGATCAGGGCCACCTTGTTGACCTTGTCCAAAGAGAGGTCAAATCACTGCTCCAATCTGCAATGGAGGTAGCACTTTTTGTTGTTCGTGCTAATCCTGCTGTTCTAGAGGGTCTTGGGGCACATTTGGAAGGTAATATCCTACACTAAGTGATGCTTACACATATCGCATCTGCATGTCCTGTCTGTCCATGTGCCTTATGCTACATGTTAGCAATGTGCAATTGGATTTTGGAATGGGTGCAAATCAATCAAATCTTATCCACTGAATTATATCATGTTCCTCTATTTCTTCAAATCAGTTTGCATTTGCGTTTTGACTGTTAGCCTTGCCCATTTTTTAGATTTTACTGATAAATAATCTTTATTTTTGAAATTTCCAAAATTCTCCTGTTGACCGAGAGTTCAGTTCCTCCACCACCCCCCTCCTTTTGTTTTTGGAATAATTGTAAACAAAATGGCCACCAACTATCACCTTTTTCATCTTTATGATTGCATGTACATATTATGAGAAAATGGTATTTTCTCTGGGTAATTATGAGAACATGGTAGTGTTAAATAGTCTACATAGATGTACTGTGTTTCCAGCATAAAACTACTGATAGGATTTTATGCCCTATATTACTTGTCCATGTCCCTATAATATAGGGTCCCCTAAGTTAAAAGTGCAAATAGGAATTTTATGCCCAAAAGCATACAATGGTAGGCATTTTCTGCTGTGATTGGTATACAGTGTGCCTTCATGATCTATAAAGTTAAGCATTTTCTATGGAATTTACACACTTATTTACTTCATTTCCCTATCTTAGTAAAACAAATCTCTCCTTGCTGGAACTTATTTGCATACCCTTTAAATAGTGATAGTCTCTTGAATTGGTTTTCTTTTCTTGGGTGTCTAAATCGTGGTACTAGCACTGATTTATGTTCGATGAATATCTGATGCTTTGCTTTAAACTATTATACATTTCATTAGAGAAAGAGAAGGTTGAAGGTGAAGAACTACAAAAGTGGTTGAGCTCTGTGGTTGTGCCTGCTGAATTGGCTTATTTCATTGGAGGCAAACAAGAAGCTTTTCTTCCTCTGCAAACTACTTCACGATGACTTTTTGCATCGCAATCTTCAATTTTGGGTAAAAAACGAAGGTGTGAAGCTGGGTCACAGAGATAGCACATCTTGGTTGGTTTTCAATGTACTGGTACCTATCAAATGATTATGGCTCCATTGCATGCACATCACCGGCCTTCATCCCCTTGCCATTTATATTCCTGATGCCAGATGATTAGGACTGCCCAAGCAGATTATGTGTTGCTGCAGAAGTTGTCCTGCACCTCATCATGATGACTATAGAGAAATGACAGGTATTAATTGAATTTTGGTTAGTATTTGAAATCAATGTACATCTAGCTATTATTTCACTGTGATGTATTTGTCTCTGTTGATATAAATGTAGTCTTTCCCAGATGTATACATGATAATTCTGTGAATATATTTTGGTGGTGTTGATCATAAGGATTCAATGGAAATAGAAACTGTGTATATTGATACAAGTTACAGGTTATTGGATAGATGAGCAATTTATAGTGTAAGGCTACTTGATTAATGTGCTTTCTGCCTCCCTCCCTCCCTTCTCTCTCTCTCTCTCTTTTAAGTTTGCATGGTCTAAATTACCCAAAAAAAGTTTGCATGGTCTGTTGCAACAAGTAATGATAACTTTTGATATTTTTTCCCCCTTAAGAAGGTACTGGTTTACTTTCAAATTTAGATTGTTAAGATGCTTTGGTAGATACTTCTCTTCTTAGATAGCATAGTCCACTGTAGAATTGTTTATAGTCGTGATAGTCTAAAAAACCCTCTCTCTCTCTCTCTCTCTCTATATATATATATATATATATATTTAATTATCCAAAAAACCCTCTCTATGTTGTTTTTCCTGTTGCAAGAGGATAGAAGCACCAGCAAGGATGAGTTTACTAATTGATATATTCACTTTGTATATATATGTGATTGGTTAATATTTAACATCTGCACCTAAAATATCTGCATTGCTTTCAGAAAATGAGAGCATTTGCTGTCTTTGTTCACCATGGTAAAGACAAAAAAAAAAATGACATGTTGGGTCCACAGCCTTTGATGAGGACCTCTTGATTGTGAAACATTATTGTCTCAGTGTGATTTTGGTCTCTCTGGAAATTCATCGAATCTCGAAGAGATCTATTGGGGGCAGGAGAAATTGATGTGTAGGGTTGAATGTTAATAGTGCACACAACTGTCATGCATCCTTCAGCAACTGGTGCATGGGCCCTGTAAGATGCTGGAATGCTCTAAGGGGGGCGGGAAGGGATGTCACATAAAATTTGGAATGTTATGTGGTTACTAGTTGTAGTCCCTAGAATTGGCTGTTTGGGGGCAGGCATAAAATCCTCAATCCATTATTGTGCAATATCTTTTTAATCGATTGAAATTAACTGTAGTTGCATCGTGATGACAACTTTAATTGAAGCTAAGTAGTAGAGGGTTTTTTTCAACTCTGCCCATAATTACATGATTTGCTAATCGTTCTGCATACCTGGTGGTCATCCTAGTAATCCATTCTTACTTAAACTAATCTATGACAAAAACTCGGCATATTGTAGATTGGTAGGCAATTTGGGATACATGTGCCAAGTACTTCTACTGCCATTCTGTACCCCAGGCAGAAGCTGAGGTAGGGATGTGATTGGTACATTGCTAATCCATGTCCCCAGCATGTAAATGGATTTCTAAGTTTTCTGGTCTTTGAAGTGGTCCTTCACTCGGGAACTCTATTGGTTAGTTGATATACTACTGTGATTTCATCAGTCCGCATGAAACCTTAAGATAGCTGCTACTCTCAGGTTATATTTGTCAGTTTGTTGAAACAAATGGAATCCAATTTGGTTCTGTATTGAATGAAAGCTTGGCAAGGATGTAGAGGGTGGGGTTTATCCACCTTCATGGTTCAAAATTCCTTGTTAATATCTGATTGAAGTAATCTAATTTCAAATATTGGGATTGGGCGAACCACTGATCTCTCGTTAGAAAATTGAGAGTATCTCATGAAAGGTATTTGCAGAACTAGGATGGATCATTTCCCCTATATCCATCTTCATTATCTTACACTCAAATCAAACTGGATAGCTGATCTTGTGACCAAGTTCCTATGCTCTATTTTTTTTTCCTCCTGCCTAACCCTATTGGACATAATCTGCTGTTGATGATTAAGCAACCTGGTGTGTCTTTCATGGAAGATTCAAACTTGAAGAATGCGCTGCAAGCTCATGTGTTCACTGTTGTTGTTGTAAGGCTATATTTGGTAACACATTAATTTCTTATTCCCTTGAATGTCCATGGTAAGATACCCATGGCTATTTTTCCCACCCGACGTAACTATTTACCAGCAAACTCTATATATGCAGTTCGTCGTGGCTTTTATGAATCGTGTAGTATTATCATTGTTCTAATCAATTATAATGCTGGGATTGAAGCAAATATCCTCTTTTATCTTTGAATGGGTCGTGGACATCTGTATCTCCACCTTCATCATACTAACACCAAAATCAACTTGCTAGAAATTTTGTTTTAAATATGAATATGAAGCTTGCTAATGACACGAATTTAGGTGGCGAATCGCGCTATATCAATAGAGAGTTATTCTCAAAGAATAGTCCCCCCATTGATTAAAATTACGGGTTGGATTTCATGAGATTCAGTCTTCTCCTGCCTTTATCCATAGCTTAGTGAAGAAGAGAGGGAATAGGTCACAAAATGTTCATCGTTTGCTTTAAATTCTTTGGAGCTCTAGTCTCGCCTTTTATTAGTTAATGGAATTTTAAAGGATTGGAAGTAGGGATGAGTGGGATATGGGATAGGTGAGATATGAAATTTTGTTTGTACCTTATCTCGTAAGTATATGTATAATTTTTAAATTTAAAAATTGAAATTTATCTTATAACATATAGAAACTATCTTAAGACCGCACTTATAAAACTTATTAGTATAGGGTATCTTATAGAACATGTGTGTGTGTGTGTTTTTCTTTTAATTACATTTTTATGCCATAAATTTTTTATATAAGTTGCATTAAGACCTTGTCAATTTTTCTAATTTTGTGAGTAATTTTAAACAATTTGGTTGCATGTCTTTTAATCATGTATTTCCCATATAGGTATATATCATGAAACTGATAGTATCATTTTAAACAATTTATCACATAATATTATTATAAAATTGTAATTATTGAAAGGTCAAGGTTTACTTGTTTAAATAATAACAACACCAAATCCATAATTGTATTTTTACTCATACAAGAATAACCGATGAAAAACATAATATGACAAAATAAATAAAGTTTCAAACAATTTCAACTCCAACATAACCATTCCACTTCAATGGTAAATGGACATGGGCTTAAATAGTGTTGACATGTTATTCACTAGTTGATCCAATAAACTAATACTAATTATATCATACTATTTATGTAAAACTATATTTTATAGCGATATAACATAAATTTTAAGCTAAATGGGTGTTTATTATTTTGATTGAATTGATGGATTTAGAATATTTTTTATTTTTCACCACATTAAGAAAATATTATCGTAATCTACCTAAAAGCTATTGAATATTAAAAAAAGAAAAAAGAATCGGGATCCTCTCAATTAAAATAGACTTAAGTGCAGCTCATGAGATCAACCATAAAGAATATTAACATTCCAACTCATCTTCCAAATCAGTAGAGACATATTCCAACTTTCATCCTTATGTGATTTGGATGACATTTTGTCGTGGGAAAGAAAAAATGAGGGAAGGAAATTACTCATTTGCTGAAAGGTAGAAGACTCGAAAGGAACGAAAATAAATGAAAAAAAAAACAATTATATAATTTTTTTTTTTTTTTTATAAAAATGCCATTGAAGTCCTCCTATTTTAAGAGAGTCTTTTTGTTTTAAGGTCATTTTTTTCTCAAATCCTTTCATATTTCTCTCCATACCGGAAAAATAAGTTCTCGTGGGGGTAAAAAAATCTTTAAAAAGAATATCCTTTATATAATCTGGTCCTTTTCCTATCATTTGCTTTTCCAAATATGAAAATTTTAATTTTTTTTCGAACTTTTTTTGGATAATTTATAATTTATTGATCAAAATGAAGTTTTACATCCGTCAAAAGACGGTTACAGTTACATTTCTAAGAAAACAAATTCAGGATTGACATGTATTGATACAATAGATGCTCTACCAGATTATATCCTAGTGAAATAAGATCAGATCTAGTTAGTTAAAAGAGTAGTACTAGGAAGACAACTCCCAAGGCGGACTTTGTTGTGAGTCCTCCATGTGTAATAAACTACAACTGTGATACTTGCTCTCCATGTTTGGTGGGAGAGGGAGGGCAATTGAGCCTTTGCGATCAATGTGGTTGTAGCACCTTGCCAGTCTTTGAACGAAGAAGAGCATTGTATGGCGTCACACATCAGGCCCCATACTTAGGATGTGAATCCATAGTTAAAGAATAAATGTGAGTGATCCTCTGATCCTTGTTGGCAGAGGAAGCATGTCGAGGATGTGGCTATTCCCAATGAGACTACTTTATCGAGGGTAGATAGTTTTCCTAGTCAAGCCAACTATAATATGAAGTAGTGTCTAGGCGGGGTAGACTTGTTCTAAATGATTTTATGCCAAGGAATAGTTACTCTTGTTGGATTGAGGAAGGTATATCCACTCTTGATGGTGTACTCCCCTGATGTGGTATAGATCCAACGGAGTTGGTCGGGAATTGAGTCATTCGGTTGGAGGTGGTTGGGGATGTGGATGCCTGACCAAAATGGGTTAGCTAGTAGCCACCATGCATTATTTTCCACTAGTGAGCAAAGCTTGGCCATCACAGGGACACTTGAGCTCCTAATTTCTCGTGCATTGAACAAAGTCTCTAGAAGTCCTATTAGCAGCCAGTAGTTTGTCTAAATGGAGATGGATAAGCCGTCCCCAAGTTGCCATTGGAAGTTGTTACGAACTAGGGCCCTTAGCTTCAAAAGCTTCTTCCAAGTCCAGGAACATGTGATTGGAGCTTGTGATGACCAAAAGCTTCTGCCCTTTAGTAGTATAGAATGTACCCAGTTGGGCCATAGGCTTCGGGATCCACTTTTACATAAGTGCGAAATGTGCTTGATCTGTATGGCCTTATTCTAGAGATGGAGATTGGGGATCCCTAAGCCTCCACATTTGGCCGACTTACATACATCCTCTCATCTAACTTTGGCTTTTGAATTTATGTGCAGTTTTCCACTCCACAAAAAATTCCTAAGGAGTTGTTCTATCTATGTAATTATAATCTTAGGGAGTAGAAAGACAATGCTCTAGAAAACTTGCATGGAAAAGAGGATAGATTTGACCAATTGTAGTATGCCTGCATAAGATAGGTACTTAGAAGTCCATGAGTTGATATGAGCTAGGATTCTTTCTACAAGGGAATCACAATCCTCTTTTTTTATTTTTGTAGAGAGGAGTGGGACTCCTAAGTACCGAATTGAGAGTCTGCCTTCTTAGAATTGGATAGATCACAAGATATTCTCCTTGATTCTTGTGGGAACATTGGAGAAGAAGATGCTACTTTTGGAGTTGTTGGCTACAAGGCTTGAGAGCGATTGGAAGTGTTAGAGGACATCTTTGATCAATGAGGTGGACTCAACATTTCCTTTTGCAAAGATTAGGAGGTCATCTGCAAAACAAATGTGGGTTAGACATTCAGGCTTGCATCTCTAATAGAGGGAGAATGCGGGGTTAAAAGTAAGCCTTTGTAGTAGTGTGGAGAGGACTTCTATGCCTACGATGAATAAGTATGAGGAGATTGGATCATCCTGTTTTAGGCCCCGCTTGCTTGAGAAGTAGCCTACCAATCCTCTATGAATGTTAATGGAGAATCTTGTAGTGGACATACATTGTTCTATGAGGGTGTAGAAGTATGGGGGAACTTGCATGACTTTAAGCACCTCGAGAATGAAGTCCATCTTATAGAATCATAGGCTTTTTGGAGATCCACTTTTAAAGTGCTATGGGGAGTGCCTTTCTGTGATTAATAACTGACCATCAATTCTTGGGCTATAAAGATGTTGTCAGTGATTCTATGCTTTGGAATGAAAGCGGCTTGTTCTCTCCCGATCAAAGAGGGTAAGACCTTTTTTAGTCGTGTTGCAAGGGCCTTGAATATAGCTTTGTAAAGGATGTTGCAACATGTGATGGGTTGGAATTCTCCTAAGCTGGAAGGGTTGAGTATCTTCAGAACCAATGTGATGATGGTAGAATTTATTTCCTTAAGTAGGTGCCCTAAGCTGAGGAATTCTTAGACGGTAGCAGAGAGGTTACTTCCTATTATCTCCCATGTTTCTTTGAAGAATCTGATGGTGTACCCATCTGGGCTAGGAGCTTTTTCATTAGCTTGGGAAAAGAATCCCCACGTAATTTTTTCATCTGAGAAGGGTGCCTACAATTCTCCCTTCTACTGATCTATTAGCCTCCAAGTCACTAGGTTGTGGATCTCCTCAGGATTGATTAGAGGGTGTGTTTTACTATAGAGTTGTTGGAAGTGCAAGACAGCTAATTCCTTGACCTCTGCTTCACTTACTTCTTCGCTACCATCTTCTCTTGTAAATACGATACAAGGCACTTCTGTTATGATGGTTCCTCATATCTTTATGGAAGAAGGAGGTGTTTTTATTCCCAAGTTTTAGCTAATTTGTTATTGACTTCTGCTTGAAGAAGCATTCTTCGACACTCTTAAGTAGGTAGTATTCCCCGAAAGCTATCCTCTCGGCTTCCATTTGTGAAGTATCGCTAAGGTTGTGGATGGTAGATTGTATCTGATGGAGGGAATTCTTGGCCAATTTTCCTTGGTTGTACAAGCGGGAGAACTTGACACGGTTGAGTTGTCTTAGTTCGTCTTTAAGTAATTTGAGCTTCCTAACCACCTGAAACATCTTGATTCGGTGATCTCCTTGGTCCATATATTGGGGGGGGGGGGGGGGTTAGTAGGAACTTAGCTTGGGTTCTCGAGAAGACTTGCATCTAATAGTGATTGGTCAGGACATAATCAAGCTTTCTCAAGATAGGGTTGTGTTCTTGGCGATTAGTCCTATGAGGGAGATTTATTGTTGTCACACTCCTTCCTAACTTCTGCTACTTTAAGTGGGTCATTTAACCCTATAATGTTCCACATCGCAATATTCATGGGTGCGGCAAGATGGATTTGTTTGCACCTAAGTGAAGGTGTGGCGCCGCATCCTTTGTTTCTTTTTCCAGCACCCTAAAGAGCCGGAGCTTTTGTTACTCTTGGGATTGCTGTTTAGAGTCCTATTCATTTGACTGAGGAGTTTGTAGAGTGGAGTGTTTTCATTGTCGTTATCCTCACATTCCTCGGTGTTGATCGACATTGTTGGAGTTGGGCTAAGTGCTGGGGACTTGTTAGATTGCTCTAAATGGCTGGGAGATTCAAAGACAATAGAGGAAGCCTGATCCTAATTGGAGGTTTCTGTAGGGTTGCTGTTCTCATCTTCCACTTCCATCGCTCTTAGGGACCTATTACCACTGTCCTCTGTGTGGTTGAGGTTTGGGGTTTTCCGCCACTACACCCTCAACTGGAGTTGATTTGTTGATCGCCTGGCTTTAAGATACTTCAAGTATGGGATGGACTGTACTTAGTGGGGATTGGACCTCCACGTTATTGCCTTTCTGAGCCTTGAGAGGGAAATGAGTGCCTTGATTATCCATGGGCGCCTTCTGCTTGCCTTAGTGTGGTTTACCTAAGCCCACTGATTGCCTGTGGGTTTGGAGGTGCCAACTATGGTATGTGGGATCGGGTTTGTTGTTGGAGGGTAAGAATGGCTGAAGACCTTGCACTTGCTACATCGGGGTGGAAGCCATTGGTAATCGACTTGGATTTTGGCCAAAGAGCTATCAGATTTCTCCACTTCGACTTGTGAGATCATCTCCTTTCTTACATCAATATCGACTAGGATGCGAGCTTAGTTAACATGTTGTCTGGAAGTTGTGAGGGTATCGCCCCTTATAAGGGATCCCACTCCGATGGCTATGTGGCTGATCCCCTCAACACTAAGGAGCTCATATGGAATGCGACTAAATGTGGCCCATACCGAAATGTGAGTGGGCTGAGGTGTGTCTAGCGACATGTCCTTCCTCCACCGTTGAAGTATTAGGTAGCGCTTAGAGAAATACTAGACCTTTTCCAGCGCCGGAGTAATGTCTTTGTCTTTATCAAAACGGAAATAAAAGAAGCCTTCCAGGTTGGTTAGGATGTTTAGGAGGCCATGGTCCTTCCAAAGTCTGAATGCCGTTGCTTAGACTAGGGAAAAGGGGATTTTGCGCCCTATAAAATATCCTACCAAGGTGGATTTCTAGTAGTTAGCTCCCTCTTCTTCAACCGTCTTCGGAATCTTGACTTCGGGGACATCGTTCTTTGTCATCGACGGGACGAATCGGAGCTTGAAGTTTAGGGTTAAAGGGGAAGCTTGGTGGTTGCAAGCTTTGGTGTAGGACTTGGCTGGTGTGGGTGGGGCAAAAGTTGCCTTTCCTGGTGGTTTTGCTGTTCAATTTGGTCTAAGAGCTGATTTGCTCCTTCTAAAGTGGAATTTCCAAAAGAGGAAAATCCTTTGGTCTAGGAGCTGGTAGAGGGGTAGATGGATAACTGAGGTTAACAAAGATTTTTCCTAACTTTGCAACTAGGTTGTCTACTATTGTAGGAGCACAAGGCTCCAAAATTCTACTTTTAGGTAAGTCAACTTTGCTTTTTCCTAAGGAGTAAAAATGTGCCCCTACTTTTTCCTTATTTGGGTGCCTAGGACATACTACCTTTGGAGCTGTGCCTTGTGAGCTAACTTCTAGTATTCCTAGGAAGTGAGGGGGAAAGTGGTTGCCCAAGGTGCTCCGGTGACTAGAAGGGATCTTGTTGGATGTCTCATGGAGATTGCTAATGTCTTCTTCCATCGAGTCCAAGACCTTACGAGGTGGAGGAGGTTGAGTGAGGGGTTTGTGTGTGTTTTTAGCCTAAAAGAAGTGGTCTTTAAGGGGAAGGGTGGAGTGGTTTTAGAGAAAGGTGAGAGCATTTTTTATCTCTTTTAACACATAACATCCTTAGGTAAATTTAATCACAAACACAACATTTTCTCTCTCTTTTTTCAATCTTTCCCCTAGTCATTTCTTCTTCAATCCAAATATATCCTATGAATTGATTCCTTTAGTTCACTTTTGTTACCATAGTAGGTTCCTTAATATGACTTTAAAAATCATTTAAATAGGAAAGTGAGTTGAATGCCAAATAATTTCCTAAAAATCCTACTCAAAGCGATAATATTATCGGTTATGTATATGCTAATAAAATTTAAATATATAATAAAAGTTATAATAGATTTTCAAAAAATTACTACTTATATTTATACCTATTACTGTATGTGAGAATTTATTAATACTTACTGACTTCTTTATATATACACTCATAGCGTAATATTCATCCAATCATTTTAAATTCGAAATAGCTTGTCTAATGGTGTTCGCAACTTAGTAATTAGTAAGTTTAAAAAGATTATTTTTTAAGAACAATTTTTATGAGAATTCTTCTTTTGACATGTCAGCAACCCATTAAATAATAATTATTTTTCATATGAAAAAGATTGCTAAAAATATCTTTTGAAGAAAAATGCCATGTAAGTAGTCACTTTTTCTTACCTTTTTCGGAGCACCATTTATATGAGATGAGTCGGGTCGAGTCGAGAGTCTCACTCTCTCTCTCTTAAGAATGCAATCAAGTTGAGTCTAGGAGAGGTTCTTTAAAACTCGAATTTAACTTAGTTACTTATAGGGATATTCAAAATCCACAAAAGATCCTATAAGATTTTTTTTTTCTTTTGAATTTGAACCCGCCCTAATTAGAAAAAAGGAACCCATGACTCAACCATATTCGATTTGACAATTGCTTCAACTTTTTTTTTTTGGTCAATGCTTCAACTTATTTCCATCAATCATTCTTATAATTTATTATTAATTTACTTATTATATAAAGAAGAGAGATATTAAAATCTTATGAAATCACATCGAATGAAAATATAATATATATTATATTAATTTCTGTCCTATAATAAGAGATCAAATAAAAAAGAATAAAGAGTGTAGTGAGCATGCTATGGGGCTTTGGTGGGAAATTGCAAATAATATTATATATAATTATAAAAAATAAAATAAAATATATTCACTAAAAACTATAATATTAATTTATTATTTTAAAAAATTATTATTTTTATTAAATTAAATTTTTCATCAATTTTTTTTCTAAATCTCATAACATAACTCTAAACTTTATCAAATTTTATTATATATCATAAAACCCCACCCTAAAACCAATATATAAAATTTATCCTACCCTATGAAGTTTTATCGGGTCCTATCCTATGGATGGGTACCTTATTACGACACCGCATCGGTTATATCATTCACTCTCTCTCTCTCTCTTCCCTCCTATAAAAGCAAAAGACAGTGGACACCATTTCATGCCAGGTCTTTCGACGAGATACAATACAATTCACTCCTGACACTCTCGCGAAGAGACAAGATTAGCCTTCCAGCCTTCCTGCCTTCCTTCTTCCAGGTTCTCTCTTTCTCTCTCTCTCTCTCTCTCTTTTCTAGACTTTCTTTCTATCGTTGATTCAGTCTCTCTTTCTCTCTTTTCTAGACTTTCTTTCTATCGTATGAAAAATAAAGGAAATGAGTGAAAATATTATCGTTTAGGTATCTAGATTGAGTTCGAAATGGATGGAAGTGAAGAGAAAATGTTTTTTTTTTTTGTTTTTTTTTTTATTTCTAAGCTTAGGTGCCTTCTCTACATAAGAAATGTGTCGAAAATGGTGTTTGAAATCCATAAAAATGGACCCAAAAACCAAAGGTAGAAAGAAAGAGTAGCCTAACAAATATTTTATCTGCCATGTCAACTAGACAATTAGCCTCCGACCTCTGATGGTGTGGCCTCCCCTTTGAATCTCGTGGCAAGTATAGATCCCGTGTCCCGTGCCTTCAATTCGACACGGGCAGTTACCTACTGAGTATTCATGCCCTGACCGGTCACCAAAGAAAAAAAATGTCAAAGAACAACCAAAATAAGATGTTTCATTTGGCTCACCTCCATTTTATTACTGCATATCCAATCAAAAAGTGAAAATTGACATTTCTTTTCATTTTCCCTTTTTTTATATATTTCCATTTATTTTCTTATTCTTTTAAATTGCCAAATATAGTGTAAATAATTAGTAAAAAATTGTGAAGCTAAACATAATCTGAACTTTCTCAGATTGCAAGTTGTAGATATCTTGTGGTAATGGAATCTGTGAAAAAAAAATCTGTAGATTCGGTTCCATAAACAAGTTTTAGCTGAAAAGGATATTTCTAGAAAAATTTTAGCTGAAAAGGAAATTTATACCACTTGATTCTTGATCAATTTCCAATAGAGCATCAACCAATTCCTCTGGTTATCCTGCCACTACCCATCTCTTCCTACCATTAGGTGCTTGGTGCCATCAGTTAATAGTTAATACAGATGTTCTTGCTAACTATTGTAAAATATGAGCACAAAATGGTGGCAAGTACCACAAAAGCACATAAAAATATTTTCACAAATATACTCTACGCTGATATTACATTGTAAATTAAAGTTTTAATCTCTCTTTGATTTCCATTGATCATACAGTGATGGCATCGGTACACACTACATTTGCATTTGCTGTGTGCAACAACTACAATCCTTCATCACCAGTGAAGCTCCCAAGCTCTTCCTTTCTGCCTGGGATTGATATGATT